>CM039680.1:30749762-31068593 GCA_022537955.1 Schmidtea mediterranea | reverse complement strand
TTTCCTCGTGTTGCTCTGTGTTTTTGTCGGCTTTTGTTTTTCTGTTTCCTCGGGTTATTTTCTTGTTTTTGGTTATCTGGTGATTGTCTTGCGTTTTAGATTTATTCATATTGGGTCTGTTATTCTGGGTCACTCTTTGTTCTGTCATTTATTTCTTTGTTATGCCGGGGTCTTGTTTAAAATGTCCTGTCCTTCGACATTTTTGCCTGTCGATTATTTCTTCGTATACCCTTATTATCTGGCTTTTAGTATTTCATTTATTTTATTTCTTGTTTGGTCCTTTGAAATTCTTATCTAGTTTTCGGTTGCCACTTGTGTTATATAGTTAAAAAATTGTTCTTCCTATCACGATTCGGTTGCTCTTTACATGGTTATGGGTAAATTTTACGTCTTTCCCATATTTAACATGCTTATATTGTCTTTTGGGAATGGAATAGTAGGCATATATTGTCTCTTTTAAAATAGAATGTTTCTATTTCGAACTATTATGGTTTAAATCAAATACTTCAATGGTATGAATTCTCGGTAGGTCCACTTCATTAAACTTGGCTGCTGCTTTGTCTTGTTTGGCGCGATGGGCTTCCCAAAGTGTTTGATATTTTTTCCATAATTTCTTCTTATCTATTATTTGGCATTGTTGATGTATGAATTTTACCGCACTTGTTTGTCTTGATTTTAAGTGCGTATTGCAGTTACGTTGTTTATCTCCGTTATCCTTTTCTTTAAATTGTTGATCGGTCTCAAGTAATTCTCTCAAAATGGTTGTTGAAGCATTCTGCTGCCTGCTGCTAACATTTAACGGGTTTGTCCTTCCTCGTTTTTTATGCTGGATGTTTGTTCCGCATTCTCCCATGATCAGGTTATTGATATCTATGTTTCTTTTGTATTATCTGTCTTGCACCAAAAATGTTGGTACGTTTTCCTCTACGCTCTGTTCATGGTGAATATCATCGTATCTTTTCTTTTATGAGGTTCATTTCCGGTGGACTTCTGGCTCCTTTGGCATAACTTCTATTGAATTCTCTCCGCATTTATTTATTAGTTCTCATCCATCCCTTCCCTTCGCCTTCTGCATTCATTGTCTCTCATTACTTTGGACTATTATGCTCCATCTTGTCTACATTATCTTTTGTTGGGTCCAATGTTGGTTTTTGATTTCGTTTTGCGGTTCTCTTCGATTCGCTGAAAGTTATCATTAATGGTCTGAGTTTTCGACTTACATTAGCCCGTTTACTTAGTTGCTGAGTTTGTGATTTGGTCCTCATACTCGATTTTCTGGTTTCTTTGGTTTATTGTTTTGGGTATCGCTTCTACATTACTTACATTTACGTATATAGGTCTCGTGAGTGGTTGTTGACAAATTTGACCGTGCGTCTGTTTCATTTACGTACATTATTTCATAATGGTCCTTTCCGCTTCTTTGTAATTTTCTAGCTACTCCTGGAAATTAATTTCTGGTGTTGCTATTATTACCCCAGTTTCTCTCCCCCCCCCCCCCCCTACTTGAAAGTTATGTTCGCGTACATCTCGTTTTTATCGTGAATTTCCTTGTACTTTCTTGTTAAATCGAATTTCATGCCTGCGGGTTTATACTTCTTGCAATTCGTTTCTTAATCTGTTATGTTAGTCATCAATTTCTATATTCGATATTTGTGGTTGGTATTCCAAATCAATTGGCATGTTGCATTCTCTGCCGTACATTAGTTTGAAAGGACTCATTTTGTTGCTGAGTGTATTGACATTCGATACGCCATTAGGCATAGGTTTATATATTTCCCAGTCTTTCTGATGCTTGCTCACGTAATTGGACATCATTTCTATTAGAATCCGTTGAATCTCTCCGTTTGTCCGTTGGTTTGTGGGTGATATGGCGAAGTCCTTAGTTTCGCAATTCTGAAATAATTTGTTACTTCTCTATTATTTCGCTCATGAAATTTGTTCCTTGGTCGTTAGGATCTGCTTTGGCGTTCCATACCTACAGCATATTTCTTCTACTAGTATTCTTGCAACTGTTCTGGCTTTCTGATCTGGGATTGCGAATGCTTCCGGGAATTTGGTAAGATAATCAGTTATTACTAATATATAGATGTTTCCATTGTTGGTTTCTGGTAACGGTCCTACTACGTCCATTGCGATCATTGTCATTGGTTCTGGGGGAATTGGCATTGGTTTTAGTGGTGCCTTCAGTTTGCTTCCTGTGCTTTTTCTGGTTGCGCATGTTAAACAGTTCTTTATCCATTCTTTCACATCTTCTCCAATATTTGGCCAGTAATATTTCTGACGTAATCTTGCTTCCGTCTTTTTCACGGACATATGTCCTCCTAGTTTCCCGTCGTGATATTGCATTAATACTTCTTTTCGTCTGCTTCCTGGTAAGCACATAAGTCGTTTTTCGCCATCCATCAGTAATAACCATCCCTTTTCTAGGGTATACCTATGTTTATGTTTCTCCATATGCTCTTTTAATCTAACATTGTTCTCGAAGATTTTCATGTCGTTGCTCTCTAAAAATTCGATTATCGTTCTCAGTTCATCATCTTCTTTCTGTTCATTCTTCAATTTCGTGAAATCGATATCTTCTGTGATTATCATACAAATTCGTCTTACGTCCTGGTCCATTAATTCTTCAAACATGAATCTTGACATACAGTCTGCGTTCGCGTTAGCTTTTCCTGCCTTAAATTTAATATACGGTGAATATTCTTGCAGCTGCATGGCCCATCTCATTAATCGACTAGAGGCTTCTTTATGTTGGCCTAACCATACTAGTGGTTGGTGATCTGTGGTAATATATATCTCGTGACCCCATAATAAATATTTAAAGTGTTTAATTGCTTGGATTATAGCCAATGCCTCTCTTTCTGTTACCGAACAGTTCTTCTCATGCTTCTTGAATGTCCTACTGTAGTATCCGATAACTCGTTCTCGTTTCTCTTCATCCCATTGTCCTAGGACTGCTCCTGATGCGTATCCGCTTGCGTCGGTTGCTAATAAGAACGGCTTCTTGAAGTCTGGGTGCACTAGTATTGGTGCTGATATTAATTTGTCTCTGAGTGTTTCGAATGCTGTCTGTTGTTCCTTTTCCCATATAAATGGGGTATCTTTCTTTGTTAGTTCTTGTATTGGTTTTGCGATGGTTGCATAGTTTTTGATGAACTTTCGATAATATCCGCATAAGCCTAAGAATTCTTGTACTTGCGTGACGGTTTTTGGTATTGGGCAGTTCTTTACTTTTTCGATGTTCCTGGGATCTGGTTCTTTGCCCTTTGCCGATACTATGTGTCCTAAAAAGGTGACTTTCTCTTTGGCCCAATCGCATTTCGAGGGTTTCAGTTTTAGTTTCCATTGTCGCAGTCGGATGAATACGTTTCGTATATCCTTGAGATGTTGTTCGAAAGTACTGGAGTAGATCAGTAAATCATCAATGTATACCATACATTGCTTAATGCCATGTGTCACGAAATTCATGCACCTCTGAAAAGAAGCTGGTGCGTTGGTTAATCCAAAAGGCATTTTCTTGAATTGGTATAAGTCTTTTCCTATTGTAAACGCAGTTTTCTCTCGATCTTCTTCTTTAACTTTTATCTGCCAATATCCACTTTTTAAGTCTAACGATGTAAAGTAGGCTGCTCCATGTAATGTTTGTAGCATTTCGTTTATATCCGGCAGTGGATATGTATCTCTTTTCGTTACTGCATTGAGTCGTCGATAGTCTATACAGAATCTCTGGGTTCCATCCTTTTTCTTTACCATCACTACTGGGAATTGCCATGGTGAGCAACTCGGTTCAATTACTCCTGCGTCTAGCATCTTTTGGACTTCTTTTTCTGCGACAGATTTCTGAGCTTCTGCTAGTCGATATGGTCGTAACGTTATCGGCGTATCATCCATTAGTGGTATTGTATGTTGTGTTACGTCGCTTGTGCCTAGATCTAGATCAGATGCTGCGAATATATCTTTGAATTCCATTAACAGTTTTTGTAGTTGTTCCTTTTCTTTCTCATTTAACAATTTGCTATCGATTACCCATAATTCCTCATCCTCTTTTCCTTCGGTTTTCGTCGTTGGCAGTTCGATATCCATCATGGGAGTTAATTTCCCTAATCTTTCATTCTCATGGATTATTTTATCTTCTTCATCGAAATTGGTGATGTTAATTGGGATTTCGCTATTGTCGTTTATATATACTATTTCTCTGGCTAGTGGTAATTCTCTCTTTTTCTCGAATTTGTGGTTAGGTTCAAAGATCATTTCGCCTTTGGTCTCTTCGTTTACTTTTACGTAGCAAATCATTTGGGTACGTCCTGGTACTATTATCTTTTCTGAGCATCTCACTTCCGATTTTAATGCGCATATCCTTCCGGTTTTGTCTCTTAGTTCCATTGATCCTAGATCGATTATTATTTCTTTTAATAGTTCCGGCATAAGGTCTGTTCCGATTATACAATCTGTGCTTAGTTTTCTGATGACTGCTAGGTAAGTGCTGATTTTTACGTTCTTGTATTCTATTATTGACCAAATTTTTCCTATGACTGATACAGATTCCTTACTGCAGGTTATTACATCCATATTTGTTTCTTCGATGCATGGCCATAATTTTCCTGGGATTTTGTCCATCTTTATTGCCGAAATGTTTGCTCCCGTGTCAATCATTGCCTTTATTTCGATTCCGTTTATGTCTATTGGTATCGTTAACGTTGGTCCGGCTGGTGTTCGTAGCATAGCTATTGTTCGCGTTTCTACGTCTTGATCTACGCTTTTCGATCTTCGGCTAGTTCTTGGTATTAGTTCTGCCCAATTTGGTTCGTATGGTGTTGGGTATATGCTGCGTAGCGTTGTTGGCTTTGGTATTGGTATGTTTCTCTCGACTGGTATCGTTGATTTTTTCAAGCATTCGTATACTGGTGGTGGATGATTGTATTGTTCATTTAGTTTCATTTTCTGGTTCTCCCATTGTTGGGTTTTTCCTTGTGTTAGCATCTGCGTTCCTCCTTGATTGTCATCGTTATCACTATTATCGCTACTGTCGTTTTTAAAGTCTAGCCATCGTCTCCAATTGCTTGTTTTCTGTCTTTTTATTCTAGTTCTTTCGGCTTCCAGTCTCATTATTGCTTTGAATTTTCGTCCAACTTCTTCGTCGGTGCCCTTCATTCTGGTCAAAATTCCTATTAATCTCTTTATCTTATGGATATCTTTCGAATGTCCATGTAGTACCATTGTCTTCGCTAAGAAAGGTAAGAATCCTATTGCCATTTTCCAATTTATTTTCCTTTCTCTTTTGTATATGTCAAAGCATGCTAACATTTGCGTTAGAATCACTCTCACAATTTGGATAATCAGTATAATCCCTAATATCCCTGCCATCATTTGTCCGAATATTAAGAATCTTCCCCACATGGCTTTCATCATGTTTTTGGTTGCATGCTGGAAATGGTCTGGTGATAATAGCAATTCATAGTTCGGTTTTTCTCCGTAGTTATTTCCTCCTGTTATCGTCACGATATTTGATAATATTGCCTGTCTTTGTGCTGGAAATAGTAGGTGTTCTCGAGCACGTTCTAAGTCTTTGGTTTGATAAATTCCACTTCGTGATATGTCTACCGGTTTAAATTCCGCTTCACTTGCTAGTTCCGTGAGTCCAAATACTTTTGGTGGCGCTACTATCACTCGGGTTGGAAACTGTAACCAACTTCCGTCTCCTGTCTCAAATAATGGTCCGTATACGTTACTGCAGCTGAACATGTTCGGTACGAATTTAGTTGGGTTTATCATTCTTGTTACTGGTTGGGCGAATCTGATTTTTCCTTTGTATACTATTTCTAGTTCATTTATGCATTTGTCTCTGGGGATCGTTGAATTTTCTGGTAATCTTGCAATTGTCTTTTCGCATTTGTACGTGTACATTACTTCGCCTACGATTCTTCCGAAATATCCTTCTTGGAGCGGTAATAATGGAATTGCGTTGTCTGGGTTTGTAATAGCCATAGCTAACTTGGTTTTTAATATTTCTCTATTCAATATACAGTCGTTTTTTATCAGGTCATAATATATTTTCTCTGTTGATGCTAGGCCTCTGTGGTATAGAAAATCCATTTTGTTATTCATATAAAGGTACAACTTCACATCTTTTGGGTCTATTTTGGCTTTTGCATTTGATATTGTTGGTCGTGATAGAAATATTCCTTTGTAGTTTGTGCTGATCACCATTTCGTCGCATTTGCTTACCATTTGTCCTTTTATGAATCTCATTCCTATCGTACTGTCGGTTGAAATTACTACCGTTGGTGTGGCTTCTGATCCGATATTAGTGGTAATGGTTTGCTTTCCGATTTTTCCGGTTCTTCGCAATTCTTCCATTGCACTCTTCTGAGTATTTGTTTCCGTTTCGCTGTGTACTTGTCCTTGTACTTCGTCGAATATTGCGCTTTTCAATAGGGTGAGTCGACAAGCTCTGGTATCCGCGTTATATACGATTGTTGACATTCCCGTCGTACATGATCTATCTGTGGCTAGGCATTGTGGGTACTTTTTCATTGCTTGCGATCTGGATCAAAGTAGCCTTGGTATTTTTCTAACTTCACTTGGTAACTTTCTATCATACTACGCCTTTAAACTAATTGATTGAGTAGAGTGTATTCTCCTCCTTCACATGATCCGTCTCCTGCCGTTATTCGTCCTGCGGCATATACTCTAGTAGTTTTTATTTTCCCATCTTCCGCTGCTACTTGGATTCGTCCTGCTATTCTAATAATTCCGGTATTGAATCCTTCCTCACATTCGCTTCGTGTTACCGTGACTACTGTCGTTTCTGTTCCGGCTTCTATGATCGTTGAATGTGAATGGTGTCCACAATGGAATGCCTACTATTTTCCTGTTACCGTGCATTCTCGAATTTCTGTTTTTATGAAATCTACTTCCTGGTACACATTATATGACACTGCTACAGCTGTTCTTTGTAATCTTCCGGGGTTTGCGGCTTTACATTCCTCGGTTTCCTTTAGCGAATATTTGACGCCGATTTTTACATTATCGCAATCGTATACAACAAAAGGTTCCACTCCCTTTATGCACATCATCCATATAAGTATTGTTGTGATAATTGCATTCATTCCTTTTCTGGCTGTTCTCGGATCACTTGCGTTGATTATTGTTTCGAATTCTGTCAGTAATTCCTTTAACTTCGTTTGCATCATGTCTGTTTGATCGTCTCCACTTACCAAGTTTATAAAAGCTTGCCATCCGCCTTGAGTTAAAATGAATGGTTCGATTACTTTCCTAATGATGTCTGTTATTGCGAACTCGTAGCCATTTGGGTTGTATTTCGGTGTTCGCTTTCTATAGATTGCTATGGTGTTATACATCAGGTAGGCTATTCCTACTAGATATCTGTTTGGATCGTCTGATCGTTTTGTGAGGTGGTTTATTATTAGTAGTAGTTCCTCTGGATCCTTGGTTGTGGTCCGTACTTTATTATCCATGATCTTTGTTATTATCGGTTTTATTGCTGCCCAAAGCTGTTTCGCTTCTGTCCCTATGTTATTTAGTTTCAGGTTTCTCTTTATTTCTGGATTCGCTAAACCTAGCATATCGGCTATTAATCTATTAATCCATTTTGCTCCCTGTTCTTGACCAGTCAGTTTTCTTGTAGTTGTTTTGTTACTTGGCTGAGTTTATTTAGCTTCGTTGTTAGCTGATCCATTTGCATCTGTTCTTTGCTTTTCTTTTTGGTTGCTGGTTTGTCCGATTTTGGTCGTCCTCTTGGTTTCTTTTCCATCACTGTACCCGTTTCTCTACGTTTGGGTTGTTCGTTTGTTGTATCCCTTGACGTTGTAGCTCCTCGGTCTTTTATCCAATTCTCCCATTCGTCCCCTGTTGAGTTCTGGCGTCTTCTCTCCTCTTTTCTTTCTTCTTCTTCTGTATCTGGTTCTACTGTTTCAGCTGGTTGCTTTTGAGCGCATACAAATCCATCCAAATCGTCCGTTGTGGTATCATTTTCGTTTTCTGTGGTGAATAAATCTCTGGATTCTGGGATTTTCCTTGTTGCTTCCTCGTTTACAATGTCATTTAGGTCATTTAATATTTCTTCGTCTCCTGTTGTTACGATGGTTACTTCATCAGTTGCAGGTGGAACTTCCGGCGTATTTAGGCTTTCCTGTCGCCCTATTGGTGTCTTCGTTTTGATTTCTCTTTTGTTAAGTTCTCTACCCGCAATTTTCGTTACTGTTAATACGTTTACTTTTCCTAATTGTAACGGTGTAACTCCTATTTCGATATCGTCGTCTAAGGATCGTCCTTCGTGTTGTAAGTGGAATGGTAGTTCGTATGGTATCCTCTTTTTTACTTCACTTACTTTAGCTGTGATATAGAAATCCTTTTCTATTGGTTCGAAATCTGGTGTCATGATTTTTAAATTGTATTTCTCTATTGTTTCGGCTGCCCATTCTGCATGTTTCCACTTTCTGATGATTTCTCTGAATTGTTCCGGGTGCCATACGTAAACTCTTCTATACTCTTCGATTTCCTTTACTGTATTTCGTAGGTTTTCTATTCTATTGCATGACTCGAGTATCCACTTTGCGAGGTCTGTAACTGTTCGTCTTTGGTTCTTTGCGCCGGTTCTTAATATCGTAGCTAATTCTCTGCATTTTTGAGTTTCGGTTAATCTTGTCAGTTCCTCTTCCACTGAGTCGTCCATATCTGTAGGTAAATACCTTGATCCGAGAATTCGTTTCTCGAGTACGTTAATTCGTGGTCTAGCTTCTTCCCTCTGAACTCGTAATTTCATCTCTTTTTCGGTTTCCACTTCGATTGTGATATATATCGCGTCATTTTTCACAAATGGCGACGTTTCTCCTGTTATGAATTTCTTGAGTAGAAATTGTGGCATTCCTCCTGTTACGTTTTCTGTGGTTCTCGGTTTCTGACTCACTGCTGATCTTGGTTCCACTCCTAATTTTTCGCTGTGTCGTTCTTCCCAATGTCCAGGTTTGGCTATCGAGATTACAGTTTTCCTGTTGAATGGCCATTCTAGTTTTCCGTCGTACCTTCCTCTTGCTAGAAGGAAAAATACAGATAAATATTTCCCTTTTGCCACTCCGTCTCCGTCTGGGTATATTCTCAACTTCATACGATATCCTCCGATTTCCGTGTAAAACTGATGGCTGATTAGACTAGTAATCTTTCCTTCTTCTGCTGATTTTACTTTTTCTGCCCATCCACTTATTTTCCAGGTATAAGGTGCTAATCTGGCTCGATCATTTATTTCCTCGTCTTCCTCCGGTTGCCATTCCATTTCGTTTATTATGTCTTCCGGTAGATTTTCATATGGACCATCTTCATATAGTTCTAAAGTTACTTCGTTGGCGACCTCTTCTGGTGCTTCTCCTGGAATGTATTTTCTCCATTTTGGTTCTATTTTCACCGTTTTCCATTTCCATTCTTTCTTACTTTCATCGTACACCTTTTTCCATGGTGTCGCTCGACAACACGAGTCGTCTACTGGTTGTAATTTCGTGTTCAACTTGGCCTCCTGTCTCCATACTTGATATATTGTTAATATCCGATCCATTTTCTTCTTCATTTCCTCTTGGAATTCTCTGATCTGTTGTTCTTTTTTCGTTGTGTTTTTCCTTTCTGGTTCGTCCATGGCTATTATGTTTATAGTCTGTCCGTCTTCCCATATACCTAGTTCGTATATTGGTGTTCGTTCTCGTGGTCCGATTTGTCGCTTGTGGTACATTATAACCACGTCTTCCACCATTCCATCGTCGCTGCTTTCTATGATTGGTTGGATGATTTCCTGGTTAATTCGTCGAAATAATTCGTGTATTTGACAGTCAGGGTCTACCGATATTTCCTTTATTTCGTCGTTAGGTAGTTTTGTCCTTATTTTTATCGGTTCATCTCCTCTCATATCTCTTTGATGTTCTCCGTATTTAGCTATCAACTCGTCCGTTCTTTCATTGTCAAATCTCATGACGTCTGTGTCTCTTACATCTTCTACGAACATTTTCATTGAAATTGGCCTTGTTAGTGATAATCTATTAATATATTTTCTTGCTTGGTCTATTGCCTGTTCGGTCATTTTTATCTGATTTTGTCTCATGATCTTTTGTCTTTCTTTCTCTAATCCAGGTTGTATTTCTTTAATATACATTGTTTTGATTTTTTGGCATATATCCGCTATCGTTTCCTCGATTTCATTGTTATCGAAAGTTACCACGTTTATTCCATCTGGCCATATTAGTGCATCCGCCAAATGTACATCTCGTTTTATTTTCCTTCCTTTGTAATATAGTGGTCGGTTTTTGTAGCTGGTTCCTAACTTTTCTGTTACCCATTCGTATAGCTCATTGGTATTTTCGCCTCTTGTTGCTATGATTTGTCTTGGTATCTCTGGATGATCGATAACTACCTGATATTCCATTCTATCGTATTCTTTTAGATTTTCCTGGTATCCTTTTATTATGGTTTTCCATGACGCTGTAAAAATACCGTTGTCTTGTTGATATCCTCTTGCGATTAATTTCATTACTCTACTGTAAGTTGTTGTATCTTTTAGATTGATAAACATCTCATTTTTTCCAACTTCTTCTACTATCTCGTTGACTTCTCTTATTATTTCTATTTCGTCTTCTCTTGGGACATTTATTTCCATTCCTTCTTTTTCTGATTTCGATTCGTCTTTATTTGGTTTGTTTTCCTCACATGACTGAAATATCTCTCCTCCCAAGCTGCTTATTTCACTTTCGTCTTCATCCGTTTGTTCGTCTTGTATTTGTCTTAACATATTGATATGAGGTTTTTCTTTTTCCTCCGATTTACTCGTTTGCCCTTTTGTTTGGAGCCATATTTCCTTTAGTTTGTTTCCGATTTGTTCTTCGTTCCAGTTTGGCTCCTCTTTTCTAATTCTTGCTTCTATTCTTTGTAGTAGTACCCTCTGAATTCGATTTTTCGTTATTATTGGTTCTGACACCATCTTTCCTTCTTTTTCTTTTAACGTTGATGCTTCTTGTTCGTTTCTTTGTAGTTCTAATCTTTGTTCTTCCTCCCTTTTTCGCGATAGCGCTTTTTCTGTTAATAATTCTATTTTCTGTTCTAATCCTTGTTCTTGTTCTATTCTTTTTAGTCCTTCGTCTAATTTCTGTATTAGTTCTTTCTTATTTAATTGGTCCTTTTCTTGTTTCAGATTTTCTTCCTTCTTCTTTAATTGGTCTTTTTCCTGCTCTAGAGATTCTTCCCGCTCCCTCCTTTCGAGTGCGTTATCTAATTTTTGAATTACTGCTTCTCTTGCGAGTGCTTCCACTTCGTACATTAGTGGTTTTTCGTTTTGCTCTTCCGGTATTTCCTCTTGTTTTATTTCCTGGCTTTCGATTTCCTCTGGTTTCTCTATTTTCACTTCCTTTTGCTGTCGACGTTTTTGTTTCTCTTCTTCTGCAAATTCTTTGATTGCTTCTATTTTCTCCATTTTGTTCAATTCGTTTGTCTTTTCGTTGGCATCATCTCCCCCTTCGTTCTCAACACACTGCTCCGCAGTGTGGGTTTCTCCTGGGTTTTCCATTCTCATCATATTGATTCTTCGTGGGGTTTGTTTTCTATTTTCCCATCTCTGTTGAATTTCTTGGGCTTCTTCTGTTTGTAATCTTTGCCATTCCGCTTGTTGTTGTTGTTGATATTCTTTTGTTCTTTGTTCATACGTTTCTTCATTACTTCTCATTACGTTGATTCGCTGTTGCTGCGTATTGGCGGGTATCTGCTGCATCATTTCTCTCAATTCCATCGGCATTCTCTGTAATGTCTCTCGCAGCATGTCTATCTCTTGTATCACATTAATCTGTGGGTTTCTCGTCTGGTTGTTTGTTCCTTGTTGATTTGGTCCTCTTTTTATGTTACATCTTCTCGCGAGATGTCCTTTCTGGCCACAATTGTAGCATGCTCTGTTATCCGATTGTCTGCATATCCTCTCGGTGTGTCCTCTCCTGCCGCATCTCTGGCAGTTGTGATTTCGGTAGCATTCTTCCGTTCGATGTCCAGTCCGTTGGCAGGTAGTACATATCTCGTTTGTATTGGAATTGTTCCTGAAATTATTATTATAACTTACTTGGTTATTACCTCCATTCTCGTGGTTCCTTGTCGGTGGTGACTTGAACATCTGCTGTGCTCTGGGAATGAACTGGTTCATTGCTGGATTCGCATTGTTGCTTGTATTGTTGGTATTTGCGTTTGTTGTTGGTGTCGTTTGTTCTGTTGCCATCACTGCTACCTGATATCCCAATCCTAGATGTGCCTCACATCTATTCGCGATTTCTACCGCTTTATCCAATGTTTCTGGTGCCAAGCATCCGAGGTTGGCTCTTATATCTTCTCTTTTAATTCCTCTTACAAAAACATCTACCATTTTATCTTCTGGTATATCTTTGTCTCCAAACGCTTCTTTGCACAACTTTTTTAATTCACATGCATACACTGCATTGGATTCGTCACGTCTTTGTTTCCTGTGTAGGAAGTCTAACATCTTCCTATTTCCCTTTTTCTCTATTCCGAATATCTTTATTAAAAATTCTTTTATCTCTGTCCACGTATTTAATTTCGTTGCATTGCTTGCTTCCTCCACGAATACATCCTGTGCGCTCCCTTTCAAATACAGGGGTAGTCGCTCCTTTACCTTTTGATCTGACCAATGGCAAATGGTCTTATATACTTCGAACTCCTTGATAAATGTATCTAGTTTGTTGAGGTTACCATCGAAAGGCTCTCCCCTGAATTTCTCTCTAAATTCTCCTACTGTTGCGCTATTAGTATTCATCATTGCATTTGGGTTGGTTGTTGACATTGTATTTGAGTTCGAATCGGTTGTCATGTTCGGATTATTATCTCGACTTTTTGTTACCTCTTCCTCGCTTCCTGGTTCCGATATTTCTATTATATTCTCTGTATTAATTACTCTGCTTTCTTGGCTGCTACTATATTCAAAATCGTCTGGTCCGTTTTCTGATCCGGTTCCTGTTACTGTTACTGTTGATATCGCTGTGTTGACGCTTCTGTCACTTATTGCTTTTATCCTTTCTTCTTCTTCTAATAGGCTCTCTTCTTCTTTCATTTTGGTTTGGCTTCTCGTATTATATTTTTTGTTCTCAATGATTACGGTTATCCGCTGGTTTATCGCTGTGGCTTCTACTTCGCTGATTATCTCCTTTTACCTTGGTTTTCTCTGAATTTGCCTGACTTGCTTTGTGATTGCTCTGAAACTGCTCTAAATTGATTATCTCTTTTCCCTTTGATTTGCTCCGAATTTGCTTCGAATTGCTTTGCGCTTGCTCTGCAACTGGTTTGTCGTTTGCTCTAAAAATAAATAACACTTCCAATATTTTATACTTTATACAACTTTGCTCCTCCGTTTTATCATACTATATACTTTATTTCCCTTGTTCACGTTTTCCGCTGTGATCCTTCTTGTTTGCTTTACCCCCCGTCATTTTAAGTCCAATTTAAATTATCTATAACTCGTATCAATTATCTATCAAACTCGTATCAATTATCTATATAGTCTTATCAGTTATCTATATAGTCGCATCAATTATCTATATTTTATCAAATAAAATCAGTATCATCATATCATCATTCATTTCATTCATTAATTATTTTTCCTATGTCTCTCTGTTTCAAAAATTGTTTGCTTATTCCTCAGTCGCTGGCGCTCTATGGGCCTTTATCTAAATCCTTTATTCCTTAATCACTGGCATTCTATGGCCTTTATCTAAATCTTTTAATCCTTAATCACTGGCACTCTATGGGCCTCTATTTAAATCTTTAATCGTTAATCACTGGCGCTCTCTGGGCCTTTATCTAAATCCTTTAATCTTTAATCGCTGGCACTCTCTGGCCTTTATCTAAATCTTATTCTCTTTTTACTGGCGCGCTATGGCCTTAAATTCTCGTCTCATCCGGCATTCTATGGCCTCTATAATTTATCCTCTCTATTGGCTCTCTATGGCCTTCTCTATTTACTCGGACTTGAGTTTTCATCAGTGACCTATTGGGTGACTTGTCCGATGGACAAGCTTGAGGCCTCACACTGACTTCTCAATCCATGGCGTCTGTTGGGAGCGCATTTATCCGGTTACGCTTGCCTCACCGCCCCTCAGATATCCGGTACTCGGTGTGGGATCCGGGTTATTGTACCGAACTCCTCGCTGGGTTAATAATCTAAAAAACATTCCCTCAGTACTCGGTGTGGGATCCGGGTTGTGTACTTCGGAGAATATAAAAGAATGGAAAAACCTAGACGTTCAATCAAGCTCCAAAAGCGGTTTACTTGATTTCCCGAATAGTGAAAAGAAAAGGAAGAAAATATGGGCGCTGTAATTTTCTATTATTTCTATCTACCGTCAGCCGCCCCGCGTCAGATTTCCAGCTCTGCTTGGCTGCCTCAATCTGATCCTTAGTAGGACCTTTCGAGTATGAACCATTTACCGGTTGGTTCACATCTCACCTACCGCTTGGTGTCCTCGATACTCGGTGTGGGATCCGGGTTGTGTATCGAGTCCCTACCCAGGAAAAAAAAATTCTCGGTCGATACTCGGTGTGGTATCCGGGTTTTTGTATCGAGCGGTTCAGCGCCACTAGTCCCTTGGCTAGCAACAACCTGAACTCGACAGTCCGCCGCTGTCCTCTGGTGCCTCACCACCAGCTAGGGAAAAATGTTTCTAGGTACCTTTACGATACTTTTTGGCTCTCTCACCTTCGGCGTCTAAATCATGCGCATTTTCTCTCACCTCTCAGTTCATCCCTTCACTTCCCCCTATCAAAATTTGTGGTAATCGCATCAACAAATCTCCCAAAAGAGGTGATCAATCTCTCGCCGGCTACTTGTTGACATTTGCGATTTGGCCTACCCCTTCATTTCTCAGTCAGGTTGATCAGGGTTTTCCCTCGGGTGAGCGTACTATCGTTTTGATAGCTCATGTTATCACTTTTCACTCAGGTTTCACTTTTTCCTCCTCCTATCTCCATATAATATAGATAAAACATAAAAGAAATATACACTAGGAACCTATTGATTGTCGAAATTTTTCTGTCCAAATATGCGGTCTAGATAGATTCCGCTGCTTTTGTGTCTCTGTGCATGTAATTAATTTTTCCCTGATTCGGCTTTCGTATGTTACTTTAATTTTACTTGTCGTCGTTTATTTATTCTTATTTATCAGTTACTCTTTTACACACATTATACATTTAATTATTAACTATTACAACAACTCATTTATTATCGATTACTACAACAATTTCATGGATAAAACACTGTAATTCGTTCCTTTATCTTTCTCTGACATAACACACAATGCGACTCTCTGGCACACCCCTGACAAAAACTCAGGTGCCCACAAGGTATTACCACCACTCGTGCTTCTTCCGTTCGACATACATAACATTCCCGATAGACTTTGGTTTGCTCTTTTATCATTCGCATTATCTCATCTTCAATTGTTTCGACCTTTTCCATCATTATGCTCCACTCTTTGCCAAATTCGGCTATCTCCAATCTCATAAACAAAATTTCATATATCTTTTCGGTTGTTACTTCTTCGTCGATGTTACTTAATTTTATCAGAATACATAGTTCATCAGGGTAGAGGCTTGAAATCGATGCGACGTCTTCTCTAACTTTTCTCATTAATTTTTGTTTATCTATCAATCTCTCTAGGTTGTCATTTTCGATGTTCAGTATCTCTCTTAGTTTCGTTATTATCGGTTTAGTTTGCTCCATCTATTAATAAAACATTAATCAATATGGTCATTATATTAACATATTATCGCTTATTCTCACGTTGGGTTTATTTGATTTTTCCCCGTTTAAATTCTTTTCTATTCTATTTATTTTTACTTTCGTTCTCTTAACTTTCCCCATTTACATTTTATCCCGATTTTTACCCTTTAGTTAAATGTTGTTTGTTTTATATGTGAGTTGCTTTGTTATTTCTATGCGTTATATTTCTTGTAGTTGGTTTGATCGTTTTCCATAGTTTTGTCTATTTTACTTTTTGTACTTGGTGGACTAATCATTTGTTTCTTGATCTATTTAGTTTTCTTTGTCGTTGGATTGCTTGTTTTGTTGCTTGAGCTCCAAATTTGTACTGTCAAGTTGGTCGTTTTTCGTTGTTCATTTGTAGTCAAGTTGTGATAGTTTTTCATCGTTTATTTGTAGTCAAATTGGTCGTTTTCCATCATTTGTTATTACGTTCCATCCCTGGTCCGACGAAATGTCGTCCCGACATTTTCTATTTACTTATAAGATTTTGTTTCGGTTTCCTTTGGTCTTTCCAAATGACAAGGCTTTCATTCCCGGCTGAGGGTATACTGCCAAATTCTTTGTTGTTTCTTAACTTGGCTGTGTTGATCTTTCCTAATGACAAAGCTGAGTCCCCAAATTTGTACTTGGTGGGCGAGCCATTCGTTTCATTAGCGTTTTCTTATTTTGTAGTGAAATTGATCGTTTTCGTTGTTCTTTATTTAGTTTCATTTATTAGGTTTTATTCTTGTTAATCTGTCCTCTGTCCCTTTGTCATCTCTCCTAGGTTCGGTGAAAATGTCGTCCCGACATTTTCTATTTGATAGGTTGTTTTGTTTTTTCCAATTGATCAAGCTTCCATCCCCGCTGAGCCCCCAAATTTATATGTGGGGTTAGTGGTGTGGATGACCTTCACCCCAATCATATAAAATAGTTTTTTTGCTCCCTCCAATGGTTACCCGTTGCTAGGCAACGTTGGTAATGTAATCACTGGTCACAGGACGTCCAAAGGTGAGTTCCGATATCAGAACTGCTAAGGGTTAGTCCTATGTCGGGTTCAGCGGACTGCCGTTAGAAGTCCTATGTCCGTCTTCTATTTCAGGTCCCTTTATCGCTTTCTGCTTATTACTTTTCATTTCTACATTTATTTACAGATAGGAACATAGTAAACTAAACAATTTTTATTTAATGACAAACAAATTAAATTATCATCAGACATTGAGTTCATCATCTCATTTGGCTATTCCTTGGGCGCGTCTTCGTAACCGCTCGGTTCGACCTGGTCGAGCGTGTGATCTGGGCTTCTTGTTAGCTGAATGGGCTTTCTCTTGGTCGCGATAGGCTAATTGTGCCGGAGCGAATACCAGAGGGTATGTCACTGCATTTCCCTCCTGGCACGCCGACAAAGCGACCTCCAGTCCTTTAATTTGTGTTCGCTGCGCCTGGTTCAACACTCTTTCCTCTTTCCAGCCCTGTTGTGCGGCAGTGAGGCGCTGGTACAATGATTTCATTTTTTCGGGTTCGGCCCAAGTGGCTTTCAACTGTTGCATCTCTCGACTTTGTTGTAGAAGTTGTCGGTGCAGGTGTTGATTTTCTCGTCTGAGTTCTTTCAGCTCTTGGTGTAATATTTTTGTGGCTTTCATTTCTAAAATTACAATCTTTAAATGATTAGTCGTTCACAATATTGATTCAACTCTACAGACCCTCTCTATTAATTAGTTTTACGGTGTATTATCGGCTGCGTCTCATGCGTCTTAGCTAATTAGTGTTAATACTCTGGGTGGTCGAAGTTTAATGACAAAAACGTTCTATCTTTTCCTACCATTTATTATCTATGAAATATTTAGAAGGTTATTGCAAAAGAGTAAAACTTTATATTTCCTTTTGTTACATCAATTGTCAAAGTAATCAATTTGTAAAACAAAACAAAACTAAAAATTGAATAATCCGTGAGACGTGAACATTTATTAAAAAAAAACTAAAACATATCGATACAACTCATTCCTGATCATTAAAACGTTCACTCCTTCGATTGTTGTGCTTGGGATTCCATTGAGGATGCCTGCTCGCATAGGTATGATCGCCGGTTTGACGCGATCCGAGTCGATTTCGAAGTGTTGATTGCACGAGTTTCTCCGGTATCACCATTTTTGTCGGTGCCGTCATCTGCATTAGCCTCGGGTCGTCTAGTTCGAAAGACACTCCATATTCTGGCGGGAATCCATCGGTACTCGGGATAGCACCACTTGCGATATCTCTGTTCACTTGCGCTAGTCGCTGTCGGGCCAACACCGCTTTCCGGTGGTACTTTCGTTCGAGTTCTTCCATCTTCATGGCCGCGTATTCGGCTCGCTGGCGGACTTCTCGTGCTGGATTGTGGCCCGGCTCGCGCTTAATCGCGATACTTGGCAACTCGACCTCTTCAGCTTGATATTCTGATCTTCTTGGCCAACTGGAGTCTCCGTAAGTGGATAACAGATATCCGTTATCCCACAAAACTTGTCGGTATCGAGCGGCAGAAGCGCTCGGGATCTGTAGAGTCACTCGAGAATTGTCACTCCAATTGCCATGCGGGTCTCTGCGATCTAAACGTGAAAACAATTAATTACCCATCATTCTTATCGATGCGCCTGCGTGTGTAAAGCATGGACGTTAGTGAGTTATGCTATTTTCTACCGAGTGTTAATAGGGTGAATTTTTATTATGATAGAATTTGAAACGTAACGTGCGAAATTACCTGAATTTTTCTCTTCGCTAGGCATCTGAGTATCATTTCTTGAAATCCGGTTTCGTAAAGAGTCTCGAGCTCGAACACGTCCACTATCGGTACTAGTTGTTTGGTGGTTCATTTACGCGGTATGGAATGTGAGTTTTTACTGGGTTCTTTTATATTCGTGAATTATTTGCGAGGGCGTGGTGGGTGAATGAACTGTCACTTAGTTTCTTCGTTTTCGTGATGGAAGGGTAATATAATTATTTTAGTCATTTATTGTTTGTTATTTGGTACCGATCATTATTTATTTTGTTCAGTTCGGCGGTATAAGTTCATTTCTATTGATCGTTTCATCTTCCTTTGTTATGATAAGTTGATATGATCATCGTCATTGACTTGTCATTTGTGTCGGATTTTTTGGTGATTCATTCCGCGGTAATCTCGGACTATGACCTGTTCGTAGTTTATTTAGCGTATGAACAAACAATTTGATCTGTATTGGGTCTATGTATCAACATATACTTAAACACAATTTTCACTTGTCGATTGGAATTTTGATGCTCATTATCCGAATTACTGCTCTCATTCGACGACGGTGCATCCAAGAAAACTCTCCACTACGAGTCACTCCAGATTATCGTCATTGTTGAAAGAAGATTCAATTGTACGTGCTGATTAGGGAGAAACTGCTGGGTGAAATGCTTGATGACGGTTATTCAGTGAAGAGGATACCATGGTTGGGCAAAGGTCTAAATCTTCATTTGGATTTTTTAGTTGGGACGTGTTATTGCACTATGGTTTGTTTTCTTGGTTGGAACTTCTGATTTTATCGCTTTCATTAATTTCAGGGTGTTCCTAATGTTATTCGATTTCAAAGATTCAATATTATTCGTGGCAAGTCAGTGTTATTCGAATCCCTTCACGAAAGTTGAGTTCTTCTGTTTACGTTTGCGGATCATCTGTGATATTTTGTTATCTTGTTCTATTGTCATTGTGTACAACTATTAATTGATTTATTCGCGTGCGGTTAATATGATTATTTTGGTCGTTTTTTATCAGTTATTCGTGACCTCATAAATTTTATTATTCTTGGGTTCATGAATCGTGTATTTATCTTTCAATGGTTTAAATCTATTCATTAAGTTGGTTGATCATTTATCAATGTCTTAATGCCTAAATTATTATTACTGTTATGAAATTTTAGCGGTTCTATATCCTGTCGTAATTTTCGCGGAATCAATTATGTCTACTCTGTCGTTTGCTGTTTCGTTTCTTTACTCCATTTTCTCTGGCTTCTTACTCATAAGTCATTTATTAATTTAGGTTAGATCCGAGGATACTTTAAATCAGTAATACTTATTAAATTTTTCTTGATTTTTATTACGTGAGTATTCAATTTTTGATCATTTATTTAATTAATTACTATCCCCTGATTACATTGCAAAAGTCTTCTCATATGCATGTTCTGGTCACAAGTTTAGTTATGATTTCATAATTTTAATTTGAATAATTTAGTTACGTCGCATCTAGTTTAATATTATGGATTCAATTAATTTAAATTAATTTAGTTTAATTTCCATTTAGTTATTAACTTTATCTGCATCGCATCGGTTTCAAGTCCCCACTACCCGAGCCTTAATTTTAGTCCTAAAGTTCTTATGTTCATATTAGATTTTACGAGTGCCCACTGGACTACTCGGTGTTATCATTTTAGCCGATGTGTAATTAAATATTTAGGTCGATTTTTCGGGAGATGGGTGAAAGAGATCTAGCCAAAAGTCTAGCTCTCAATCTTCCCACTGCCCCTATACGGTAGAATATTTACGTTCGAGATCCGTCGTTACGCACGACAGAGCTCTCACGGGCACACACTGTAGGCGGAGAAACCGCACTTACACAGTGTGACTAGTTATGTTATGATTTTGCTTTCTTGTGTGATGTGTGGCTGTGGGCCAGAAAAATTTCGACTCATAAAACTGAAGATTCATTTTTGCATAAATACATATATTTGTTGAAACAATTTCATCATGGTTCGTTCATAGTTCATACACATCAACATACGACAAAAGGTCCTCACACATACGATCAAGTAGAGCTTACATTAAGATACTTGATTCGCAGAATGAAAACAGTTATCGAGAGTTGCTCCTTTGAATTGCTCTGACAAAAAGTAATTTATTCACTGAGTGAAAAAGTGATTAGTGCCTAATTTTGCATTAAAACTTTGTGAAAATGGATTGGTATTTATACCTGTTCTGTGACCCTAACCTTGCGTGTTATTTTTTATGCGTTAAAACAAAATTTGACCTTGCAATTATGTGTCTATTTTATTTCTAATTTATTATTATTTTTCGATTTCTTTTACAATTTACTCATTTATTTTTTAATTTCAATCATTTCTGATTAAAATTATTTTATTTTTGTTCGCTTTATTCATGAACTCTTTTAATTTTTTGTAAATTGTCACTTTTTCGGTCAAATCTTTTGTTATCATGTTATTTCTATGTCAATTCGTGCGTATCTTGGTGCGTTTGTTAATATTTTAATTTAATTTTTTGTTTTTCTATTTTATATGTTAAATTATGTGTTTTTTCTCGCATTTTTAGATGTTTATTAGATGTTTAAGGGTCCGATTTTGAAATGTGCGTGTTATGTTTGCGTGCTGTTTCCAATCCATTTAAACAAAAGCTTGTACTGGCCCAACAATAGTAATATCAAGAGACCACCACAGGAACCCCGCCATCATACTGCGAGAACCTGATAAAAACAATAAACATCTCCGATGAATTAATAAACCATTAACAATCATTAAACAACAATAAACCAAAACAAAAGAACAAATTTAATTATTTATTTATAACTAACCATCACTAGGACGTGGTTATCCCGTTGTGAAAATAAGCAAGGAATTCCAAATACCTGAGATCATCTAATTCATAATTAATCATCCAGATGTGTAAACCATGATATCCAATCGAGATACAGGACCTTAATGGCGTCTTCTTCGGCAAGTTGTGATCACCTGTGGCTATATAGATACTGTCAATTTCAATCAATAGAATTCACGGTAAAGTTTTGCGGGTGTGATTATGGTCTTTGAGAGAGAAAAATTGCTTCAATATAAGCGACAATCGGTCCAATTTTCCTTTGAATATAAGTCGGTTAGATGCAGATCCAAGAATCGCATCTAACATAAAATAAATAATGATTATAAAATAATTTAACTTACCATCGTCTAAAAAAGACGAAATAGAATTTCGAGTTTCAGGTTGCTTGGTCAATGAACTATTTTTGATGACATTCATTTAACAGTAGAATATCAAGTTCAACGACAGCGCTAATGAGGTAGTGTCAACGATAAAGAGGACGGGAGCAGTAATGACAACAGCAACAACTAACATCATGACATTTAGTAATGACATATAACCATAATAATCCTCGTGATAATAATATACAATGTCCGTATCCATGATAATAATAATGACGGAGCTAATGAAATTTAAAATTATTATAACAATACCAATGACAATACATATAATGATGACCCAACGAAAGCCAATAATAATCATAATAACAATCACAACTAATCATAAATACATGGCACCTGCAATAAGAATAGAAAAAATTAATATTTGGAATAAGAATAACAATAAAACTCAACATAACAATGATAATGATATAATAATAATAGTAATTCTAATAATAATAATAATCATGATAATTTTGATAATAATAATAATACTAATAAAATTAACCATAATGCTAATAATATTAATAATAATAACAATAATATACATCATATGATCTAATAACAATCGATAATAATAACCTTAATAATAATAATAATCATAATAATAATAATAATAATAATAATAATAATAATAATAATAATAATAATAATAATAATAATAATAATAATAATAATAATAATAATAGCAGTAATAAGAATATTAGAGGCAATAATAATGTTGTTTACCGGAGAAACCGTATATAATGAGAATGATAATAATAATTTGGATGTTAATAATAATGATAATAATCAAAATGATAGCAAAAATAATTTCGATAGTAATAATATTGTATAAAATAATAATGGACGATAATAATATAATAGTAGTCATAATAAAAATTTCAATAAATAATCATAATAAGGCTCGTAACAATTATAATTGGGATAACAACAACTATAAGGGCGAGGATATTTAAAATCACAAAGAGTGAACTGATGATATTAGAATCGGTAATGTGAGCAGTGGTAACGATGATCTGGGAGTGGATACAATGACAAATAATAGAACAGCATAGATTAACATTTCGATGAGATAAAAGAAGAATGGGACCTAAAAATCGAAATCGAGCACAGGCCTTCTATCGGCAGCTCGTTGGACCCGATTTGAGGCCGGGCCTTATTAGTTCTGAGAGCACAGTTTACCTATGGTGGTCTCATAACCAGTGGTTGCATTTCCAACGTAATGGGTAACCATTGGGCGGGAGATGATATTTGTATGTTTTGGGTTACAAGGCCATAGACCACTTACCCCACATAAGGAAGAATGGATAGAAAATCTATGATAAAGTTTTGATTAACAAAACACTATAAATCAGTGGACAAATATGAAGTCATAACAATTGCAATAATGCTAAATGTGATAGAATAAATGAAATTGATTTGTCTACTGGTGTTGATTCTGTTATGGTTTTGCCGTTTTATGAGGATTTAAAAAATATTGAAAGTGTTAATGTTAAAATAATTTCAAAGTCTTGCAAAGTTCGTGATATAACAGTAATAAATCTGTGCTGTAAATCGTTTCTACATACGTTGGAGAAACAACCGATTATATCTGTATACGAGTTCATGATCATTCCAGATTAAGTGGCAACATAAAAAATACGGTGTTCTATAAAATTGGAACGGATTCCATTGAATTTATATCAAAATAGCTTATGGGTGTATTCTTTACATTTAGGCTTTTATTATGTTTTAACTATCATACTTCCGTTTATTGAAATCTATCAAATCTATTTGGATAAAAATTTCAAAAATCTTTTTGGCTTCCATATTGTCAGGTGTAATTGCCAATTACAAGTCTTTCTTCTAAAGACATAAAAATGATAAATAAACAGATTTAGTTCGAAATTTTGGGATAACTTTAATAAAATACACTGATAGAATTGTTGTCTTTAACGTAAATTTAAATCCGCCCTCATTTTCAATCTCCAGCAACTGATTTTCTTCTTACACAGTTCATGTGTCTTTTATGGTTGGAAAAGTAGCGTTCTAACTCTTTGAAAACCAAACACATGTGATTGTGAACCAACTAGGAGAATGAATGTTTAGGCTCAGTCTAGCCTAAAACCCCTGCTAATATATAAAACATCTTATCCTTACCACTGTTGATGCGTTCCAGTTATTTGAAATTTGTAATATCTGATAATGTTGATGTTATTATAATTTTGATATACAAAGGACGTTACGTTTATTTATTGATCAATATAAAACTCGTTTTTTTTCTTTTGGGAAAGCGTATTTATTTCAAAATTTATGACCTAATTTTTAATTTTAAATGTTTGATAAACAAATAAACTAATTTAAAATAGTTACAAGATTACTTCTGTTACAAATCTATAAATTAGAACTATCCCGAGAGAAATTCACTATAGTAAATAAAATGGAAATAATTTAATGTTTTTTGGGCAGCCTGGTATCATTTGTTCCGCGGACGGGAGGTTGGAGACCCTTAAATATAAGCAATTTGAAACATTTCAAGCTTTTCTGTGGCATTCTAACCATGTTTTACACAAAATTAATGTTCATTAATTGTTCTTATTTAGTTTTCAACTTTTCTTGACAAAGTGCCATCACTTACTGAGTCATATTTCATAATTATCATCTACCATGAAAATTTGACAGAATTCAGCACAAGGAAATGACAAATTAAGTTTCTGTTAATAAATTAGAAATTTCCGTTACATTCTCAGCAAGACGAATAAATAAAAAGTTGCTAAAATACTCGTCAATTAACCACTTGCGCTATGATTTAATTTTCGGTAACTGGGCCGCGCTCTACTATATATGTAAAGTATCGTAAAGCATCGACGTCTCACCGCGTCAGCGAGCTCAGGGGTTTGACGTCTGTCAGCCGACGTTGCACACACGTAGTTTTTGTTTTTGCGACAAATGCCACCGACGTGGTATACACGTCACTTGCGGTTTTGAAAAAAATCATCAAGGCGTGCCTGGCACGTCAATATAGCGCAAGTTCTTCCCAAAAATATAGTGATCAAATATCTTTTTCAACTGCATCACTTTTCAGGTGCATCAGATTAAATTTGATTTCTATTTTCAAGGTTATATCAGTAAAATAAATTTTTCTTTCTGTTTATTTTTGATCTGATTTTTTCAGTAAATATTTATTTATCTTTATACACTTTCCAACGACAGCTGAATTGGTTTTTTAAATACATTTTTCAACACTACCTTTTTCATTTCTTTTAATAATATTATTGAAAGATGAAGCTGCAGTGTTATGGAAGTCCGATCAAGACAGCTGTTCAACAGATGAAAAAGCAAAAAACTGGTTTTTCGATTGTTTTATAATTAAAAAAACAATTACAAGACATATTTTTGATTTAAATGCTGTGAAACAAGAAGCAAATAAGAGATTTACAGCATTTGCGATTAGAGTCCAAAATCTTGTTAAAACCGTATTTAATTCTGGAATGAGTGAAGAAGATATCGTTCGAAATATTATTGCAAATAAAGTACGGGATGATCCAGTCAAAGAAATTCTGTTGACAAAGTCAAGCATACAGATGGAGGAAGTTAAATAAACTGTTAAAATATATGAAAATATGAAACTATCAATATCCAAGAGTAGAAATACTAATGAAATCCAAGTAAACCGTTACGCTAATGTGGTAAAGAAAGAAAATAAAAATAATAATCAAGATGTCAAGTCAAAAAATTATACAAACAGGTATCAAAATAGTAATTTTTTTGCAAGTTCGGGTCCAAATCAATAATTTTAATAAAATTAGTTTGAGATATATGATTTAAAGGATATTTAAGTCATTATATGATATTTAGTGATTTGGGTTTGATATAAAATTTATGATGGTGAAACTTTTATGATCAGGATTGATTTGAGGGTTGATGATGGGTATTAAATCATCCCTTAATAGTTTCAGAGGTATTGTTGCGGAGATAATGATACTGTGGTGTTTCTATAAGAATAAGTTATAGTATAATTGAGTCATTTTAATGAGGTTAAATAAAATTAGTGGGATTAGATCTGTGATTTTTTACTCGGCATCAATTATGGTTTTTGATATTATCCATTTAAATTAGACTGTATATAAAAAAGTTTAAATTTTCAAGTCAAATTAGAAATCTAAATTAGAAACCTAAATAAATTTTATATTAAAATTATTCTAACTAGAAATCAAAATCATTAATTTTCATTAAATTATATTATAAAGAGAAAATAAAAATTAAATTATGAAAAGAAAAAACTTTTTGTTTTAATATTTCAATTTAATAATTTTTATTTTAAGAATATTTGAAACATTCTCCATTATATAAGTTATTTTAATTTGTAATTTATTTAATATTTTTATTTAGGATGTTTAGAAATTTAATGATTACAAACGTATTTTAATTATTTCAAAATAATTTTTTAATTCTTTTTTATGAATTACAGGTAATTTTTATATTATTAATTAAGTTTTTAAAATTTCTATTTAGGAATTTTATCTATGAATAAAAGTATTTATTGGAAACATGTAAAATGTAATTATATTTTAATAAATAACGTTTTTAATTTTTTAATGGTAAATATTTTGTTAATTAAATTTTAAGTATAAATATTATTAAATATTTGATGTAAAAATATTTTAACTAATAAATTTGTAAATAAGCTAAACTAATTTTATAATAAGTTTTAAATTATAAAAGGTTTTATTTTAAATATTTGGCGCTTACGGTAAATTAATTTAATAATGTTTTTGCAAATAAGTTGAAATAATTTTATTAAAGAAAGTTTTAAATAAATTAATGTTTTATTTTGAAATTATTTTAAATAATTGCCACCTATGGTAAATTAATTTTTTAAACAAATTTAATTAAATAATAATTTTGCAAATTAAATTTTAAGTATATTATTAAAATTTTGATGCAAAAAGATTTTAACTAATAAATTTGTAAATAAGTTAAATTAAATTTTTAATAAATTTTAAGTAATTAAATGTGTTACTTTTATTTCAAATAATTGACACTTAATGTAAATTAATTATTTAAACAAAATAAATTTGTAAATAATCTTAATTGTAAATAAATTAAATAAATTTTGTTATTACATAGATTTTATTTGGAAGTATTAATTTTAAATTATTGCCACTTAAGGTAAACTAATAATTAAAACACTTGTAATTTATATTTATTTTTAAATTTAATTGTTTTGTAAATTTTGTAAATTATCATAAATTGTAAATAAGTTAAACTATTTTTGTAATAAAAGTTTTAAATTATTGTTTTTTGAAGTTATTTTAATTATTGCCGTTTACGGTAAATTAAATATTTAAATTAATTAAATTTAAAAGATAACGCCAATAAAAAACTTTTCGTGCGATATATTTCGACAGCATAACTTCAGGTACTCAAAACCAACTAAAAATATTATGAATTAACATTTAATTTAAACAAATTATTTTTTTATTAATTTAATTTTGTAATAAATAAATATTTAAAAAATATATTCAAATAACTTTTAATTAATTTAAAATTTTATTAATATAAATAATATAATCTTTATTTATATTATAACTTTTAAAAAATAATGTAATCTAAAAATTCAATTATTTTAATAATATTAAAAAAAGGTTTTTTTTATTTTAAACAAAATACATTAACATGATTCAACATATGTAAACTATTTAAAAACATTCAAAACATTCGTAGTCACAGCACTTTGCACATTAATTTTTGGATCCAATGACTTTATCAATAATGCTTCACATATCACGCGTTCCCAATAATTATTAAAGCTTTTCAACAAAATTCTAAAATCAGACATTCCTATTTCACTTTTACAAACTCTATTCTGCTCACTAATATTGGTCAAACCCTTCAATCGACAATGCTCTAGAACTCGAGTACAGAGATGACGGGAAGTCTCCCCAATGTATGTGGCACCCATACATGTAAAGGAGATCAGAACACAATCCGACCGGAGTTTTTGATTTATTAATAAACATATTGCGTACCTTACACGAATTAGAGACCATCTTATATATACCAGGCACTTTGACCTCACTTTGTGGGTGGCACAGTCGTTATATCTTACTAATAAACGCGAGCTCTGCTCGCCGCTCATTGTGCCTGGTAATAAATGCATTATTTATCTTGTCTCATCTTTTTTTTATATGATTAATAATAATATTAATAATAATAATAAAAATTAAAATAATAATAATATTAATAATAATATTAAAATTATTAATAATGTATCCAATCGTTAAATATTCAAGATTTTTCAATCCATACCCCTTTTTAAACCATCCTCAAGATTTTATCGAAATTTATCATGTAAATAGCCAACAAAATGGCGACTTCATTTAAACAAAAAGTTATCGATGACGTTATTTGACATCTGGTTCGCGTGACCTATGACATAATATGACCTTGACCCACACATGAGCCATGGCGTAACAACATATAAGGTAATTTCAACATAATTCAACAGTGGGGAAAGAAATAAGTAAGCATGCATACAGTCATGATAAAACATCACATGATAATCAACAAAAAAATTTGTTATTGAAATGTATGACACATAGTAAACAAGGAAAATTCAACACAAAGATAATTGCAGTCACTATGCAAATTTTTACATAAATAAAATAATAATAAGTTTATATATATATATATATATATATATATATATATATCAATAATAATAATTTCGATTTTAAATTAATGTTTAGTGATACAGAAAAATGTAATAATCTATTAATTATTTAATTATTAATTTATATTAAGAATATCTGATAAAATATTTACTAGAAAAACTTGAAGAAATTACCGGGAATAATGTTTATAATTTCATAATCAATGAAGAAGATGAATCTCAATCCTTAATTGATATGGAAGAAAGGGAAAATGAAGAAATTCCTATTGAAAGTGAGGATGTTGTATCGAAAAATATAACAATGGAGAAATGTGAAGATGATCATTTTAAGTGTTATAGTCAATAAATTTTATAATACTAAATTTCTTTTCAAAAATAAATCAAAATTTCTTTTCTACAAACAAATTTTACTAAAAAGTACATCGAGGGAATCCCTATCATTATTAAAAATATTTTTCAGTATCCTTGGTTTCTTGGTTGTGCTAGTTGATTAATTTTCGTCCAAGTTCTATTTTCTTGTACCCATAGTGAAATCTCACTCTATTATCTATTAGTAGTATTATAATTATTAAATTAAATAAAATAAAAATACTTCTAGAGCCCATTGTAAATATTTTTCTTGAATTATTTAAAGGAAAATAGAATTTTCATTTTCGACACAGATTTCAGTTTTGGAAAAATTAGATCAGTGCTAAGTCAGCTCCAAGAAGACGGTTCAGAGACAGTCATAGCATATGGGTCTAGACATTTATCAGCTCATGAAAAAGGATACTGTGTCACGAAAAAAAGAATTATTCACTAAACATAAATACATTAGTTACTTCAAACAATATTTATATTTGAAAAAATTCATGATGCGAACAAGGTATTGATATTTCTCAATACTACGAAGAAAGCAATAAATCCACTATTTCAAACTTGGATGGCGAATTTATCAGAATACGATTTTGAATTAAAATACCGTAAAGGCGAAGATCATTCAAATGCTGATGGATTATCTAGGATCAGCGGAATGTTGTGTTCGTAGTGTCAACAAGACATGAAAAAGCTGAGCAAGCTTTAGCCAGAGTAAAACACATTTGTCTGACTCAAAAGGCAAAAGCAATGTTGCTCAAGAAAGTAATGAACAATTTCAAAAGATGAAGAAATGTCTAAATAATTAAAATTTTGACCACAAAGATTTTGATAAAAAAGATTTCCTTTTTAAGCTTAGGGATAATTTGAAAATGAATGATGGTAAGGTTAGGGTAATTGTTGATGATAAAAGAAACTGTTGATAAATTGATTAAAAATCCTAAGGATCCATGTTGTGGAAAGTCTGAATGTAATTTGTCGGATGGGTGTGAATTGAGTGTTGATCTGGGTGATGGTAAAAATGGATATAAAAAAATTGAGCCTAAATATGTGTTAGTATTGCCGTACTCTGAAGGCTTTACAAATTATAAGAGGAAGTTGGGTAAACTGATAGGAAATTTAGAGTATAAGATCGTCTCTAATTCGTGTAAGGTACGCAATATGTTTATTAATAAATCAAAAACTCCGGTTGGATTGTGTTCTGATCTCGTTTATCAATTTACATGTAATGGGTGTAATGCCTCATACATTGGAGAGACTTCCCGTCATCTCTGTACTCGAGTTCTAGAGCATTGTCGATTGAAGGGTTTGACCAATATTAGTGAACACAATAGAGGCTGTAAAAGTGATATAGGAATGTCTGATTTTAGAATTTTGTTGAGAAGTTTTAATAGTTATTGGGAACGAGTGATATGTGAAGCATTGCTGATAAGGTCATTGGATCCAAAGATTAATGTGCAGAGTGCTGTGACTACGAATGTTTTGAATGTTTTTAAATAGTTTACGTATGTTAAATCATGTTTGTTTTTTTAATATTATTAAAATAATTGAAAATTTTAAATTACATTAATTTTTAAAAATTAGAATATAATTAAAAAATTTAAAATTTAAAATTAATTTAAAATATATTTTTAAAAATATTTATTTATTAAAAAATTAAATTAATAAAAAATAATTTGTTTAAATTAAATGTTAATTCATAATATTTTTAGTTGGTTTTGAGTACCTGAAGATGATAGCTGTGCTATCGAAATATATCGTACGAAAGGTTTTTTATTGGCGTTATCGTTTAATTAAATCGTTGCCAAATTTATTTAATTATTTATATATATATATATATATATGGTTGTAAAACATCAAAGACAGGTATATTAAAAACTGGCTTTCTGATTACATTGACTCCTAGAGCTTTGATTCGTTTAGTAAATGCGTGAGAACTTTCAGTTAATCCTACCACTATATCTAGGAATTGGATGTTACCTTCAGAGTTATGTAATTAAAGAAAGAAATTTATATATTTTTGTAAGTACTCGTAGTGATTAAACGATTAAATTGAGAGAAATCGCGGAGACAGACCATTTTCTTTTAACAGTTTCACCGTTAATTTTTTTCACATTAAACCAGTCGTTTGTAAATTTTCGCCCTAGATTATCTGATACAAGATTATTAAAATTTATGACGCCACTTTACTCTACACCTAGTTTTTTTTAATTTTTCTTCTCAAAACTGTAACATAACTTTCACAATATATACAATGTTATATAAACATATTTTTTGTATAGAATTTGAAGAATCATGTAACGCATTTTCACATTCTGAGCGATGGGAACATACTGCTATCATACAATAAATAGTGTGCACTTTTATAAACCGACGCATTATTAGTGATTTGTTTATTCAAGATATATTGTTGGGTCGCATAAATATAATATAATGTAAATTAATGAGGAATCAAGAACATATCGAAAAAATATTATGAGATAACCAAAAAATTATTAAAAAGAAATTAATTGAATCACAGGTTTAAAAAATTAACATATTTTGAATTTGAAAACAGATCAAAATTAAAAATATAGAGCCATATCAAATATTTTCAAATTGAAATGTGACCTCTAGAAGGTGTAAATGTAAAATATTAATTAATTAATTTTGTTATCATAATAACAGTCAAATAATTTAATAATTATATAACCATTAAATTATAATTATATGAAATATATAGAAGGAAAAACTTATCAAGATTGTTTAAATTTTTTTCAAAACTGTAACATGATTTTTACAATATATTTATATTATATAAAGATATTTGTTGTATAGAATTTGGAGAATTACATAATGCATTTTCACATTCTGAACGATGGGAACATACTGCTATCATACAAATATTATTTAATTATATTTTATTATACATTTATAATATTAATTAATTTATATTAATTATATATTTATTATTAGATTTATCGCACAATAGTTATGGATTATAGAAAGTGAAGCTTAAAATGGAAAATAATGAATAAATAAAGAAAAACAACTAAATATAACAAATAAATAAAACAAAAGAAAAAAGTTATTCAGTCAAAAGAAATTTAACGTAGAAAATGAAAACAAAATATATATTACTTGATCTTGCCGATATTTAATAGATATGCATTTCCTGTGTTGTCTCTCTAGCACAGATAATTTAATTTTATATATAAATAAAGTAAAAAAAAATTTGTATTTTTGTTCGCGGTTAAAATTTGTTAGTTTGAAATGACGAGTCCGGAGTCAGATCTTCAGTTGATAATATTTCAAATCACAGATGAATCAAAAAAATTCATTAAAAAAATGATCGATTCCATCAATCATCATCAAAAACACAAAGAAAAAGTCATCTTTGCCAATCGTAATATTAAAACTTGTCATGTTTAAGATTAAAGGAATTAAATTGCAAAATCGAATGGGTTTCCTGAAAATCGAGAAAAAAAGAGAAAATCCTGGACGATGATTGATAAAGAACGGTCGTATGTACATTAACTAATTTAGAATGGAAAGCTTTAAACAAAGTTTTATTACAAATTCTCTTGGAATAAAAAGAGTCGTATAAGCATTTATATAATATGATTATTCACGTTGAATTTATTGTGTTTGAAAAGGGTTTTCAATGAATTATTGGATATATATTTGATATATGAATTAATCATACGAACAAGCTAATTTTTAAACAGATGTTTTCAGATAACATTAGTTGTGTTACACAACGACAGAGATGTCAACAAAGCACAACTTTTCGATTTGTCTAAATGCACGTTTAACTGCAAACAATTGGCACGAATTAGATGTCGCAAACCTTTCTCCTAATCAGTGAAGGTGCACAACTTCATCCATTTATGAAATATGTCCTTTGTTAATAGCGACTTTCAAAGTCAATTTTCAAAACGACCTGCCATAATTGAACCCTTCACACCAAAGTATAACGAAAACAGATTCGCACATTTTACCAGCACATTTCTTATTGAGATCAAAAATTCTGTTAAATATATTTATTAAAATACTTTTTTAAACAAATATAAGTTAGTTAATTGTAACTTTTATTTTAACCAAATAATAAATATTTTTATTTTAATCACATTTTATGTCAAATATATAGTTTTAGCTATGTTTTGTTTCTATTTATCTTCATTGAAATCTTCATCGAATGCAAAAGGCAATAATTCTTCAATAGTTTTAGTATCAGATTTGTTCGTTTTATTTAGTGATATTATTTGCATGTTCTTTGTGCTGAATTCAGAAAGAAACTGCCGACATTGCCCACAAGGACGAATAAATTTTTCAGTATCGTTTGCAACAACTACAGCAGTAAATTTCAAACAATCATCAGAAACTGCCTTGCATGCGGCGGTAACTTCAGCACATACTCCACAAGGATACGAACAATTTTCAATGTTACAGCCAGAATAAATTTTACCATTCACTCCAAGAATGGAAGCACCAACTTTAAACTTACTGTAAGGACAGTAAGCGGTGGTTTTTGATTTATTTGCCACTTTTATCATTTCATTCAAAATTTCTGGGTTCATAATTAGAAATAACTATAAAAATAAATAGTATTTATTAATTTATATATTATTATATCATAAAAATTTACAAACCTTAGACACTTAAAAAATATTTAATTTTTTTAACAATTTAATTCACGTATTTAAACAAAGCACTTGTTATATATTAAAATTTATAGATCAACGAAATAAAACAAGTAAAAAATAAAATTATTAAAAATATAGTCAAAGTTTTAATATTTTAAAAGTATATTATAAGCTCGTAAAATTACAATTCAGTGGTAAAAATATATTTTAATCATAAAAAAGTGTTTTCTCAAATTAAATATAAATAAATATAAAAATATTAGATAAATTAAATAAATGTATATAATCACAATGAAAATATTTAGACGTGGTAAAATTTAGTAGCCCGCAGTGCACAGTTATGATAATTGGTGCCCTTAGACAAGATTCATATTTTACACACCCTTCCTACATTCTGAAAACCATTGTTTTTATCAAATTAAGTAAAAGTCATCTAATTAAGTGTTCTGCAAAGTGTGTGCCGTGGTTTTAAATTGGTGTGCCACGGAAAAATTTCAAGTTTTATGAAGATAATGCGCACTTACACATAGCCTAGAGTTTTGGAAGCGAAATACCTGCGTCAATTGATACGATCTGACGTCGCATTAATGATATTTCTAGCGACATTGAATTAACGTTAATAGAAAAACTAGGCTAAGTGGAAATTTTGCGCTACGAGTCAACGAGTCTAATGATATCAGCTGTCACGGGCATCTCATCTTAAATGTGTGGAACACAGAGAGATATGAAAACTTGTGTGTTTAATGCAGTGTGTCTGGAAATTAAAGCGGATCATCAGTCAATTCTGTTTCATACAGAAGTAAAATGGCTTTCTCATGGAAAAGTGATTTCGATGATTTACGAGCTAAAAAATGAGACCCAGACGTTTTTAGAGGCTCAGAATTCCGATTTTTCTTCTTTAATTAAAATAAAGAATGGGAATCAAAACTAGCATATCTGAGGACATTTTCTCTCATTTAAATGAGCTCAACAAAAAATGCAAGGCAGGAATTCTAATATTTTAACGTCATCAGATAAGATTGAAAGCTTACGCGCTGAGTTAGTATTATGGATCAGCCACACTAACAAAGGTAGTTATTAAATGTTCCCAAATGTCATGGTTGCCGATCCAGAAAAAAGGTGCATGTTTTGATAGTGAAACACCTGGAGCTATTAGGAGATAAAATTAACTCTTAGTTTCTTAGGTGTGACCTGAAAACCTATGGACTGAATACGAAATACATTCTCATATAGTATTTACCTTGGACACTTATCGATAAACGAGCACGAAGAATTCATGGAGCTAAAAACTGATTGAATATTAAAACGAAAATTTACCGAAACAGAACTAGCACATTTTTGGCTACTGATAAAAAATGATTATCCGCTGCTTTCAAAGTGTGCTGTTGCATTTTTCTTACAATTTGCCACGACATCTTTATGCAAAAAGAGAATGCTTTATGACGACCGACGAATAGATGAGAGCAGCCTTATCAACGATTGCCCAAAATTATGATCGCCTGTGCTCAGTTAAGCAGGCTCGCATTTCTCATTAAACATTTTTTCATATTATATTGATTTTAATAATAAATAAATATAAAATAAAAATTGGGTTTTTTTTTCGGTATACTTCTAAAATTTCTTGATTTATTAGGTGTATATTGAATACAAAAAGTTTGTAGAACACTGAATCTAAATCACTTTAGGGAGTATTAAAGAGATGAAACGATCTTGTGCATCAGATTATCATAGTTATGAAATAATTATTATCAATATTACATTTATTATATAGGAGGATGTACTCATACATTAAAATTATAAAACGGTCATATTATAGTAATTCTTTGGTCTTATATGAAATAAACAAGAGCGGGTGAGAAATAAAATATTTGTAAATAAATATTACCAAGTTTGGATAGTTCCAGAAATACAAGAGTTGACTTGACTGCCTTCAAAACTAAGGAAAAACAATTAAGTTTTAACAGGCTACCATTTTGGTTATCAATAGCTCCAGCTACTTTTCAAAGACTGATGCATACTCTCTTGGAAGGCATTCTCTTTAAAAGAGTTATGGTATATTTAGACGATATACTTATTTACGGAAAAACAATAGAAGAACATGATGCAATACTTAAATCTGTGCTAACAAGAATTCAAAATGCAGGTTTAAAGATAAATCCTGAAAAATGTGAGTTTAACAGAAGGAAATTCGTTTTTTTGGTCATGCCATAAGTGAAGAAGGGATTCATACAAATGATAAAAAGATAGAAGATAATAAAAATGGCAGAAAACCCAAAATGTGCAAAACAATTAAGATCCTTTTAGGTATGACAAATTATTATGGAAGATTCATAAAGTATTATGCAAAGATCGCAACTCTTCTTTATGCAGTGATAACAGGATGCGAAAAAAGATTACCTGGTCGAAAGAATGCAATGATACTTTTCAGATTCTAAAAAAGGTAATGAGTATAACGCCAATTTTAGATTATTCAAGGGAAAATAGAATTTTCATTCTCGACCCAGATGCCAGTTTTGGAGAAATAAGATCAGTGGTAAGTCAGCTCCAAAAAGACGGTTCAGAGACAGTCATAGCATATGGGTCTAGACATTTATCAGCTCATGAAAAAGGATACTGTGTCACGAAAAAAAGAATTACTCACTAAACATAAATACATTAGTTACTTCAAACAATATTTATATTTGAAAAAATTCATGATGCGAACAAGGTATTGATATTTCTCAATTCTACGAAGAAAGCAATAAATCCACTATTTCAAACTTGGATGGCGAATTTATCAGAATTCGATTTTGAATTAAAATACCGTAAAGGCGAAGATCATTCAAATGCTGATGGATTATCTAGGATCAGCGGAATGTTGTGTTCGTAGTGTCAACAAGACATGAAAAAGCTGAGCAAGCTTTAGCCAGAGTAAAACACATTTGTCTGACTCAAAAGGCAAGAGCAATGTTGCTCAAGAAAGTAATGAACAATTTCAAAAGATGAAGAAATGTCTAAATAATTAAAATTTTGACCACAAAGATTTTGATAAAAAAGATTTCCTTTTTAAGCTTAGGGATAATTTGAAAATGAATGATGGTCTTTTGATTGGAAATAAAGATGGGATGGATTTATTATTGGTTCCCATTGAATTCACTCAACAACTTGTCACTAAAAATCACGAAGAAATGTGCCATGTCGAAGTAAAAAAGCTAGTGCATTATATAAATAATATATTTTATTAGCCAAACATACAATCTACGATTAAAAAATGTTTACAAAAATGTCAAGAATGTGCAAGTCGATAAGTAAACCAAGAACAAACGAAAGAAATCCTAATACCTTGTGTAAGTTCAGAACTTTTGGATCAAATTGTAATAGATATTGTTTATATGAAACCAATAGCGTCAAAGAAATATGTTGTAGTTATAATTGACAGATTTATAAAATTAGTCAGTTTTACAGCTACTTCAATGCAAGATGAAAAAGTAATATATCGAGTTTTGTTACATCAATGAATATATAAATTTGGAAAGCCAAAGAGTATAATTTCAGATACAGGAAAGTGTTTTGAAAGTGCATTTCTGAAAGAAAAATTCGGTGTACTTGAGATTAACCAAGAATTTAGTTCACCTTATCAACATCAGTCAAATGGCTTAGTTGAGCACAAAATAAGAAAGATGAGGGACCTCAAAACGACATCCTTGGCTGGAGTAAGTGAAGAAAAAAATTTGTTGGAAATCCTAACGAAGATTGAGTTTTGTATTAATACAAATTAGTAAAGTACAAAAGGCTATTCACCATTCGAGATAATTTATGGAAGGAAAGCTAATCTGCATTCTAGCTTTGCAGCACCAATTATAACAAGCCTAGATATTGCAGAATCAGTTAAAGAAAATGCACATAAAGCTGTAGAAAAGATGAGAAACACAGACTTAAAAAACAAGTTATGCGACATTTTGAAATTAGAGAGAATGTTTTAGTGTGAAAATAACCGTAAAATAAAACCAAAGATGAAATACAATACGAAGGGCCATATAAAATCAGAAAATTTATCTCTGTCTATCAAACGGAACTACAGAACAAAGATACCATTAAAATACGAAGAATAAAGGGGCTCATAAAGTGGCTCATAAAGTGGCATGTTTGTTAAAGAAGGGCACAGTAATATAATATCTTATTTTAATATTAAAATAAGATGTAGTTAATTTGATATTTAAGTTGTTTAAATATCATTTGTTTTGAATAAATAGATTTGGATTTTAGATTTACATTATGTCAGCAATTGAAAACATATAACTAGTATATAAATAATACTAAAAATAATAAATAGTTATAAATATGTTGGGCCAAAACACAAACGGCCTTGTAAAGTATTTAAATGAATCGGTAATACACAAGCAAATACAACATGCAGATTTAAAATAAAACCTATTAAAACATCAACTAACTGTACTAAAATGCGAGAAAGAACAATTAAATATAAAATTATAAAACACAAAAATAAATTAAAATAATAACAAAGTGCAACAAGATCCGCACGAAATAAACATAAACATAACATGAAAACCTAACAATTTGACCGAAATTTGACAATTTATCAAAAATGCGAAATTTCATAAAAATGGAGTAAAAATCAAAGAATTTGAATTAGAAATAATTCAATTAAAAAATGCAAAAGAAAAATTGTCAAATAAAATTTCAAAATAATAAAATTAAGAATAGTATATACTAGAAAATCACAAGGTCAAATTTTTTTTTACTAAATCAAAAATAACACGCAAGGTTAGGGTCGTACAATAGGTATATATACCGATGCATTTTTACATAATTTTAATCAGTTTTTAATCTGAAAAAATCGGTTTTTAACCTGAATCAGTTTTTTACAAAACTTGAAGTCAATTCTAGTCTGAAGCAGTCTTAACCAGTGAAATCTTAAAACTTCGATGTGAGTGAGAGAATGTTCGAAAACTCTCTCCACGTCGCATCCTCGCAACCTCAAATGAGCTCTGCTTGGATGTCGGAGTGGGGAGAGAATGATGATATATTATGTACGAAGATTTATGAACTACAATTTACTATGTGGTAAAATATATTTTTATAAATAGAATTTTCCCGTCGAAATTTTTTCCGGCCCACAGCATGAAACATCTCACAAGTTATTAAAATCAAACATACAACCGAGCTGTGTAAGTGCGTGGAAAATCGCCAATAACTCGTGCCCGTGAAGGTTCCGGCGTGAGAACGCAGGAGCCTATTGTCAATATCATTCCGTATAGGGGAAAAGGTTGAAGGGGAAATAGTCCTTGGGCTGTTTCGTCTACACCCATTTCCCGTAAACTCGACCTAAAATCACTGACAACAAACGGCTCAAAATTATCACACCGAGTAGTCCAGTGGGCACTCACTAATTATAATATGAACACAGTGCGCCTAAGGTCAATCGGAGGGAAGGTAACGGGGAAATAATAAAATGAAATCGTTGTTATGGACTTCTGATACGATATTTAAAATCAATAAAATTAATAAGGAGTAAAGAATAAATAATGTAAATGTTATGGACTTCTGATACGATATTTAAAAATCAATAAAATTAATTAGGAGTAAAAAATAAATAATGTAAATGTTATGGTCTTCCACTATATTACTTCGAATTAAAATCAACAGTTTGAATTAAAATCGATAAAAATTAATTAGGAATAAAGAATAAATAATGCAAATTCTTTTCAAACAATTTAAATTCCAAATCAAACTTAGAATTGCAAAGACTTTTAGATGTTAAAAATTAAATAAAAACCCGAACCACATCAGTGTCAATCGTAATAAAAATCCCCGACAATCTAATCCCAAATAAGTGACTAATAACCATGAAGCACTTTTCTTATTTAAAATAGGAGATAAAAATGATAATTTGATAAGTAGGGATCCATACCTCCCCAACGCGACAAAAAATCTTATTGCGATAAAAATCCATTTCTACCGAATAGCGGCACGTCAGACATCGATACTGCTAACGTCTAAGTAGCAAATAAAATCAGCATAGGAAAATGCCAACGAATAGATCACTAAAACAACGATAACCGCAAGCAACTTCCCATATAAAACAAGTATCCTCATTAGCCCATTCATTTTCCCAAATTATTTCTCTTCCCGAACACAATAATAAACAACGTTTTCCAAACATTTTATTGAATAAATAGAAATAAAATGAATTAAATCCATAGTTGGAAAGGGTGACGAAAGGAATCTCCCACCAAGCCATGATATATCAGAAAGTGATACCCTAGAAAGCTAAAAGATAACAATTCATTAGAATTTAATTATACCGTTACCTGCCGTGAAATGAATTAACGAGAATTAGCTATCAATAAGTATCGACCAAACCAAAGATAGTTGGATAAATCGGAAGGCGAATAACCTGAACAAAAATAACATTTACTATTTGTAGGGCTAGCTTGACATTTACATCTAAGCAGATCAATAGTGGCATCTACCTCGTGCACGCTAAAGCGAGACTGAATTCAACAGGCGCACAAAATTCGAATGTTCCACACACGCACTATCCGGAAAAATTGTCTACATAATAATAGTCGGCGTGACCTTTGAATCGTACTACCGACCATCCATAGTAAGAACACACCCGACAATATAAAAGTCACAGACAACTCGAAGTACCTCATTAATTTACAAGCAATTAAGATGCACTATCAACCGAATGGAATAGACAGAAACTCTCCAGCGAGGATCCCAGAGGAAACCATAGTTCTGGAACCCAGATCCAACGTTGCAAGTAAATTAATTCCTATGTACTAATTCACCTTTAACTATATAAGTCCTAGACGGAAGCCCTGAAATGACTCACTCCAGTATCAACCTCGCGAATCAAATTTGAACCAATGACATTTATAAAAATAAAAAATTTTCTCGTAAATGAATCCTACATTGAATTTTATGAAATAATTTATGAGAGACTTAACGAACACGGCCAAATACCATTAACGTTAACCAAGTATACTAGACGTTGACCACAAACCTCATGCATAATCTTCGAACTGACTCTGACCCATTCGATGAGGGAATGATCCGAGTATTGATCCGACTAATACGTTGACAATGAGGATAATAAAATTTCTAGGCGCAATGAAAAGTTTTTTCAACTGATGAGACTTACGATTTTTGTTGTCGGAATGTCATGCTGAGAAAACCATGGTAGATTATTGATTATATTCTAAATAATCAATATAAAGTAAGGTATTTCATTAGTAACTTTTCTTTTAGTAGCAAGTTAAATGAATAAGTAAAATAAAGTAAAGTATTTATTAATGGTTTTCACAAAATAATAATAGATTCTTTTAATAGCAAATCAAATGAATAAGTAAAGTAAAATTAAATGATTTTATTAACGAATTTTACAAAATGATAAGGACTCTTTTAACCGTGAACCCAATAAATAAGTAACGTAGATTAATGTATTTTATTAATGATTTATACAAAATGATAACGAATTCTTTTAGCAGTAAACTAGGTCCACAAGTAGAATAAATTAAAGTATTTTTACCAAATAATAACGGATTCCTTTAGTAATATATTAATGAGCAGAGTAAATTAGAATATCTTATTAATAAATTGTATAAACCAAAAATGGGTTCTTTGTAGTGGACTAGCTGAATAATACGAGTGAGTGGAAGTAGTTTATTAATATATTTCATAAAACCAAAAGTACCCTAAGTAGTAGTTTGTACGAACGCCTAATGCAAATTAGAATGTTTCCTTAATGATATGATTCGGATTTCCGCTAATTTTCCTTAGATATAAATCATATCCTCGGCATGTCATTTTGAGTAGGTTGGAGCTCATCAGTTGAGATGGTTCACGTTAATAATCAATTAAAATAATATGAAAATAAAAGCGCTATTCACAATTCTGTCCAAATTGAATTTTCACTCTAATAATTACTAACAGTCAGTGTCCCAAATAATTAGACCTCTGGAACATCGTTAATTAAACTAAATAGTGCATGAGAGTTTATAACCTTTTTGCATATGACGTGCGATAACTTTGACGGAGGGTAATTCCATAATAGAATTTGGTGCTATGTAAATAACCGAAACGTCATTCTCATTAGTCGATGGTGAATAGGGTGAAACATAATTGAATATTCTAGATCGGAAAACATGTCCCTGGTACAGTTTATCTTAATCGATTTTTCTTTAACGATAGATAAATATGATTCTGAATTGATTGAAATTACCCTATTTATCACTTAATGACCCAATTTTGTAGAGAGAGTGGATCAAGGAAAAGTTATCATGCGAAGAACCAGCTGAACGACACAATGAGCATTCCTACGACCGGACAGTTCCGAAACCGGATTCCTTCCAATATCATAAGAAGACTGACCGTGACAATTATCGACGATAGAGTACGATGACATCATCTTAGTTAAATGAAATAAAACGTCTTAGTTGACTTTGATACTTGTTTAATCTGAATTATTAAAAAAAATCACGCCGATCGGACTCTATAGTTAATGAATACAATTAATTAAATACACCGAAGTAAAATAATGCGATATAATAACTCTCTTTTACAGATATGGAACCAGTGAGAATATTGAAACGAAAGTTGAATCGCGCGCGGAAAACTAACAAGAATTTTCGCACACAAATCCTGCAGCTGTCAAACGAAATACAATGGATTAGAGCCACGTGGGTTGAGCCAGCGAAGGTAAAAACGCTCTACCAAAAGATAACAGCGGCTCAAAAGGGCTGGTCGGAGGAAAAACAAATCAATCAGAGCCTGAGAACGCAAATAAAGAGTCTGGAGGTGGCAGTGTCAGCCTGCCAGGAAGTCGCAGCGGTGACATACCCCCTCGTCTTCGCCCCTGCTCAGTTAGCGTACCGAGATTCAATGACGACTTTGAAGTTCACCTCAAAGCCCAGAACTCATCGACCTGGGAGAAAGGAGCGAGCCAAGCGTCGAGCTGCTCAAACATCGACTAACTTGTAGTGTAATTCGATGTTCCCAAATACATGTTTATTATCGTTTAATTATTCGTTGATTATTTTGATGGTCATACGAAATGGCATAACGTAGTACACACGAGATTGAACAAGGAAAAACAAGAAATTAAGCGTTTGTAAGAGCAAACAGGTAAAGATGGGACCCAAGTAAACAAAGCACACACAGACCTTCTAACTTTAGTGTGTTGAACCCAGCTTAAGGTCGGGCCAGAGTAGTTCCTATGTAACCACTGGGCATGGCAAACAATGTTCATCTTGGGTTAAAGTTGTCAAAACCAAAAACCCCACAAATAGTAATTATAAATAATAATATAATAATATTTATATTATTTATAATTAGGTAAATTTTAATTACCAAAACTAAATAAGAATTAAATTGATTTCTAAAATTTGGTATAAAAGGAGTGAGTGACAGTTTGAAAAGGATAAAAATATTAAATTTTTATCTACGAACGAATTACCGAAAAAGAGAATAAAATTTGTAGCAGATTGCACCAAATTAGTCATATCAATTCGAGAAACTATAGAGCAACAGATTGCAAAAGTGACATATTTCAAAGTAATTAGACTAGTTAAGTTAAAGAGAACACAATATTTTTGAAATATAATCGAGAAGATTACAATTGGAAAAAACGATATAAATGCGAAATCGTATTGAGACGATATAGCAAAAAACATACTGAGCAATAGCAGAAAACGAATTATTGTAATATATCAAGAATTTATATTTGTCCAAAAGATAAATATTAATTTTCTTACTACTTTGCCTTAGTAACCATATTGCGAAAGACAGAAACTGATCATCAGCTCGTCAGACTGATCGTTCAATTGTAACAGTCCTATTAAGGTTCAAACTTTAAAGCATCAGTTATCAAAGGGAACTGCTTTGCTATTTTTATTAGTTTAATATTCAGAGCGTAGTCGCACTATAAACCCTTGGGAAACCCTCGTCTTATTCCTTTCTTAATAGAGCGGAGATGCTGATCTATTAGGATATAGATTTCGCTATCTTAGTAATATCTAGAGACGGTTCGCTATAACCATTTTAAGGTATTTTTTGAATTTCTCTCTAAAGGATATAATCCATATTTGTATTTATATTGAATAAATATTTGAAAACTCCACGTTGTTTGTTTTGAATTTCACAAATCATCTTTGGAGTCAGATATTCGATTGTGTTAGACGTTAGCCCACTAACGAACCTAACAAATCTATTCGTTTAAAAATACACTTTCTCTTGTAACGTTTTCAGTATTTCACTTCTCCATAGTTTCAGAAATTTTACAAAACCATGAAATATCTTCACTAATAAATTATCCTAGATTCGACTCCGCAAATATTTCATATTCTTCATACGTATTCAGATGAAAAAATTCAACATTATTTGATTTTTATTACTATAACAAATGAAATTTCATTAATACAGTAAACACCCTCTAAAAAAAATATTAAAATATTTTTTATTCGTCTTTCCTGTGTTAAAGAGTATACTATTTTAAAATACATTATGGTGATAGTTCATATTTTGCAAAAACCTAATTGTAAAAGGGTGTAACTTATCTACGACTCAACTTGTGAAGAATCAAAAGCAATGAACCATCAAAGAAAATTTACAAAGCACTTTTAAATAAGGAATTCCTTTATAATTTTTGGTATCTTCCTCTAACACTATGCAGATTAATGTTTAATTTGAACACTCTAATTTCTGAACATAAAAATTTTCTAACTATAAAGATTTAAATATGAATAATTTTATTTCGATTTATATATTGACCCACAAAATGGAGAATAATAAATCAAAGAAATTATCTAAATTGAAAATTGAAAAGAAAAGTGAATTAATTGAATTTAAATAGAACAATAAAAATAGCTCACAACGATTTCTTGCATCTCGTTACAATATATCAAGTGGAACTGTAAACCGTATTCTAAAGAATGCTGAAGCTATTCTTTCTGAGAACAACGAAAATGATAAAGTCTATCTAAGAAAAAACAAAACTTATTGACCCGATTCTTTTACAGTGGTTTTCATAAAAAGAAAAAGGAACTTTCCGGTTTCTGGCATTGATTTAAAAACTACTGCACTCCGAATCGCAGAAGAACTTAATGTAGAAGGATTCAAAGCTTCAAATGAATTTTTGGAAAGTTTTAAGAAAAGACATAAAATGATTTGACGATAGATAATGTTTTCGTGGAGGCAAGATTGTTGATAGATTCTTACGATTATAAAGACATATATAATTGTGATGAAACGTCCCTCTTTTTCAAAACCTTGCACAAAAATGTGTATATATATATATATATATATAAGGTGACCAGTTGACTCGCATTTCCACTACGTGTCCCGCAATTAGTCCCGCTTTGTAATTGGGTTCGGAAAATTTCAATTATCAAACCTACATCCCACCCAATCGCTTTTCCATTCAAAATATATGAAGATGTCAAAATACATTATTTATTTTCTATTGATCCTTGATTCTATTGATATTGTGTAGAAAGTTTAATTTTAATATGTCTTATGTTTTAATATTTAATTTGAAATATATATTTTTAGTAAAACTGTTAAACAGGAAACGGAACTGCAAATTGACAAAAGAATCAGAAAATGAGTTCTAGTTCATAATAAAAATAAAAACTTATTGGAAATGGAAATGGAAATGTTCATTGCCAAAAATACAATAGTGGATTGAAAATTACTTCTGTTGGTAGAACGGATATAACTAGGCATATTAAGTCAGAAAAGCATAGTTTAGCAGTTCTGCAAATCTAAGGACGTATTTTCGTAAATGCGGATTTTTGATTAAAGAAAATGAACACCAACAATGCTATACAAAGTGCTGCAGATCTCTTACAAAAAGACATCGAAATATTATCCAAAAAAATTATGGACATTTTTTTATTTATACAATTCGCGTAAACAATTAAAAAGAGTTTACTGGGGTATTGGCAAACACGTTGGATAGCTTTAATGCCAGCTATTGAAGGAGCTATAAGACTTTTTGACACCGTAAAATCATATTTTTATCACTTGAAAAATGTCCATATCAAATAAGAGGGGAAAACCAAAAAAAGTTCTTATAATTGATATTAATAATTTTAACGCGAATTGTTTCAATTATTTAGATCTTTGTTTAAAACAATTTAAGGATATAAACAACTTAAACTAGATTTGTTTGAAAGCAGAAATTTTATGGGAAAATGTTGAGACGAGTGTTAAATACGATTATGAAAATCATAAAATTGTGGGAAGCGATTTATTTGACGAAATATCATACATCAGAAAGTACGCGAGTTTTGATAAAATTCAATCATGGAATGAAAGAAATATTGATCCTGACCAGAGATTGGTGGAAATATTTTCATATTTTAGAAATGAAAATATACCATTTCATAATGCCAAAAAAGTTGTTTAATTCGCGTTGTGCTTAGCAACAGAAAGAATATTTTCGTTTTTTAACAATATTTGGACATCTTAAAATACACAATTAAAGTGGGATTCAATCGAATCTCTTTTAATTCTTAGAGGAAACTTTGATTCTTGTCAAGAATTTTGCAGCAAAATCAAAGACAATGAAGAACTTTTTAAAAAATGTCCATTTAATGGAAAATATAAAATCTGATGTAATTGTGATCTTGTTCCTACGTAAATTTATTTTTGTTATTTTTTATAGTATCTACCTTTACTTAGAAAGGTTTATTTTTTTAATTTTATTTTCCAAATTATATTTAAACACAGTCAAAAAAAGAACTTTTCTTAATGAGTAAAAATTAATTTTTAATTAATATCAATTAAATTTATGAATAAAATACTGTTTCAGTATAAAAATAATTAAAGTTTTATTATATATTATAATATTATATTATATATTACATTATATTATATTATATTATATTTTTGTCCCGTATTGTATCATTTGTGAAATGGTTATCTTATATATAAAATATTTGCATCATAGACACTAACCATTTGATGTTTATCACATATTCAGTACTTTTCATGAATATTTATACTTGGTCAATTTAAACAAATAAAACTGTTTAAAGGTTAAGCAAATGTCAAAATTTGTCAATTCAAATTCAGTAAACATTGCTTTATCGACAAATTCCGATTTAAAATAAATTTCTAAAAATGACATATGTCCAATTATCAAATTTCAATGAACTATTAATATAAAATAAACAAATAAATATGTATAAACAAATCTGGATAGATTAGATATATTTATCTAATCTAGGCGAAGAATGGCAAACCTTTTTCGGGTTGAGAGCAAATAATATTTTTTTACAAAATATAATACGTTTATGTATTAAAAACACATGATAAAGGCAAAGCCGAAAATTTGTATTTTGTAGAATTACAATTTCATCTTTTGTCAAAATGAAAATAAATAATTCTAAATATTTATTTACACATTTGTAATTTCTAAGATTTTTATTATTCGTTGGTAAGATATTTAGTAATAAATTTTGCACATAGTACATTAATATCCGGACGATAAATTATTGTTTTCCACTTTTATCAGATAATTATTTATGGACTACGGCTAAGACATAGGATACCTTTTTAATTGTTTGTTTCCAATCATCTCCGTAACTAGCTTTTTTAGAGATGTTGGGTTATTATTATTGAAGGTCAGTTCCCTCTGACTCCTCTTGTCCTTTTCAAATCAAATAAGTAAACCCTACACAGAATAATTTTATTTGCACTTTACCACAGTTACAACTCAATCCGATTTATTTCAATGTTTTGAAATTACAATTTGTGATTTATTTGCACCCTTCAACCACCGAATAAATTTGATTACCTTACGGTAGGTTATCCAATGGATAATCACCTTTTCTGATAGATAACTTTTGACTTTACTTGGGTTTAGACTCTTACTGACCTGACTAGACTACTCGTTTGCTTCGACCACTGACATTTTTTGCTTTTCCCTTTTCCTTTTATACTCCTACTCAGACTGTTTTCATACAATTGTCAACAACATTTGTTGCCATACTAAATTGTTAAAAATAACTACTTCCCACAGACAACCTTAGCCGACATTTGTCAACAACGTTTGCTACATTACTAAATTACAAATTAGGAAATAATTACCTACCCATAGATCAGTGGCGCCCATTTAATATTGTTTAGGCCAATTTACCTTTTTATATTATTCCGTCTACACACCGGGTTTTCCTCATCTCTCGGGTTTCCCATTGCCTCGGGCTTTCCATTAGTAATTAATGTTTTTTTAATTAATTTGTTTTTAGTCTTATATTATTTTTTAGGGACCCCTCACTAAATTTTTATTATTATTTCTGGACTCGTCTCTCAATTTGGCGTTCAACCATACTAATTTCCCCCGATCAATACTACTTTCGAATTTTTGTAAATTTTTTAATTAATGTTGCCCTTTTATCATTTTGGTGTTTTATTGATTTTACTGTACTTTTTTCGTTATACCCCAACAGAGCCCTGTGCAAAAATTTTTTAGGGGCCCTATATTTTTTGGGAAAAAGTATTTATAGTTCAAATAGATATCATATAAAAAATTTATTTTACACAAAAATATATTACATTATTTATGTTATAAGAATATTTAATTTTCATTTAATTGTAGTTTTCTAGCTTTCATTTGAGAAAAGCCATTAATTATACTGTCATAATTAATATCCTTTGCAATGTTATACTCTATAAATATTATGGCAAGATTGGATAATCTATCTTGTCCAATAGTAGACCTTAAATAGTTTTTAAATAATTTTAACTTGCTAAAACTTCTCTCACACGAAGCAATTGATACTGGAAGTGTGAGGAATAATCGTATAGCAATATTAATGTTTGGATAATATTTAATTGATCCAAAGTCATGCCGACCTTGTAAAATTTCAAGTGGTGTTGCAGTTTTTAAATCGTCTACGAATATCGATGTTTCAAATTTTCAAATTTGTATTTCCCACGAAATCTCATACATATTTAAATCTTTGCTGTACTTAATAGAATGATCGGCAGCGGCCGTTTTTAATTCTAGAACGCTATATTTTGTAGAGATAAACCTTGTAGAAACTGAAATCATTGCATATATTTCGTAGTTGCTCATAACGCCAGTTTAATTGTGATAATAGGGCGTCAAAAACATTGTACATTTGCATTTGAAATAATTTTTCGGGCGTCATGCTATTTCCTTCATCCGGTGCTTCATCAGTTTCCATTTTTTTCACTCTTCTCATTCGTTTATTACGAAATATGTACTTCCATGGATTTAGCCAAATTATTTGATTCTTCGAAATTTTGTTCGAAACCCATTTCTCTTAGTCCCTGTAAAGTACAACGTAGTCCATCAATTCATTTTGCTGTATGGTCTATTGATATATCTTTTCGTTGTAAGTTATCATTTCTGGTGTTATAGATGCAGCATGGACACCAGCTAAATTAAGGTTGTGAGCCGCACAAGGTATTAATATCGCTAATGTTTCTCAATACTATCTTTTAAAGTACTAATATAATGGCTAGGAAATTCTATTAAATTTAAAAAAATTCTGCAATTCGGATTTCCAATTTTTTCATTTGAACAACTTAGCAATATTATTTTTAGCGCAAAATGAATAGCATCTCCAATAATTTTTAATATTTCACGCCATACCATTGCTTCTTTATTAATTGAATTCAGCAAATAATCGTTGACTGTGCTACCTGATATTAATTTTTTTTCAATTACTTTCCATTTTACATAATCCTGTGCTCAGAAGAATTTTCGTGTTGAGGAATCACAAGATGTAGAGGTCGCCAATCATGGAATCTTTTGTGTGGATCAGAAATAGTATGCGATTTGTGTCCTAAATGCATGCATAGAAAACAAAATATAGCATTTTTATTCGTTGAATATAACAACCATTTTCTTTTAACAGTTTCACCGTTAATTTTTTTCACATTAAACCAGTCTTTTGTAAATTTTCGCCTTAGATTATCTGATACAAGGTTATTAAATTTTATGACTCCAATTTGCTCTACATCATGTTTTTTTTAATTTTTCTTCTCAAAACTGTAACATAACTTTCACAATATATACAATATTATATAAACATATTTTTTGTATAGAATTTGAAGAATTATGTAAGGCATTTTCACATTCTGAGCGATGGGAACATACTGCTATCATACAATAAATAGTATGAACTTTTATAAACCGACGCATTATAAGTGATTTGTTTATTCAAGATATATTGTTGGGTCGCATAAATATAATATAATGTAAATTAATGAAGAATCAAGAACATATCGAAAAAATATTATGAGATAACCAAAAAATTATTAAAAAGAAATTAATTGAATCACAGGTTTAAAAAATTAACATATTTTGAATTTGAAAGCAGAACAAAATTAAAAATATAGAGCCATATCAAATATTTTCAAATTGAAATGTGACCTCTAGAAGGTGTAAATGTAAAATATTAATTAATTAATTTTGTTATCATAATAACAGTCAAATAATTTAATAATTATATAACCATTAAATTAATTTTAATAACTGGGAAAATATGAAATATATAGAAGGAAAAACTTATCAAGATTGTTTAAATTTTTTTCAAAACTGTAACATGATTTTCACAATGTATTTATATTATATAAAGATATTTGTTGTATAGAATTTGGAGAATTACATAATGCATTTTCACATTCTGAACGATGGGAACATTCTGCTATCATTCAAATATTATTTAATTATATTTTATTATACATTTATAATATTAATTAATTTATATTAATTATATATTTATTATTAGATTTATCGCACAATAGTTATGGATTATAGAAAGTGAAGCTTAAAATGGAAAATAATGAATAAATAAAGAAAAACAACTAAATATAACAAATAAATAAAACAAAAGAAAAAAGTTATTCAGTCAAAAGAAATTTAACGTAGAAAATGAAAACAAAATATATATTACTTGATCTTGCCGATATTTAATAGATATGCATTTCCTGTGTTGTCTCTCTAGCACAGATAATTTAATTTTATATATAAATAAAGTAAAAAAAATTTGTATTTTTGTTCGCGGTTAAAATTTGTTAGTTTGAAATGACGAGTCCGGAGTCAGATCTTCAGTTGATAATATTTCAAATCACAGATGAATCAAAAAAATTCATTAAAAAAATGATCGATTCCATCAATCATCATCAAAAACACAAAGAAAAAGTCATCTTTGCCAATCGTAATATTAAAACTTGTCATGTTTAAGATTAAAGGAATTAAATTGCAAAATCGAATGGGTTTCCTGAAAATCGAGAAAAAAAGAGAAAATCCTGGACGATGATTGATAAAGAACGGTCGTATGTACATTAACTAATTTAGAATGGAAAGCTTTAAACAAAGTTTTATTACAAATTCTCTTGGAATAAAAAGAGTCGTATAAGCATTTATATAATATGATTATTCACGTTGAATTTATTGTGTTTGAAAAGGGTTTTCAATGAATTATTGGATATATATTTGATATATGAATTAATCATACGAACAAGCTAATTTTTAAACAGATGTTTTCAGATAACATTAGTTGTGTTACACAACGACAGAGATGTCAACAAAGCACAACTTTTCGATTTGTCTAAATGCACGTTTAACTGCAAACAATTGGCACGAATTAGATGTCGCAAACCTTTCTCCTAATCAGTGAAGGTGCACAACTTCATCCATTTATGAAATATGTCCTTTGTTAATAGCGACTTTCAAAGTCAATTTTCAAAACGACCTGCCATAATTGAACCCTTCACACCAAAGTATAACGAAAACAGATTCGCACATTTTACCAGCACATTTCTTAATGAGATCAAAAATTCTGTTAAATATATTTATTAAAATACTTTTTTATACAAATATAAGTTAGTTAATTGTAACTTTTATTTTGACCAAATAATAAATATTTTTATTTTAATCACATTTTATGTCAAATATATAGTTTTAATTATGTTTTGTTTCTATTTATCTTCTTTGAAATCTTCATCGAATGCTAATGGCAATAATTCTTCAATAGTTTTAGTATCAGATTTGTTCGTTTTATTTAGTGATATTATTTGCATGTTCTTTGTGCTGAATTCAGAAAGAAACTGCCGACATTGCCCACAAGGACGAATAAATTTTTCAGTATCAGTTGCAACAACTACAGCAATAAATTTCAAACAATCATCAGAAACTGCCTTGCATGCGGCGGTAACTTCAGCACATACTCCACAAGGATACGAACAATTTTCAATGTTACAGCCAGAATAAATTTTACCATTCACTCCAAGAATGGAAGCACCAACTTTAAACTTACTGTAAGGACAGTAAGCGGTGGTTTTTGATTTATTTGCCACTTTTATCATTTCATTCAAAATTTCTGGGTTCATAATTAGAAATAACTATAAAAATAAATAGTATTTATTAATTTATATATTATTATATCATAAAAATTTACAAACCTTAGACACTTAAAAAATATTTAATTTTTTTAACAATATAATTCACGTATTTAAACAAAGCACTTGTTATATATTAAAATTTATAGATCAACGAAATAAAACAAGTAAAAAATAAAATTATTAAAAATATAGTCAAAGTTTTAATATTTTAAAAGTATATTATAAGCTCGTAAAATTACAATTCAGTGGTAAAAATATATTTTAATCATAAAAAAGTGTTTTCTCAAATTAAATATAAATAAATATAAAAATATTAGATAAATTAAATAAATGTATATGATCACAATGAAAATATTTAGACGTGGTAAAATTTAGTATCCTGCAGTGCACAGTTATGATATTTGGTGCCCTTAGAAAAGATTCATATTTTACACACCTGGTGGGTTACTGGGTTTTGATATTTTGAAACTATATGGTTGTTACCCAGACAACCCCATACAAATATTCTTTCGCTTACCACTCGACACCCGTTGCTAAGCAACGTTGGAACTGTGTTCGAGTGAGTAGATCGTCCGCAAAAAGTTAGCGCTATTGCTAATGCTATAATTGACCGAACGATCCTTGGGTCCAACGAGCTGTCGATAGAAGACCTGTGCTCGCATTTGATTCTTAAGTCCCATTACTCTCCTATCTCTTTCAAATGTTAACCTATACTCTCATATCATTCATTGTTATGTCCATTCCCATAGTCCTTCTTATCGTTGTCCATGTCGAAGATTATTCTTTGGTCGGTACACCCTTGGTTATGTTAAGTATTCACACACTAGTTCTCTTACTCTTATCCCTATCATAACTACAATGTTCCATATTATTATTACTAGCATTATCATTGTTGCTATTATATGTATTACCTTTATTATTATTTTTATTACTATAACTGCCATTATATTTATTGTTATTACCACTATGATTATTACTACTATTACTATTATCATAATTATTATCATCATTACTACTAATACCATGATTATTATTATTATTATTATTATTATTATTATTATTATTATTATTATTATTATTATTATTATTATTATTATTATTATTATTATTATTATTATTATTATTATTATTATTATTATTATTATTATTATTATTATTATTATTATTATTATTATTATTATTATTATTATTATTATTATTATTATTATTATTATTATTATTATTATTATTATTATTATTATTACAATTATCATTATTATAATTACCATTACCCTTATCATTATCGTTATTATTATTAAGATTTTGTAGGGATCCGTCCTTATTCCTCAGCGTTAAAATTTTTTTATTGATATACAACATTAGCCGTAATCCATCTGTATTTTTCGGTTTTTGATAAAGTATTTTTGTAAATTCGAAAATTTTAGCAGCGTTCCGCCCTTATTTTACGGTTCATCCCTATTCTACTGTTTTCGACAAAGTATTTTCATTGACTCGGAAAATTTGAGCAGCGTTCCGCCCTTATTTTACACGTTCCATTTTTACGTTACTATTTTTGTTAAGTATTTGAATTAGTTCGGAAAATTTGAGCAGCGTTCCGCCCATATTTTCCGCCTCAACTCAAATTAATTTATTTAATTCTTATTTAAAAACATTATTTTTCATGATTTTGGTCGTTCGGATTAATCTTTTTCCGATGGATATTCATTTTAACTGTTGCAACGATTTCGCAATTTTTCCCTCTACCCGTTCCCTCTCTTTGTCCTTAAGATCTATGTATGTTCATTTCATAGTTAATGAGTGCCCACTGGACTACTCGGTGTTAGAGATTTTGAGCCGACTGTAGAATCATTTAGGTCGATTTTAAAGAAATCGAGAAACGAGGAAGTAACCAAAAGACCACTTCCTTACTCCTCCTTTCTTCTATACGGAATAATATTGACGTTCCGATCCCTGCGTTCCGCACGCCGGGTCTTCACGGGCACAGATCATCGGCGGTATTCCACGCACTTACACGAATCTAAATACTGTATATGATTTTATTAACTTGTGATGTGTCTTTGGCTGTGGGCCGGAAAATTTTCGACAATTAGAAAATAATTTAAGCATCATAATAATTTATTAAAACCAAAGCTAAATCCGGCTACTTCCATTAAAATTCATAAATTCAACCATCCAAATTAAAAGCATTGAATTAAACTTCCTAAATAAATCGAATGCATCCATAAAAATCCATAAATCCATATCCATAAAATTCATAATTATCCATAAAAATCCATAAATCCATATCCTTCCTAAATAAATCGAATACATTTCCTAAATAAATCTAATGCATCCATAAAAATCCATAAATCCATATCCTTCCTAAATAAATCGAATACATTCATAAATCTATCCAAATTAAAAACATCGAATTAAATAATCCAAAGTGAAACTGCTGACAACCAGTGTCAAAATACGATTTAAAATCAATACTGAAAACTAAGATTAGATATTTATCAAATCATATCAGTATATATACCTATAATTTGGCCTTAACCTTGCGTGTTAGTTTTAGTGCGATTAAACAAAATTCGACTTTGAAATTATTTGTGTTATCTAAATTAAATTTTTATTTATTTCTTAATTTAAACTGGTAATTTATTTTTAACATTTTTAATTAAATTTATTCATCCCAAAAATATTTTATTTTTATTCATTTAATTCATTAATTTCTAATTTTATATAAATGGTCATTTTACGGTCGAATTTTCTTGTTATTATGTTATTTTTTATGTAAATTTCGTGCGGTTCTTGATGCATTTTGTATTTATTTTATTTTACTTTTTATGTTTTTTGATTTTATATTTATTTATATTCTCTCAGATTTTAAAATGTTTAATTGGTGTTGTATATTATATTTTAAGTTATCTTGGTGCTAGGTTTTCGTGTTGTATTACTGATACATTTAAACAATTCTCAAGGCTATTGGTGTGCTGGCCCAACACACCGTTCCTACATTCTGAAAACCATTGTTTCTATCAAATTAAGTAAAAGTCATCTAATTAAGTGTTCTGCAAAGTGTGTCTCGTGGTTTTAAATTGGTGTGCCACGGAAAAATTTCAAGTTTTATGAAGATAATGCGCACTTACACATAATCTAGAGTTTTGGAAGCGAAATACCTGCGTCAGCTGATACGATCTGACGTCGCATTAATGATATTTCTAGCAACATTGAATTAACGTTTTTTGAAAAACTAGGCTAAGTGTAAATTTTGCGCTACGAGTCGACGAGTTTAATGTATCAACCGTCTCGAGCATCTCATCTTAAATGTGAGGTACATGGAGGGATATGAAATAAAAGAGGACGTTTTATTTTGACTGCCACTACCTGGTTATACACTGGAGAAAAATATTCAAAGAAACAAACAAGTACTTCAGTGAGCATTTGGAATGGCACAACTGCATAAGCATTTGCACAAGCGGGAAAAATTAGGGAATTTATAACCTGGACTTTTGAAAAAAACGCTAATATTAAAAATGTACATTGCTCTTTACACAGGAAAGCGCTGATGACGAGATCTCTGATTGATCAAGTCGCGACTGCTGAAAACTTGTGTGTTTAATGCAGTGTGTCTGAAAAATGGAGCGGATCATCAGTCACTTCTGTTTCGTACAGAAGTAAGATGGCTTTCTCACGGAAAAGTGATTTCTATGATTTAGGAGCTGTTGGCGAATAGGGTCGATTTTTATTTATTTTTTCTAGGGTTTTTGTGTATCTACCCCTTAAACGCCATCAGGATTATTATTCTATCCCTCCTACATACCCATGGTAATTGCCATGTTGGTACTGTACATAGAGGTTGAAAATTCATGAGCAGGTGAGCTCCATTTCTAGAAATACTCCTCATGATATTCTCACTTTCGGGTTCTGGACTGCCGATGGAAGGTCTTACGTCTTTCTCTTTCTATATCCTGGTCCTTACTCGTCTATTCCTACAATTCCCATACTTGTTTTTCACCTTTACCCGTTATTTATAAAGGTATCCTTCAAAAATGTGGGCAGCGTTCCTCCCTTAATTTTTTTGTAAATTTCCTATTTCATTTGTTTAATCACGGTTTCGACTACATTTGTCCTAGTTTACCTTTATCTTTCCCTATATTAAAAATTTGATTACCAGTTACTTAACTCCCGGTTTATTTCCCATGATTATAAGTAGTTACAACCCTCTGCGGTCACTTCAATAAACATTTCTCTCTTCTGTTAGATTATATCATTCAACTTTTGGAAAAATACTTTCAAATTTACATTCCTACACTATCTTATCTTTTCCTACTTGATTTTTAATTAATTTTCCGACAATATTTTAAATTTTCCCTACAAAACTTTATTCCCCCTTTACTAAAGTCGCACTTCCCGAATTTTAGATTTTCTGCTCGCCTCGACCGACGTTTCTATCAGTCGTTGCGAGTCGTTCAACGATGCCCTGCGTGGAGGTCCTGTGCTATTTTGCCAGACCCTGCTGCGGACCAACCGAGGTTTCGATAAGGCGCGACTCACAATCACAACTAGGGAACTTAATCCACCAGCCGGACCGGGATCTGCCCAATCGAGAGCTATTTCAATATATACATATAAATAAGATTTTAGGAGGACTTGTCAGTGGCACCAAAAGATTCCACGACCATCCAGAATAAAATCAAAATAACAAGACTTTAACTTCAAAATATATATTTATACAAGAAAACAATACTTACAATCCACAGTCATGCAACCAAATTGGAAAAAATTGGCATAAATTGGCATAAAAAGTTTTGTCTAACAATGACTCACTGTTCGTCTAAGAATGTCTAAAAATTTTCTAAGTCTAGTAGTCTAAAATTCTGTTATTCTGTAAGTCTGTAAGTCTGTAAGTCTGTTGTTCTGTTAGAAATTATGAAAATGACAGCCGTATATATAGTGTTTTTTTGCCTGTGTGCGACCAATGGGCGATTTTTCGCGATTTTTTGGGTTTTTTACTTATTTTATTAATTTCGAAATATTTTTGTAATTTTTTATATATTTTTCTTTATTTTTTGATATATTAATATTTTATTGTTGGATTTTATTTTTATTATTTTTTTCTTAAAATATTATTTTTAAACCCCAATATTTTGTTTTCTGGTCGCCTCTTCTGCCTGTATTTTTTTAACCTTATTTTGCAAGGTTTTGGCAGTTTATTTTATTTTTCGTATGTTTCTTTCTGCAGCTGTAGGCTTTTTACGAATTTTAATTAATTAATTGTTTTTATTTAATTTTGTTATATTTTTATTTTGTTTTAATTAATATGTTTTATTTCATTTTTGGTCTCTTCTCGCGGTGGGTGCTTATGTTACAGCAGCCATATTGACAATTTCCAAACGACAATAATTATTTTGTTTTAATTTATACAATTTTCACCTTTTTGTTTAAATTGGTTTTGTAATTTTGTTTTAATTTTGGCTCTGAGTCCAACAGAGCTAAAAAATGAGACCCAGGCGTTTTTAGAGGCTCAGAATTCAGATTTTGCTTCTTTGATTAAAATAAAGAATGGGTAAGAAAATTAGCATATCTGGACGACATTTTCGCTCATTTAAATGAGCTCAACAAAAAATTGCAAGGCAAGAATTCTAATATTTTAACGTCATCAGATAAGGTTGAAAGCTTACGCGCTGAGTTAGTATTATGGATCAGCCACACTAACAAAGGTAGTTATTAAATGTTCCCAAGAGTCATGGTTGCCGATCCAGAATAAAGGTGCATGTTTTGATAGTGAAACACTTGGAGCTATTAGAAGAAAAAATTAACTCTTATTTTCTTAGGTGTGACCTGCAACCTATGGACTGAATACGAAATACATTCTCATATAGTATTTACCTTGGACACTTATCGATAAACGAGCACGAAGAATTCATGGAGCTAAAAACTGATTGAATATTAAAACTAAAATTTACCGAAACAGAACTAGCACATTTTTTGGCTGCTGATAAAAAATGATTATCCGCTGCTTTCAAAGCATGCTGTTGCATTTTTCTTACAATTTGCCACGACATCTTTATGCGAATTGAGGTTTTCAACTATTATTACGATTAAGAATCCAATGTATCTTCCAGTTTCATATTCAACTATAAGCATCACTGAAATAAATATTAGAGATGATACTAGAAAATTAATTAGACTTAATAAAGACACATAAACACATTTGTTGGGCCAGAACACAAATAGCCTTAAAAATTGTTTAAATGCATAAGTAATACAGCACGAAAACCCAGCATCAAGATAACTTAAAATATAACATACAGCACCAACTAAACATTTTAAAATCTGAGGGAATATAAATAAATATAAAATCAAAAACATAAAAGTAAAATAAAATAAATACGAAATGCATCAAGAACCTCACGAAATCTACATAAAAAATAACATAATTAAAGAAAATTTGACCATAAAATGACCATTTATATAAAAGAAAAAATAATGAATTAAATGAATAAAAATAAAATATTTTTGGCTGAATAAATTTAATTAAAAATTTTAAAAATATATTACCAATTTAAACTAAGAAATTTAATTTACATAACACAAATAATTTCAAGGTCAAATTTGTTTAATCGCAATAAAAATAACACGCAAAGTTAAGGTCAAATTATAGGTATATATACTGGTGTGTTTTCACAAATTATCAACTTAATTTTCAATCTTATTTGTTCAAACTTAAATTTGTTGCAAACTTAACTTATTTTTCAGTCTTAATTTGAAACTTATTTCAGTAGATCTGTGTGTTATAGCTGTGGGCTGTGCATTCAGACAATCAACACTGGTAAGTTTTTTGCCTGAACACGACAACTCACAGCTAGCGTATGATTATCGATTTTGCTAATGAATTGATGAAATGCTATTATGAATTAATGCCATATGAATTATGAATAGTTCAAGATGATTTTATGAATTGCTAGTTTGCCGTGTTTTTCCGAATGAATTTGTCGTGGACGATGTAATATGCTGAATAAATATTTACAACCAACAACCTTTATGCATCGAAGCTTTTATGATAAAGTTTTTTATTTATTTTTTGGCCCACAGCCAAAACATATCGCAAGACTGTAAAATAAAACACTCTATCAAGCTGTGTAAGTGCGGTTCATCCGCCAATAGCTTTTGCTCGTGAAGGTTCCATCGTGAGAACACAGGAGCTGAAACGTCAATATTATCCGCTTATAGGAGAAATTTGAAGGTAAAGGGGTAGTCTTTTGACTGCTTCTTCGTCATCCGTTTCCTGAAAAATCGACATAAAATATTGAACAACAATCGGCTCAAAATCACTAACACCGAGGAGTCCAGTGGGCACTCATTAAACATAATATAAGCATAAATAGATCATAAGGACAAAGAAAGGGAAAGGGTAGCGGGGAAAATAGCGAAATCGTTGCAACAGTTAAAATGAATATCCATCGGAAAAAGATTTATCCGAACGACTAAAATCATGAAATATAATGCTTTAAATAATATAGAAGAATTAAATAAATTATGTTGAATTGAGACGGAAATTATGGGCAGAATGCTGAGCAAATTTTCGGAAATAATTAAAACATTTATCATAAAACTGTAAAATAAGGGCGGATCGCTGAGCAAATTTTCCGAATCCATTAAAATACTTATCGAAAATAGTAAAATAATAGTGGATGCGGCTCAATTGTTGGTATAAGATTATTATAAAACTGTAAAATAAGGGCGGAACGCTTCTCATATTTTTCGAATTAATGAAAATACTTTATCGGAAACAGTAGGATAAGGATGGAGTACTGCTAAATTTTTATATAAGTAAAGCATTTTCACAAAGCTGAGGAATAAGAACCAATCCCTACTAAAAATTTAAAAATAATAATGGTAAAAGTAATGATAATAGTGATTATAGCAATATTAATAATAATAATAACAATAATAATAGCAGCAATAATAATGATAATAATAATAATAATAATAATAATAATAATAATAATAATAATAATAATAATAATAATAATAATAATAATAATAATAATAATAATAATAATAATAATAATAATAATAATAAATATAATAATAATAAATATAATGGTAATGGTAGTAATAAGAACAATAGTAATAGTAATATCGGTGATAATGAATTAGAATGACACATATAATAGTAACAATGATAATACTAGTAACAATAATAGGGAACATAGTAGTTATAATGGGGATAAGAGTAAGAGAGATACTGTGCGGATATTTAACATAACGAAAGGTTTACAGGCCATAGAAAAATCATTAACACGGACGACGATGATAAGGACTAAGTGAATGGGTATAAAGATAAAGGATATGAGAGTATAGGTTAACATTTGAAAAAGATAGGAGAATAAGGAGACCTAAAAATCGAAATCGAACACAGGCCTTCTATCGACAGCTCGTTGGACCCATGGATCGTTCGGTCAATTATAGCATTAGCAAAAGCGTCCACTTTTTGCGGACGATCCACCCACTCGAACACAGTACTAACGTTGCTTAGCAACGGGTGCCGAGTGGTAAGCGAAAGATATTTGTATGGGGTTATCTGGGTAACAACCATATAGTTTCAAGAAATCAACACCCAGAAACCCACCACATGTATCATTACACTTTAGTAAAACAAATGAGTAATGCAGACATAAATTTTTATAGTATCAATCAAAATGTAAAAGCGGTTTTTGAAAACAATTGATATATTTACACTTCATATTCTTAGACGTATTGAAAATTTTGGAATGAAAACTGCTTATGACGTAATAAATAACAATACACAAATCTTTTCCGATTTAAAATCAAATTCAATATTTGAAATTAAGTGAAGTCATGAAACAAATGCCTTCGTAATTAAAAAATATCCGATGTATTGCATTGAGTGCAAAAATGTGGGAAACTTGAACAAAAACTATGAAAAAAAAACATATAAACAAAAGATTAAAGGAAATACAGAAATATATTTGAAAAATGATAAGCGCAAAATATTTCTTCGATAGACCATTTTCTCAAGCTGTAATTAAAAACGGTTTATTTGAAGATATTTATCAAGTTTTTGAACAAAAGAATGAAAGAATACGGAACTATATTGTTCTCAAAATAATAACTACAGGATTCCGAAACTATTTTAGATTAATAGATATAAGTACTTTTGCTGCTAAGTGCTTCTATGAGCTACTGTTTTGAATAAATAACTACATTAAATCTTTGCACCTCAATTTAAAAATTTTATTATACCTTTTATCAGTGGCGTAGCCAGGATTTCAAAGGGGATGCAAAAATTTTTACGCATAAAAACCTTAGCAATTCTAAATATAATTCCGACCTCAAATCTCAGTAGTAGCATTTATTTTTGATCTTTAGAATTCACACGTCAATTCGACGTTTTCCTTTGCGGAACTCGTCAATAAATTCTTCAAACAATACTTTGATATCACGATTAATGCTCAAAACCATCAATCCATTGAGTTTTTCCTCTCCTGCGGTGTTTCTGTCGTCTGTTTTAAGTTGTTTGTTTTGGGTGTAGGAACGTTTGACATCAGCGGTTATTATAGGAATCACATTATAGATTTTCAGCAATGTTAACACGTTTAGAAACATCCCTTGTAGACATGTTTTGAAGTGGTTCATTGCTGTTTGTTGTTTTTTAGTAGAATTTCTCAGTCTTTTCTGCCACATCTCACCTAATTCAATGTTGTTCAGTAATCGAAAATTTTATTGAACTTTAAAAATTTGAACAGTCGAAATCCGTTAGGTAAATCAACAACATCTGAAATTCCAGAAGTTTCTTGGCCAAATTTAATGTTTTATGAAAAAAAAGTTTCGACTAAAAACCCTAGAAATTTTGACCATTTCGGCAAGGAAGCCTCGGTGCAAATGGACCCAGGCACCACCCTGGCTACGCGCCTGCCTCTTATTATTAATATCGCTTAATGAATGTTTTTTGTACGTCTATTACTCAAGCATAGCACTTTCCACTCAAACATTTTATAGGATTGCTTGGATAAAACGTCATATAGATCAGAATTCTAATAACCACAAGTTTATTGAAAACAAATTGTTCACTTGTCTGTTACAAAAATAATAAATTTTCGAAAATAACAATTGTAAAATTCATTGCTAGAAATTTGTTAGAAAAAATAGATTTTATAAGATAAATTGTATTAGAAATTATATTTAAGTTCGATGCTAGAAACGGCTTTAATTTTTAAATTTTACAATTTGCTCTGTTTTTTTAAATACTATTGAAAATATTAAGTAATGCACAAATTAAATATACCTCATATTAAATCGACTTTCGATAAATTAAATAATTTCTTATTTAATCAACTTATCTTTCAATGCGTCTAAAATACACACACACGATTTATAGAAAAATACGTATGCCACATTGGTTCAGTGATTTGTATGCGCACCTCATTTCGTATTTAAGCCAATCAATAATATTAATAATTTTTGAATAGTTCTAGTTTTAAAATAACTATTTACAATTTTTGTTCAATTTATTTAAAATGGGATTTTTGAAGTCTTTAATTGGAGGAATTCTTGGAATAATTGGATTTTTAACTATATGCTTTATTATTCTTTATTTGTGCAAGCGGAAAAGAGATCGTCAAAGATTGCAAAATCAACAGCAAACTTTTATTGCCAATCCTCCACAAAGCTACCCGACGGCCCCATATCAAGGTGGATATGCTGCACCTCCACAACAGAATTATTCACAAGGATTTGTATCTTCTCCACAGCAATATCCTCAATATCCTAATGCCTATCCTCAATATCCTGCAAATCAACCTCCACCGCCATACCCCATGAAATAAATTGTCATGAAATTGTTATATTGTATGTCATATTTTAATTTTTAATGTTGTTTTCATGTTATATATCTTTCAAATTTTGTACACTGCCGTTTATTTCTGAGAAATATGATTTAATTACAATTTATAACTTTTTTTTCAACAGAACTTTCTTTTTATGATTTTAAATTAAAAATATTTAGAAAATTAAACAGCTTTTATTTTGAAAATCATTTATAAATTAATGGACAGTTATGTTTGAAAGCGTGGTTAATTTATGTGGTATATTACAAAAGAATCTGCGTCCGTAAACAACATTGTTGAGTATGTTGATTTGGATAAGTCTTGAATTTTTTTTATTTCTCATTTAAATTAAGCATTTGAAGTAGAATTTTTCGAAATCCAGAACCAAGCTAAAGTATTTAAATGTGATTAGTATTAATTCATCCATATAGTTATTTAAAATTATTCATTAATTAATTAATTTGTTTCGTATGAATTGTAAGTATAATGTTTTTGATTTAAATTAATAAAAAACTGGTAGGAAATTTTGTTATTTATTACACTATCTATTTATTTATGAAACTATTTAAATTAATTGAAAACACTGGCATAAATTTCTTTTTGACATCTGATCACATACATTGTACCTGTATTGTTGGTGATCGGCATGTGCACACGCACACGCGTGCATGTGAATGGAGACACACACACAGAGTTTTGGAAATACGCATGTATGCTTGCAGACTAGCGAAAACAAGGAAAATCAATCAAGATTACAGAATTCTAAAAATCAATGTTGTATGCGTTCGTTGAATTCAATTTGCGATGAAGTCCATTTTATAACATAATTTTTAATATTAGTTTTGAATTTAAAAAATATATTACTAACAATTGTAATAATAATCATTGATTTATATTCATAAAGGAGCGTATTAAGCAGAACGAATTAGAGTTTCTATGACGCCACTGCTATTATTAATATAACAAAATTATTTACATCTTCGCTAGGAAATAAAATATATGATTATGAATTTGAATTTTTTGGAAATAGAACACAAATTAACAGAAATATACAATAATCAATAAATAAGTCGTGTAAACATAGATTTTTGAATGTTACTATTTAATATGTTCTCTTCTTTTTACGGGTGACACGGCGAACATACACTATTTACCAGAGGTTGTTTTTCCTTTATTATGGTTTGAAAACCCTTGGTCCCAATGTAGCATTGTCTTTGTAATTTTATCAAATTATCTTCATCTTTATTTATTCAAAAATTGACTTTTCATCGAAATGTTGAGGTTAACAAAATTCACAAAAGTAAAATGGAAAATCAATAAAAACATTGATATTAAAAATAATAATTAAAAATGCAAAATCAATTAAAAATTTTAAAATAAATATTTATCGGGGAAACGGGTATGGACGGATGCCAAATGACGAGAAGAATCCAAATATAATAAAATTAAATCGATTTGGGTCACTAGAAGAAAATATTTAATAAAAATAGAAATTAATTAAAAATGAATTGGCTAATGGGAAACCCGAGCCAACAGAAAACCCGAACAGTGTGAGAAACCCGGGCCGTCAATAAAATTATCTAATTACGGAAAATGAAATTGGTTGATGAAGGAAACCCGGGATAAAAGGGGAACCCGCCACCGATATAATTATTATAAATAAATGGCAACCCCGGGAACCCTGAAGTATCTAATTTAGTTTTAGAAAGAGTGATGTCAAAATTCCAAAACCAATTTGATTTACAAAGAACCTAATTACGAGATGGTTATATAAAAAGAAGGCAAATCAACAAAATCGAAGAGAATATTTTCAAGAGTTCAGCAAAGGTAATAATCTTAGAAGGGATATCAGTCAGCCAAACAAATTAAAGTATTGCGCACCAGACAGGGAAATCTCCTTTTGGAAGACGTATCCATACGCATTGATTTATTGTGAATTTGTGCAGAGTAATGTGAATTGAATCGATTTTTGTGAAGGTTGTGAATAAAGTTGTGATATATAGATTGAAAAATAAATCTTATTGTGTTGGGTTAATTGAGTTGATTAAATAAGGAAATCAAGGAGTCATACCTAAGCACCGACTTTCTACCAAAACCCAACAGAAAAGATGATATATGTGTCAATGGTTCTGACTTAATGGTGAATTGTTTGCCTTACATTACAAAGGTGGATATACTCTCCTTAACTTGTTGTTTTTTTTCAGGCATACATAGTTCCAACTGGTTGTTCGCTAATGACGGAACTACAGATTCAGCTAGACAACAATTCGGGGTCTATACTTCGGGTTCTCACTAAAGCAGTTGCTTTCGAAAGTCTCATTCTCTTTCCGTTGACATTGAATCTTTTCGAGAAAGAACCAAATAACTGGTATCGCCTGTAATCTGCTACCGTGTTTCCTCGAAATTCAGCTCTGGGTTTCAATTTATTTTTTTCAAAGATTTTATCCAAAATGCGCTCAGAGCTTAATTTCTTGTTGGTCTTTTATTTTTTTGAAATAAAATGTAATATTTTAAAAGTTATCAAAAACCGACAATATAAGATTAATGGATCAAACATGTTTATTCAAGAACAAATATCATCCTTTTCTAAAATATCAGATTTATCATTTAAAGTTTGAAGATCTAGAGGCCTTGATTGTGATTCTAGCTCTCTTCAAGTCAGAGGACCAAATCGTTCGTGCTTAGCAATCGCTGAAGTATCGAATGAAAAAGATTGGTTCAAATAGCGAGTACGCAAACCATTACATACATATTCATCCGTGATCTCATTGCATGCAATATTTATTCATTTAATAATTTCTTGCAGTTTTGGCTTAATAAAGTTACCATTTACATTTCGTTCTCTTTTGGTTTCAATGAAATATTAATTTCTTCTCGTTGATAATCCTTAAATGTGGTGGGTTACGGCGTTGATGTTTGTTTTAACTTATTGGGGTCTCCCCAGTAACGCCATATAAATACTTTCTAACTACCACTCGGCACCCGTTGCTAGGCAACGTTGGAAATGTGTTCGAGTGGGCGGATTGTCCGCTAAAAGTGAGCGCTATTACTAATGCTGTAATTGCTCGGACAACCCCTGGGTCCAACGAGCTGTGGTTAGAAGACGTGTGCCCGCTTTAAATCATTAGGTCCCCTTCTCTTTATGATGAGTTTTATAGACGGTATTTACTAATGCTCCTGAGTCAAGGAAAAAAGTAATAAGTATATGATAAATTAAACTAATTAACGAATGAACCACAACAAATATTTAAATTAGATGCATACAACTTTCATACAGGGAGTGAATTAGTTTCAGTTCATAGTCTGTGTTGCATTTCGAAATTGCGCGGCTCGTCTTTTAGCCCGCTCTTTGCGTCCTGGACTATAACTGTTCGTAATGGTTGTCGGGGTCGAAGCTACGGTTGTTGTTGGGGTGGCCGTCGTCTCCCGGTAAGCCAATTGGGCAGGGGCGAAAACGAGAGGGTAAGTTACCGCAGCTCCTTCTTGGCAAGTGGATAGGGCCACTTCTAACCCTTTCACCTGGGTCTTCAGGCTTTGATTGAGTTGTCTTTCATCCGCCCACCACTTTTGGGCGGCGGTGAGTCTTTGGTAAAGCGTCTTGGCTTTTTGGGGCGTCATCCAGATGGCCTTTGTCTGTTGTATTTCTGTGGTCAGCTGAATGATCTGATCGTGAAGGCCCTTGTTAATGTTCCGGGCGTGGGCGAGTTCGGTCTGCAATATCTGTAGGGGTTCCATTCTGTAATATCCAATAATATATAAAATTTTATGTCATTAATTCAATCTTTCTACATATGTAGTTTGTTTAAACATAGTTTTCAAACATTTCAGGATAACGAAATAAGGAAAAATGAAAATCTCAACCAATTAATTTTTTATTATAATAATGTTCACCCAAAGTCTACAACCAATTGCTCGGAGGATCATGGCTGTTCCAAGGATTTCCTTAGCCATTCTTCTGCTGAGTAACCCGAGACTACGAACACGGGTCGCCTCGTATCTGGAACAGGGCGGCGGTGTCTCACTATAGGTCTCCATTATTCTCCCCGCAGCGATGTTATCTTCTACGTTGGCCAGGTATTGCCTGACCAGGACCACGTGAAGATCTACCTGTCTTTGATGCGCCTCTAGTCGGGCAAGGAGCTTGCGGGCGTGTCCCAGATTTTCGAGAGCCGGATGTTGTTCGCCTTCTCGACCATTGGTCAACGGTAATCGTTGGTCCATTTCCAGCATTTGGCCAATAGTTTGACTAGGCCCTCTTGGTGGGGGCTCCTCGTAGCCTCTCGCTCGTCCCATTTGACGCCAAACTTGTCTCCATTCGTCTGCAATGTATGTGGGGACCCACATGAGAGATCCTGATGTATCTACAATTTGATCATATTAACGAGATTTCTGACTATGTAAATGGGTTGAAACACTCTGAAGGACAGTTTATGGGTAAGTAGAGCTTGGATTTGGTTGATAATCTACCTGGTGGGTGAGTATAACTAATGGGCATCAGCTTGAGTACAACAAGTGGAACTGTACTAAGGATTAATAAATAGGCACGTTAAGTCGGACCAAATCCGGGTTGACTGATGGGAAAAGTTCAATACCTTAGAGTACTTCACTTCATCTCACTTCATGGTATATCATATTGGGTTAAACTAAACCAAAGAAATTAAGGGGTTAATATATTACGAAAATTCGACCCAATTTGATTAACGAATCTCACGTAATAAATCAAAATTTAGTCAACATCAATTAATAGGTATGATGTAAGTTCGATCAAAATCAATGAATGAATATAATACACTGAATCAAATTAAGTCAAAAATCAATTAGGGGTTATAAATTGATATATTAAAGTAAATTTGATCGCAATTAGTTGATGGATATAACCTCATACCAAGTCGAAACAAATTTCGATGAATAGGAATGTTATGGTACCTTACATTAAAAACCCACTTAAGGGATGTGGAATTGGCTTAATTTATAACTCAAAAATAGCCGTCCTTATAGTTTGTAACTACCATCCCATCTTTCGCTCTACATTTTTCCTGCTAACATGCATGTACTATACAGAATTTATTGAATTTAGTAAGCATACTTAATTCATTGATTGTTTAATTTAATCAATGACATTTACTTTATTTAGTATGAAAACCGCAATTAAATGAGGTAAGGTTACTGTTGTTAATTATATCTAACTGGTGGGTTTCTGGGTTTTGGTATTTTGAAACTATATGGTTGTTACCCAGACAACCCCATACGAAGTTTCTTCGCTTACCACTCGGCACCCGTTGCTAAGCAACGGTGGAACTGTGTTCGAGTGGGTAGATCGTCCGCAAAAAGTGAGCGTTATTGCTAATGCTATAATTGACCGAACGATCTCTGGGTCCAACGAGCTGTCGATAGAAGACCTGTGCTCGCTTTGATTCTTAGGTCCCATTATTCTCCTATCTCTTTCCAATGTTAACCTATACTCTCATATCATTCATTGTTATGTCTATTCCCATAGTCCTTCTTATCGTTGTCCATGTTGATGATTATTCTTTGGTCGGTACACCCTTGGTTATGTTAAGTATTCACACACTAGTTCTCTTACTCTTATCCCTATCATAACTACAATGTTCCCTATTATTATTACTAGCATCATCATTGTTACTATTATTTATATTACCTTTCTTAACTGTTACTACTATTACCTTTATTATTATTTTTATTACCATAACTACCATTATATTTATTGTTATTACTACTATGATTATTACTACTATTATTATTATCATAATTATTATCATCATTACTACAAATACACTGATTATTATTATTATTATCATTATTATTATTATTATTATTATTATTATTATTATTATTATTATTATTATTATTATTATTATTATAATTATTATTATTATCACCATTACCCTTATCATTATCGTTATTATTATTAAGATTTTGTAGGGATCCGTCCTTATTCCTCAGCGTTAAAATTTTTTTATTGATATACAACATTAGCCGTAATCCATCTGTATTTTTCGGTTTTTGATAAAGTATTTTTGTAAATTCGAAAATTTTAGCAGCGTTCCGCCCTTATTTTACCGTTCATCCCTATTCTTCAGTTTTCGACAAAGTATTTTCATTGACTCGGAAAATTTGAGCAGCGTTCCGCCCTTATTTTTCGGTTTTATCCTTATTCTATAGTTTTCGATAAAGTATTTTCATTGACTCGGAAAATTTGAGCAGCGTTCCGCCCTTATTTTACCCGTTCCATTTTTACGTTACTATTTTTGTTAAGTATTTGAATTAATTCGGAAAATTTGAGCAGCGTCCCGCCCATATTTTCCGCCTCAACTCAAATTAATTTATTTAATTCTTATTTAAAAACATTATTTTTCGTGATTTTGGTCGTTCGGATTAATCTTTTTCCGATGGCTATTCCTTTTAACTGTTGCAACGATTCGCAATTTTCCCCACTACCCGTTCTCTCTCTTTGTCCTTAAGATCTATGTATGTTCATTTCATAATTAATGAGTGCCCACTGGACTACTCGGTGTTAGATATTTTGAGCCGATTGTTATTCAAAAGTTTTGTCGATTTTGCAGGAAACGGATGATGAAGGAGCAGCCAATAAACTACTCATTTACCCTCCAATTTCCCCTATGTACGGATAATATTGACGTTCCAGCTCCTGCGTTCCGCACGCCGGAGCCTTCACGGGCACTAACTATTGGCGATTTTACACGCACTTACACAGTTCGAATACTGTATATGATTTTATTAACTTGTGATGTGTCTTTGGCTGTGGGCCGGAAAAGGAATAACAAATAATATTTTACCATAGCATTTGGAATAAAAGTTTCGATGCACTAAGGCTATAGATAGAAAATATTTATTCAGCATATTACATCGGCCACATACATTTGAAATTCATTGTATCCATTCCATAAAATTTACTTCGAAAATCCCATAAATTTAATTCGATAAATCATCCATAAATTCGATTTGAAAAATCATCCATAAATTCAATTGGAAAAACAAAATTATCCATAAATTTGATCTGAAAAATCATCCATAAATTCAATTGAAAAAATTACCCACAAATTCGATTCGAAAAATCATCCATAAATTCAATTGGAAAAACAAAATTATCCATAAATTTAATCTGAAAAATCATCCATAAATTCAATTGAAAAATTACCCACAAATTCGATTCGAAAAATCATCCATAAATTCAATTGGAAAAACAAAAATCATCCATAAATTCAATTTGAAAAACAAAAATCATCCATAAATTCGATCTGAAAAGTCATCCATAAATTCAATTGAAAAATTACCCATCAATTCCCTTCGAAAAAATCAATTAATAATACTGCACCAGTTGAGAGTGATCGTGTTCAGGCAAAACACTTACCCGTGTTAATTGCCTGAATGCACGGCTCTCAACCAGTTATACAACCAGTTATACAGTTCTGTAATGAAATTTTTTCTCCGAAAAATAAGACTGAAAATTTGTGAAAACACATCGGTATTTATACCTATAATTTGGCCTTAACCTTGCGTGTTAGTTTTATTGCGATTAAACAAAATTCGACTTTGAAATTATTTGTGTTATCTAAATTAAATTTTTTATTTATTTCTTAATTTAAATTGATAATTTATTTTTAACATTTTTAATTAAATTTATTCATCCCAAAAATATTTTATTTTTATTCATTTAATTCATTAATTTTTAATTTTATATAAATGGTCATTTTACGGTCAAATTTTCTTGTTATTATGTTATTTTTTATGTAAATTTCGTGCGGTTCTTGATGCATTTTGTATTTATTTTATTTTACTTTCATGTTTTTGATTTTATATTTATTTATATTCTCTCAGATTTTAAAGTGTTTAGTTGGTGTTGTATATTATATTTTAAGTTATCTTGGTGCTGGGTTTTCGTGCTGTATTACTGATGCATTTAAACAATTCTCAAGGCTATCTGTGTGCTGGCCCAACATAACTTATATATGTTTAGAGAACAGCACAATACTGGCGTGGTTAAACTTGCAAATGAATTTGTAGAAACTTTCATCCCAACACGTTGAATATTAATAACTATGGGTTTGCGAAAATTTAAGCTTCTCCGTCAGAAGTTAGTCATCTTGGTTTTGATACTATTAGTAGTAATAATAATAACATTAACGCTTCCTAACTACATTGACCGCATGGACCTTAATAAAATCAAGTTGCACATTTTTGTCTTGGTTTACCGTGCCTTTTCAACTATAGTTTAGCGATATTAATAAATTTATTATTATATTTAATATTAACGGGTCAAATCAAATCCGCTAATTATCAGGGTAGTAATAATGATTCATAAAATATTAGTACAAATATAATATGGTTGATAATTTCAATAATTAACAATGATGTTGAAAATGAGGGATGATAATAATAATATTAAAGGGGTCAAACTAAATTGGTTTACTATCGTGGTTACTAATATAATAATAATAATATTGGTGGGGTCGAACTCGGAAAATTTACGGCGATCTAAATTGTATGATGAGGTTTCTTGGAATATAGTTTTCAATTATGTCTACATCGTTTGAGGACCGTCGAGAGCCAGAATTTCATAGAAAAGGTTAAGGGTCGTACCGAGGTTAATGGAAAATCCAACGCAGTATCACGCGCATGGTTGATTTATTTTTTGAAAATATAATTTATAAAACTCAATTTTATTTTTAAGGAAAATTTCTAAGTATTTATCTAATTGTTGTGATATTACTGTCTAATAACCTCAAAAAATATTATATGAAATTCTTACCCTCAACCCTTGAGTCTGAATCCAGTACGGTCCCTTCGTTGGGTATCATAGCCGAAGTCTCTTCTTTATTCAAGACTTGTTGGGGATTCATATTTAATATGCTATTCCAAGAATTCTGTTTGATTGGATCATTATTATGTTTATATTCAAATCAACTGTGGGTGAGTGTGTCCCGTGCTTGTCTACTAGTGTAGTCAATGGCACACTTCGCCTGCTATAGTGTGCAATATTTGCGGATTCTATGAAGAAATCTCCATACTGTGAGGGTGTGTAGGTAATTGATTTTTTCTTGTCTCTGGTTAACTTAATCGTGGATTTATTTAGCAGCAAAATGAAATTATTGTGGGTTGCAGCGGGCGAGTTGGAAATCGGGTCGAGGCTTAATATTGATTTATATGTTTTCAGTTTGTTATGGATTCTCTATTTCAGACATTAAGGTATTATTCGTTTTTTAATTAATTGGATTTATGGTTTACTTTTCAGGGGGTCGTCGTTAGATGAGCGGGTTTAACGGGGAATATGGCTGGGAAATCAATTACTCGGCTATCAGCTTTAACTGGATGATACCGCTGTCTCCGGATCGGAACTATTCAGTAGTTTCCCTAATTTGATTTGTGGATTTTCTACTCTTACCGACGGTGATCTTGGAGTAGTTGTGATTATCGAATTATATTCTCTTGTATATCCTTCATCTGCCATGTTTAAGTTAGATCAATTGGAGTATTTTCTTTTCCCAATTTTTGATTATTTAATTTATTTGGGTTTTTCTTTTGTTTAATGAGCGCGTGTATTATGTCGTCAATTTTCAACTTTAATCAGAGGTTCTATTTGGGGATCGTGCTTTCGGTAAGTTAATAAAAAAAAATAAAAACTTTTTGACTATATAATTTGTATTTTTCTGGTTTAGTTTTTTATGGAGATTCACTTTGGTAATTACACTAATCTATTTTATCCTCAAGTGATCATATCGCATTATAGTATGAAATATCCGAATTAAACCAACTCTACTTTGTTAACGGTATGGGTCTTTGATAAAACATTTGGTGTTTTCTATCTAGGCTATTGGAAGACTAAAATCATAATCAATTTTGGGTGTCTACTCTATTGGTTTACTTACGAAAGAATAATTATGTGTTTACGATTTAGTCTAAGTCCATAATGACTAAATGACTCCATGATTTATTGAACTGGGTAACCCTAATTGTTGATTGGTATAGATCCATGGTAGCCGTTCCATATATATAACCACTTTAACTTCGTTTATATAATTTGAAAATTTGCAACCATGTTAGGCATCTAGTACTAGTCTAAATCTATTATTTAATTAAATTTTATAACAACGATTTCATTATTTATTCCCGTAACTTTTCCCCTGGTTGATCTTAGGCGCGCTGTGTTCATATTATATTTAATGAGTGCCCACTTGACTACTCGGTGTGATAATTTTTTGCCGTATGTAGAATAATTTAGGTCAAATTTAAAGAAACCGAGGGACGAGGAAATAGCCAAAAGACCGCTTCCTTATCTCTCCTTTTTTCTATACGGGATAATATTGACGTTCCAGCTCCTGTGTTCCGCACGCCGGACCTTCACGGGCACAGATCATCGGCGATATTCCACGCACTTACAGGAATCTGAATAATGTGTCTGATTTTACTGACTTTTGGTGTGTCTTTGGCTGTGGGCCGGAGAAATTTCGACAAATTTTAAGTAAAAATAGAATTTATATATTATGAATAGTTTATTAAAATCAAAATGAAATTACCAACATGATCCAATCCATAAATTCAAAAACATTATAACATATCGCTCTCTCCACGCTGACACCCAAGCAGAGCTCTGTCGAGCTTGTGAGAGTGCGACGGGGAGAGAGTTCCAAATAAAACTCTCACTTACGTAGTAATATAGATTTTTTAAAAACTGCTTAACGATTTTCAAAAAACGATTAAAATTATGTGAAAATGCATTGGTATATATACCTATTTTTAGGCCCTAACCTTGCGTGTTCTTTTTGATTTAGTAAAACAAAATTTGACCTTGGAATTTTCTAGTGTATTCTAATCTTAATTTTTATTATTTTGTAATTTTATTTGATAATTTTCTTTTTGAAATTTTTATTGAATTATTTCTAATTCAAATTCTTTGATTTTTATTTCATTTTTATTGAATTATTTCTAATTCAAATTCTTTGATTTTTATTTCATTTTTATTGAAATTTCATATTTTATTAAATTATCCAATTTCGGTCAAATTTGTTAGGTTTTCGTGTTATGTTTATATTTATATCGTGCGGATCTTGTTGCTTTTTGTTATTATTTTAATTTATTTTTATGTTTATTATTTTATATGTAGGTATCTTATTTCTCATATTTTGATAGGGTTATTTGGTGTTTTAATAGGTTTGAATTTAAATCTGCATGTTATATTTGCATGTGTGTTACCGATTCATTTAAACATTTACAAGGGAGTTTGTGTTTTGGCCCAACAAATGGTTTATTTATGCCAATATCCAATCTCTGAAGATATACTATTGGTGGGTTACAGGGTTTCGTTATTTGTTTGAATTAACCTGTGGTTGCCCCAGTAACGCCATACAAAATGATTCTAACCGCCACTTGGCACCCGTTGCTAGGCAACGTTGGTAATGTGTTCAAGTGGTGGATTGTCCGCAAAAATTGAGTATTATCGCTAGTACTGTAATTGCTCGGACAACCCTCGGGTTCACGAGCTGTCGATAGAAGACCTGTGCTCGCTTTTAATCATTTGGTCCCCTTGCGTTTAAATTTCTATCGTCTATCTAACTGTTTTACTGGCGTTAGTTTGGAAAACAAACTGAGTGGTGCTTTTTATTTAAACCCTTCTACAATGTTATTTCAAAACCTTAAGATGATATAAATACAATAAGAGATATGCGGAACTACAATATATCTAAACGATGCTTTATTTATCTATTAAATACACTGATTAGAGAATCGAGCGGCTCGGCGCTTAGCCCGCTCCTTGCGTCCAGGTCGCCGACCAGTTGTTGATGGGGCTATTGGAGTGGTGGTCTCGACAGTGATTGGCGTTGTAGATGAGGTCGCGTTCGCTTCGCGATAGGCCAATTGAGCCGGGGCAAAGACTAAAGGGTAGGTCACCGCTGCTCCCTCTTGACAGGCGGATAACGCTACCTCTAGCCCCCTGATTTGAGTTTTTAGGCCGTGTACTAACTGTTTTTCTTCTGCCCACCCCTTCTGGGCCGCAGTTAGTTTTTGGTATAATGGCTTGACTCTCGTGGGGTCTATCCATGTCGCTTTAATTTGCTGTGTTTCTCGGACTATCTGGACGAGTTGGTCGTGGAGTTTCTTATTGGCCTGTGTCGCTTGGGTCAATTCGTTTTGGAGTAACTTCACGGGGTCCATTTCTAGAATAGTAAGGGTTGAATTTGATGATGACTATTACAAAGATAAGTATATTTAACTTAAACATATTTATGAAATGCAAACTATAATAATAATAAAAAGAAGAGACAGAATTTTTTTAAATCTATAATACTAATATTATATCGAATAATAAATGTTCAAATCATTAATTGTCGTTGTTTCGAGGATTACTCGTCTGCGAGGAATCGTTTGATCCCTTCATCTGGGGAATAACCAGGGATCACCAATACTGGTCTCTTGAGATTCCGGATTGGTCTCGGTGAAGGTGGGTAACTACTGGCCAGACGTCCTGCCGCCAGGTCATCTTTGACATTGGCCAGGTATTCCGTGGCTCGTGCTACAGCTGCCTGGACTTGGTGCTGGTGTTGTAGAAGGCCTTCCAGGAGCTCTTGGGCCTGCGTTAGGATGTCTTGCGATGGGTTTGGTTCGTCGGACAGTTTCCTGAACTGTCTCATAAATTCCTCCGGTGATATTTCCTCTTGCTGGTCGTCTTCGGGCACGTCAGGGCATCGCTCTCGATACACCCGATTCCATGCCTGCCTCCATTGTTCCACAATGTGAGCAGGGAGATCAACCATAGCTCCAGTGTGTCCTGAATGGAAAACTTTGTTTTTACTCAGTATTTCTCTTGACATTTTTAGATTGGGACGGTGATCTGGTGGTTCGCAAAGATGTAACCTTTCTTGTCATTTAAGAAGAAACTGGTTAACTCAATTTCAAATGTGCTACAACTCACGGGACTCGAAGTTGGGCGTGTTTTACTGCCTAGACCGGCAATGCATTTGGAGGAGAGGGAGACCGGTATTTTACGCGCTCTCATGCCGTAAGGGTGCGTTAAAAAAAAACATCTTTAGGGATGCTGCAAAATACAGTTGCAATTCGTTTATGGCCGTATCTCCTTTAGCGTACAACTGGTTTGTTGCTAGCATTTAAACTGTACATATGTGCCTAATATTCGACTAGATATATATTTAAATATAAAAATAAAAAATGAATGAATAATTCTATAATAATACTTTACAAAACATTCTTCAGATATTTATTAATTTTCGGAAAGAACAGAGTTTAGTGGGCTATCTTTTACGAAACGCTAATTTGATACTTACGCAAAATAAAGAGATTTTTTCCGTTACCGTTTAATTACTTGAAAATAAAACCGTGGTAAAGGCTACAAAATTCATACGTAACGTCTGATCCATTGATCAATTAAAATACTTGGGTAATTATTTGAGAGATCCGTTCAACGAAAAATAAAATATAAATTGTTGACGATTTCTAATGCGACCAAGACAGAATCTTTGCTTGATAATTTCCAATTAAATATTTGCAGCACTGCAGATCTATAGGGGTTGACGACGGTGTGTAGCCAAAATTGATTGTCGTGTTTAGTGGTAGAATGACCAGATTCGGGGTTCGTCTGGGGTAAGAACAGTAAGATACTTTGTCAAGTATGGTTTATTGATTTTTGGTCGTCCCGGTAGCTCGAACGCGAACGTAAATTTGAAAAAAAATTAATTAAAATTTACCTAAGGGAGCTTCTGGAATATTTGGGGATTCAAGCTCTAACTCCTCATCTGAGATATTCGGCGAATGCATAGTTTGGTAAGTGAGTAAAGAAAATGATGTAGGTTCTGTTGTTGATGATAGATATAATGAAGGTTGTTCAATTGAAATCAGACGGCAGGAAGTGGATGCCGATTGTAACTCGACTATGAATATTTATATCACCGGAAACGTCAACGGTCAGATTGTTTATTTTCCAATTTATAATTTACGAACTTTATTTTAGGCGAATAGATTGTTTATTTTTCAACTTGAATTTGATGAAATTCATTTTTGGCAAATGAACTTTTAAGATCGCACGATCGTGGATTATTGGGTGAGTTACATGTTTTCATTGTATTTGAATGTTTTCTAAGCCCGTTTTTTTTAAGGAAAACACCTGTATCATGCCTTCGAACTATTCTCTATTGGGGATTTCATCATCTAGTGTTTTATCCTTTGGAAAATTTTTTCTTATCGTCTCTCGGAAAATTCGGATCATCCCATCAATGTTGTCGAAAAAGTCAGTGGTAAACCTTTCTTATAGTTTGATATTTAGTGTGATATTAATATAACATTTTGGAATGTCGTCTTGATTGTTCTATCGTCTTAAACTTTTATGTATGCTTGATTTTCCATCGATTAGGTATTGATCTTTGTATTTTAGGGTTCAGATTTGGGTTTTTCAGTCGTAAATTCGCTTTGGACAATTTTTAAATGAAACACTACCATCAATTAGGTCACTTTTACTTCAATCTACGATGAATTATTCAACAATTCCTATTAACGCTTTTCTCAATTTCTTAATAATGATATCAATTTTCGCTACAATAATGCTATAACGTTTTAGCAGTGGTTTATTTTTAGCGGATTGTGAAGTGATCGTTAAACGACGGGTTTTTCATTTATTTATTTTTGCCTTTGATCCATTAATTAGTTTAATCAATAAAATCTCCTTATTTTTACATATAATTTATTTTACTTCAAACCGATGAATTACCCTACTTTTAAGTCGGTGGATTATTTGATTAATAAATGATGTAACTTTATTTTAAGATTGGTTTGGCCAATAAATTACGTTAATCAATACCCTACTTTATTTTAATCAATTACTTTACTTCTTAAAGCTTTACTTTCTTTTACTCAAGGGATTTGCTGGATTTTTATCAAAGTATTATTTTACTTTTATTCAAATGGATTTAATGTTAATTGAGGAATCACTTGGTTTAACTCACAACTTTCTTTAGTTCACTCAACGAATTAATTTACTGTTAATCAACGAATTCACATTAATCAATAATTTATAAATAGTCTAATTACTTATTTTTACTCAAATATTTACTCTACCTTTAAATTATAATAATTTAATGAATTACTCTAATTTTTCTTTATTTTCAATCAATAGTTACTTTAATTTTAATTAAATCAATGAATTATTGATTTAATGATCTCTACTAATTTATTCGAATTGTAAATTTAATTTAGCTCAAAATATTAATCCAAATTAGTTATACCAACGATTTCCATTTAATTTATTCCCCATACTATTCCCCTTTAATAAGCCTTAAGCGCATATTATGTTTACATTATATTTACTGAGTGCCCACTGGACTACTCGGTGTGATGATTTTGAGCCGTGTGTAGTATGATTTTAGGTCGATTTTACAGAAACGAGAAACGAGGAAGCAGCCAATAGACTTCTTCCTTATTCCTCATTTCTTCTATACGGGATAGTATTGACGTTCCAACCCTGCGTTCCGCACGCCGGGTCTTCACGGGCACAGATCATTGGCGATATTCCACGCACTTACACGAATCTGAATTGTATGTAGAGTTTATTTACTTGTGATAGGTGTTGGCTGTGGGCCGGAAAAATTTCGACAGAATTATTTAATTATTAAACATATAAAACAGTTTATTATTATCAATAATATTTATTAATTATATAACAATTAAACATAAATTACTCTCCATTCCAATCCATAATAAAAATTCATAATATGGTATAGCAAACAAAATAAAAATACCTCTCCCCCCACGCCGACATCCAAGCAGAGCTCTACCGAGGTTGCGAGGATGTGACGTGGAGAGAGGGCTCCAAAATAAAACATTTCTCACCTAAAAGTAAGTTTTTAAACAAAGTTCAAAGGTAATTTGAAAAATGGTTTTATGGTTTGAAACCGGTTAACTTCAATGTGAAAATGGATCAGTATTTATACCTATTTTCTGTCCCTAACTTTGCATGTTAAATTTGATGCAGTAAAACAAATTCGACCTTGTTATTTTCTAGTGAATTCTATTTTTTGATTTATTTTAATAATTTTTTATTTAGAATTTTTATTGAATTATTACTAATTCAAGATTTTTTGATTTAAGTTTCATTTTCATGAACTTTTATTAATTTTTCAATTTAGTCGAATTTGTTGTGTTTTCTTGTTATGTTTGTGTTGGTATCGTGCGAATCTTGGTGCGTTTTGTTATTATTTTAATTTATTTTTATGTTTATTATTTTATTTTTAATTCTCTTTTTTCTCATATTTGATAGGGTTTACTTGATGTTTCAATAGGTTTATTTAAATTTGCATGTTATATTTGCATGTGTGTTACTGATCCATTTAAACATTTCTCGAGGCCGTTTGTGTTCTGGCCCAACACTATCATACCGGATGGAGTCATGACTTGATCAATATCATGGCTCAAGAGATGATTTCGTGGATGTAAAACATTTTGTTCCCGTCATGTATTTTAAATTCTGTAGTCTCTGTTATTGATTACCTCAATAAATCTCAATAAAGGTGTGATGCGTTTCGCCGACATCGACTGAAAAAAGATTTACTTCGAAGCAGTTTGTTGTCCTATATTATTTTGTCGTCTTTTATGAGGTCTTGAATTGTATATGTTAAAAGTTTTATGTGCGCTGAAAGAAGAGCTAATACTAAGATTGGAAAAGATATTTGAACTATGTAAAATCACCGAGAGAAATTTTGTTAGAATCCTGCTAATTTCAAAATAGATCATATAAGTTTTAAAAGTGCTTGATTTCTCATCTATGGTAGGTTGATGTTGTTTGTTAAAGTATTAGTATATTTTATGTTTATAGAAAATATGTCAGGTCCCAGCCATGTCACCTGTAAAAAGATCTGTATTGGGACGGTCTGGGGTGAATTTTATATTAATTTGTTAAAGTAGTTAAATAATATTATTTAACAATAATAAAAAATGATATTATATTTAATAACAATAGTAAATTTAAAACTAAATAATATCACTTGGTACTATAATTCAGATAATTGATTGACTTCGGATAGATTATGGCACCTTCGCTTATTTTTCTTCCCTATAGTAATTTTATTATTGTTGGCGAATGTGGTTGGTTTTTATTTATTTTTTCTAGGGTTTTTGTGTATCTACCACCTAAACTCCATCAAGATTATTATTCTATCCCTCCTATGTACCCATGGTGATTGTCATGTTAGTACTGTACATAGTGGTCGAAACTTCACGAGCAGGTGAGCTCCATTACTAGAACTACTCCTCATGATATTTTCACTTTCGGGTTCTTGACTGCCGATGGAAGGTCCTACGTCTTTCTCTTTCTATATCCTTGTTCTTACTCGTCTATTCCTACAATTCCCATACTTATCTGTCATCTTTACCCATTTGCATACTTCAAAAACTTGAGCAGCGTTCCTCCCTTATTTTTTGACAAATTTCCTATTTCATTTGTTTAATCACTGTATCGACTATATTTTCGTCCTAGTTTACCCTTTATCTCTCCTATATTAAAAATTTGATTAACAGTTCCTCAACTCCCGGTACATTTCCCATGACTTTAAGTAGTTACAACCCTCTGCGGTCACTTTAATAAACACTACTCCCTTATGCCACATTACACCATTCAACTATTGGAGAATTCTTTCAACTTTATGTTCCTACACTATCTTATCCTTTTTTACTTGATTTTCCGATTTATTTCCTGATAATGTTTTAAATTTTCAATACTAAACTTTTTTCCCCCTTAACTAAAGTCACACTTCCCATGAGTTTAGATTTTCTGCTCGCCTCGACCGACGTTTCCATCAGCCGTTGCGAGTTGTTTAACGGTGCCCTACAGGTAGAGTCCTGTGTCTTTCGACCAGACCTCGTCGCGGACAGACCGAGATTTCAGGAAAGCTCGACCCGCGATCTCAGCTAACGGAACTAAATCCGTCAGTCGGATCACCGACCTGCCTTCCCGATAGCTATTGCAATACTTATTTTAAATAAGATTTTAAGGGGACTTCTCAGTGGCACCAAAAGATTCCACGACCATCCAGAATAAAATCAAAATAACAAAACTTTAACTTCGAAATATATATTTATACAAAATAACAATACTTACAATCCACAGTCATGCAACCAGATTTGAAAAATTGGCATAAGTTGGCGTAAAACATTTCTACACAATCGCGACTAAAAAATATTGTCTGACTGTCTGACTGTCTAAAGGTCTGTTAGAAATTATGAAAATGACTGCCGTATATATAGTGTTTTCATGCCTGAGTGCGACTAATCAGAGAATTTTGAGCCTTTTTCGGCCATTTTTCGGGGGATTTTATTGGTTTTATTTTATTTTAAATATTTTATTTTTCTCCATATTTTTCTCTATTTTTTGATATTATTTTCTCAATATTTTGTGAATTTTCATTTATTATTATTTTTTTTAATTTAACCATTCTCTTTGATTGTTTCTCTTTTTACCCTTTGATATTTAAATTTTTGGTCGCCGCTTCCGCCTATATATTTTCTAAACCTTCTTTTGCAAGATTTTGGCGGTTTTATGTTTTGTGTTTCTTTCTGCATCTGTAGGCTTTTCAATGATTTTAATTAATATTTGTTTTATTTAATTTTGTTATGTTTTTATTTTGTTTTATTTAATATGTTTTATTTTATTTTTGATTTCTGCTTGCGGTGTGTGCTTATCTTACAGTAGCCATATTGACAATTTCCAAACAACATTAATTATTTTGTTTTAATTTACACAATTTTATCCTTTTTGTTTAAATTATGGCTAATAGCCCAACATTATAAATTACTAATTTTTAATTACATAGTTTATGTATTTCCATTTTTAATAAATAAAATAAAATAATAAATAAATAAGACTTAGGGTGAGGAACACCGAGCGGGGGAAATAACCAGACCACACCATAAAAATAATTAGTAAAACCATTACAGTGTTTATTTTTCTGATAAATGTTGGCAGAACGATAGAGAAGCTGGAGCTGGTGTTTATGAGAAATTTCATTGTTGAGATTTTTGATGGTGTGAAAGAACTGAAAGAATTTGATCTGACGTTTACGAGGAATATTGGAGGCTTCGAAAGGGGGAAATGAGTAAGCGAAGGTAAGGGTGAAATTGAAGGTAGTAATGTAGTGGAGCATGATAATCGTTCATAGTCTTTTACCCTTAACAGAGATGGGCTTACTAGGTTTTTGTTGTTTTAAAGTTGTGATAATATTTACACGTCTCATAAAAAAGTTAGCGTTATTGCGATCATTTGCGTTAAGGATACATAATGTTTTAGGTTACTTCATCCACTGGCATCTTATTTGACACTTAAGTGATTGTATATGGTATTTAAAATGATAAACACCAATTTTTGTTCATTGGCTAATGTGAACAGAGATTTGGACTTAGTTTTGAAACTTTTTCGAGCTTTTTTGAGCACCAGTTTTGGCAATAACTAAAATTATATAACAATTTTGCTTGTGAACATGGGTTTTGTTTAAATGAATCAAAATAACACGCAAACACAACAGTAAAGATTTAAAATCAAACCTATAAATATCGAGTAAACACCCTAAAATCTGAAAAAGATATAAATAAATATAAAATCAGGAGAAATAAAAGTAAAATAAAGTACATATAAAAAAGCACCAAGAACCGCACAAAATTTACATCGAAAGAACATAATAACAAGAAAATTTGACCAAAAATGGGCTATTATAAAATACGAAAATTAACGAATAAAATGAATTAAAATAGAATATAATTAATTTTTTAATATAATTAAAAACTTATAAAAATATATTGTCTATTTAATTTAGGAAAATTATAAAATTAGATTTAGATAATACAAATAAATCAAGGTCAAATTTTGTTTTAAAGTATTAAAAATAACAGACATGGTTAGGGTCACAAAATAAGTATATATACCAATTCATTTTTACATAATTTTAATCACTATTTTCGATGAAAATCACTTTTCCTTGTGAAAAGCTTTGGACAGCAAAGAACCACCACTATTATTGTGAACGTTTATTTATTGTGAGAATCAACTGTTTTTCTGAGAGTATTTCAACGAGGCGCATCAAGCAAAGTTCGAGTTAGTCACTACTTGGGCGTGCCCTCTGAGGGCATGATCTTGTATGGCAGTGTTCCGCAAACTTTTTTGTGTTCAAGGTACACCTAACAAATCAAGAAATTTTAGAGGTATACCGAAGAAAAAACCAATCTTTATTTTATGTTTATTTATTATTAAAATTAATATAATATGAAAAAATGTTTAATGAGAAATGCGAGCCTGCTTAACTGAGCACATGCAATCATAATTTAGGGCAATCGTTGATAAGGCTGCTCTCATCTATTCGTCTGTCATCATAAAGCGTTCACTTTTTTTATTTAATCGTAATGATAGTTGAAAACCTCAATTCGCATAAAGAGGTCGTTGCAAATTGTAAGAAAAATGCAACAGCACGCTTTGAAAGCAGCGGATAATCATTTTTTATCAGCAGCCAAAAATGTGCTAGTTCTGTTTCGGTAAATTTTAGTTTTAATATTCAATCAGTTTTTAGCTCCATGAATTCTTCGTGCTCGTTTATCGATAAGTGTCCAAGGTAAATACTATATGAGAATGTATTTCGTATTCAGTCCATAGGTTGCAGGTCACACCTAAGAAAATAAGAGTTAATTTTTTCTTCTAATAACTCCAAGTGTTTCACTATCAAAACATGCACTTTTTTCTGGATCGGAAGCCATGACATTTAGGAACATTTAATAACTACCATTACTAAAGTGGCTGATCCATAATACTAACTTAGCGCGTAAGCTTTCAATTTTGTCCGATGACGTTAAAATATTAGAATTCTTGCCTTGCAATTTTTTGTTGAGCTCATTTAAATGAGCGAAAATGTCCTCCAGACATGCTAGTTTTGCTATCCATTCTTTATTTTAATCAAAGAAGCAAAATCTGAATTCTGAGCCTCTAAAAACGTCTGGGTCTCATTTTTTAGCTCGTAAATCATAGAAATCACTTTTCCGTGAGAAAGCCATCTTACTTCTGTACGAAACAGAAGTGACTGATGATCCGCTCCATTTTTCAGACACACTGCATTAAACACACAAGTTTTCAGCAGTCGAGACTTGATCAATCAGAGATCTCGTCATCAGCGCTTCCCTGTGTAAAGAGCAATGTGTATTTTTAATATTAGTGTTTTTTTCAAAAGTCCAGGTTATAAATTCCCTAATTTTTCCCGCTTGTGCAAATGCTTATGCAGTTGTGCCATTCCAAATGCTCACTGAAGTACTTGTTTGTTTCTTTGAATATTTTTCTCCAGTGTGTAACTAGGTAGTGGCAGTCAAAATAAAACGTCCTCTTTTATTTCATATCCCTCCATGTACCTCACATTTAAGATGAGATGCCCGTGACAGCTGATATCATTAGACACGTCCTCTTTTATTTCATATCCCTCCATGTACCTCACATTTAAGATGAGATGCCCGTGACCGCTGATATCATTAGACTCGTTGACGCGTAGCGCTAAATTTCCACTAAGGCTTAATTTTTCAATTTATGTTAATTCAATGTCGCTAGAAATATCAATAATGCGACGCGGGATCATATCAGATGACACAGTTATTTCGCTTCCAAAACTCTAGGCTATGTGTAAGTGCGCATTATCTTCATAAAATTTGAGATTTTTCCGCGGGACACGAACCTTAGATCACGATACACCGGTGTGCCACGGCACACTCTTTGTGGTACACTGTTGTATAATACCGAATGTATATTTTGACATTCTCTTATTTTTTAGTTTGTGGAGATGATTCGCTTCATCGGGAAAGAACTGAAAAGACTGAGACAAGATTATACCGAGCTTCATCAGTAATTGCTACAGATGAGTCGGGAGATTCAAGTAGTAAAAGCTACTAGAGACTAACAGAAGCTCAAATGATTGGAAAGAAGAAAAACAGCAGTTGCAATCGCAACGTGTTCAGATCCATGGCCTAGTGAGAGCGTTTTCAACTAGCCAGGAGGATAACGCAGTTACTTACCCACTGGTGTTTGCCCCTGCTCAGTTAGCATATCGGGAGTCCGGAGAAACCAAAAAACCAACCAAAAGGAACCATACATTATTCTAGACCTGGAAGAGCTGAACGACATCACAGGCAGTTCACACAGACTGAAAACCCATGACTTAAAGATTATTGAGTGTACAACGACTTTATAATGCATAATTTTTGGACGTAATCTCTGTCGATATATTTATATTATGTGTGTTTACAGTAGTAGAATAAATAAATATGATAGGTAAATGAGAAAGGAAGGGAGTGTTAATCGGCTTCGTCTTAGCAGTCTTTGAGTAAAGGCTCAAATTTAGGGGCTCATAACAAGTTGTTACAATATTTACGTTGTCTAGCAAAGTGTAACCAATGGATGGGCATGAAAATTGCATATCTGGGGTTAATAGGTCAGGGGCCACTAGCCCACCACCTGTAAATAACTCACGTGAAAAAGATTTATGTAAAAGGAATCTGTCAATAATTCATATTATTCAAGAAAACCAAAATGCAATCCCCATTCATTCAAACCCACAGAAAATTCGAAGATGAACATAAAATAAATTACATTATTTGATAATACCAAGTACGATGGAACGAATTCGAAGAAAGATTTATGTGTAACAAATGTGAAAAATTATAAATAGAAGCAAGACAAATTGAATGTAGACGTAGCATTTGTAAATCATGTATGATCGAAGTAATCAAAGAAAAATCAAATCTATTTTCAGATTTTGGAGAAGCATTTATTAAAACCCAGGAGAATACCAAATCCGATTACACAGTAAATCGTGAAATATAATATTTTATCGCCAAACATCTTAAAAACCTTGTAAATGGACCAGCCCAATAAAAAATGCAATTAATAACCAAGAAATATGTGAATTTGCAGAACTAAAATGCAAAATATATAATAATACAATCATCAGGAAAAATATAGAAAGTCATCTAACAATATGTAAAATGAGGGAAGACAAATGGTAGTTTTATGGAAAAGTTGATACCTGGAAAGTTAGTAACAATTTATTAAAATTTGGCCTTAAGTGATAAATATGTGATAAATACCAAAATAAGTGTCCAAATCGATGGAATGTGAAAATATCAAATTAATAAGTCATTGGAAAATTTGTTCCCGAAAAGCAATACTGTACCCATTCAAACTACTAAACTGTAAAATATAAGTATAAAATATAAATTAACGTGCCAGACGAGGCGATATTCCATTGTAACATCTGCTTCCACGTTGAGAATCGAATACTGATAAAAGAGTGCAAATATTGTGACAAATTGTAAATGTTGTGACCGAGATTAATAAACGTATTCTGTGTTGGGTTTTGGTTATTTGATCAAATAAAAGGAACACGACAAGTCAGGAAATTGACCGACTTGAAATAAAATACCTAACAGTAGCTATTATAATTAAAGACAATTTACCCTCTGAAACTTTCAAACCAAATGATAGAAACCTATGTTATATGAGACACAAAACGGAAGATAATACAGCAGCAGTAACATAAGAGTAACTCCAACAAGAAATTTTGAGACAAGTAAGATATGTAAAGAACAATTTCATTTATCCACTTGAAAATGGTAGCAGATAAAATCTTCTTCCACATCAGGTACCCATCACAAGGGTATTCCCATCAAATACGCTCACAAGGAAAGATAAAAATTAGGCACCCGTCACAATTGACGTTGGAATTGTATCTTAATAAGAGGTCTTTGGTGAAAAGTGAGCTATATCATCATGAATATTAATACCCTGACGCACATTTAAGTTCAGGTACAACCATAAAAGGTGTTTATATACTCTTTTATCATTGGGGTCAAGACAATGCCAAAAATAAAGAAAAAACAAAATATATTTTTATTTAATAATATCAATGTTAAATGTACAAATAACAGTTTCAATTGCGAAAGTCGGAGGATGTCACCTTCCGCAATTTCTCGCTTTGACTATTGTGGGGTTAGTGGTGTCTATGACCTTGACCCCTATCATACAATACTATGTGTCTGCCACTGGTTACCGGTCGCTAAGCAACATTGGTAATGTAACCAATGGTTCTGAGACCGTCAAAGGTGAGCTTTGCTGCCAAAACTGCTAAGACCCGGTCTACAGCTGGTTCAACGAGCTACCGATGGAAGGTATGTGCTCGTCTTGCTTATTTAGGTCCATACTTTTCTTGCTTTACTTACGCAATTTGTAGGTCATGTTTCGTATAGATTCTTTTCATTAACATAGCGTTTGACTTATAAAATAACCAAATTAAAGTTGAATACTCTTATTTTTAACACAATACATTTTTAGTCTTGGCATAAACCTAATCACATATCATGTAATTTACTCCTTGCTCTGTTTCTGCAGCTCTCGCGTTCCCGCTTGGCTCGTTCCGGTCTCGTACGTGGCTTTGGTTGGCCTAGCTGTTTCACTGGATCTGTCTGGTTCTGATAGGCGATTTATGCCGGGGCAAATACCTGAGGGTAAGTGACTGCCCTTCCCTCCTGGCTTGCCGCTACAGCGACCTCCAATCCTCGGATTTGTATCTTTTGGGCCTGATTTAGGACCTTCTCCTCTTGCCAGTCATTTTGAGCGGAATCCATCTTCTGATATAGCCGTTTCACTCGGGACGGCTCTACCCAAGTGGCCTTGATCCGCTGGAGTTCGTGGTTGAGTTGAAGGCATTTTAGGTGCAAACTGCCGTTCTCCCGACGAATCTTCTTCAACTACTGAGTTGTCATATTCTTATTGGGGAACGGCTTGATCTCTTCTGGTTGTTGTACTTCATGTACATTAATATCCTGTCTTTTTCTCATCGGCTTATGCATATTTTCTCGGAAAAATAACAAAATAATGGCGCTCTTCGTTAGCTGCCACGTATTTATATCGGCTACCGATTCTCATCCCACGCGAACGGGTGAGAACTCCTTGTAGCGGTGGCATTCGTTCATTTGTTGGAATTTTACATTTTCTGCTATCGATTTGCTGAGATTATTTTCTCATGACGATTTTACCAATACTTTCTGTTATGTGGAGCTTCTACAGTGAAAAATTTCTCTCTTCTTCTTAAGGAAAACAGTTTTGGGTAGGCAGAGTCTGGCAGTGTGTGTGACTGTACCAGTCGCGTGAACAATTATTTTATTACTCTGCGCTGCTCACACTTGCTATTATTCAGAGACTTTTGTCGATTCCAGTCGTTTATTTCTTAGTGAAACATTGGCGAAGATCATTATCGACTTTTATTTAGGGAAATCTAGATGGTATGAGGTGCTGCCCTCTTAAAATACAAAGTTGGATAACTAATTATTCCTTATGGATATCAACTGAGGAGATTTATCTTTGAGCAATTTAATAATTGATGTAATAGTGTTATTGGGTTTCGTGTTTATTTTTTAATACGCACTTGCTCATGCATTTTATCATGTTCTTTGCAGCGGAGCCTCTTCTCTCCCAACCATGCACTGGGGTCAGTATGCTGTTGAAATGGATCCTTAGGACCTTGTTGGCCTGTTTTCTGTTTCTGCGATTCGCGAAGAAGGATTTCTAATTATCGTACAATAACTTATGGGGTGAGTTTACATTAATAAATTTATTCTTTGGATTCGTTTTGATTTTTGCATGTCTGTGGTATGTTTGCGATATATGTTCATTTTTATCGGAAGTGCTTTGGTCGGCTGGGCGAAATTACATGATCATTCATGAATTTTAATACTTAATAAATGTTTGTTGGGGAAATCGCACACTTAATTATACTTCCACCTGTATACCGGAAGGGTCGTTTTTAAGGGATTATTATTACAATAGTCTGTATAAGTACAGTAGTTAGCACTTTGGATTGATACTGAAATTATAAAATTGTCGATTCTACTTATTCTTTACGAAATTAACATCTGATCTCTATCGGTATCGGTAAAATATTAACTTAGGGTAAACTTCTTATTTCAACCAAATCGACAGGTTATTACTTTAGGCGTGTTTAGCGTTTAAATCCTTTATCACTTACTAAGTTATTATTTAGCTCTTATCCATGTCAACGGATTATTACTTTAGACGTATCTGGTTATTTTATTAAGATCTTCTATTAATAATTATTTGATTCTTAACCATATAGATAGATTATTACTTTAGGCGTATTTAGTGATTTTAGTTAAATTATTATTTAACAATTAACGGTATCGACAAAACCTTTTAGTAATTTTAACTTTATGTGATCGTTACATTGATTTTCGCAAGCCCCTTTCCCTTTAACCTCAAGTTGATCCTAAGATATTTCATTTGTTTATATTAGATTTTAAGAGTGCACACTGGACTACTTTATGTGATAATTTTAGCCGATAAGTATAATAAGTTTAGGTCGATTTTTCGGGAGTGAGTGGAAACGGAGTCAGCCAAAAGACTGATTCCCGATCTCTACTTTTTCGCCACTATAAGCGAAAAGGAATTTAACGTTCGAGCCCGAGGTCTCTCACGGGCACGAGCTATTGGCGGATGAACCGCACTTACACCGCTCGATAGGGATGTATTGATTTTAATGACTTGCTGGTGTGTGGCTGTGGGCCGGAAAAATTTCGACAAAAATTAAATTCATAATTTCCTAACATATCATATGGCATATTCAAATCGCTCATGCTCACTTTGATAGTTTTTCCAAATTCGGATTTTTCCGTTTTAGAGTACTACTTTAAAATTTGATACTGATTTGCTAATAAATCTCTCACAAGTAGTGATTATGAAGGTTAAGCGCTTAAGTGCGTCAGCAATTAGTGATTATTCGGTTCAGCGAATAAATTATGATTAAAATTATGCGAAAATGGATTGGTATTTATACCTATTCTATGACCCTAACCTTGTGTGTTAAATTTGATGCGATAAAACAAAATTTGACCTTGATATTATTTGTCTAATCTAATTCTGATTTTTATTATTTTCTGGATTTAACTTGACAATTTATTCATTAGCTTTTTATTTAAATAATTTCTAACTAGAATTATTTTTATTTTAATTATACTTTTTTCATTAATTCTATGTTTTTACGTAAATTGTCAACTTTTCGGTCAAATTTTATGTTATTTTTATGTCGTTTCGTGCGGATCTTGATGCATTTGGTATTATTTTAATTTACTTTTATGTTTTTCGATTTTATATTTTTAATTATGTCTTTCTCGCATTTTAAGGTGGTTATTTGATGTTTATGGGTCTGATTTTAAATCTGCATGTTGTGTTTGCGTGCTATTTCCAATCCATTCAAACAAAACTTAGTGGTAGCCCAACACGATAAAATCTAAAAACTTTTTTTAATGATTTTTGCTCAATAAATCCAATAAAAATATCACAATATCTCTTTTTAATTATTTAACAAATCATGCATTAAAGAGTTAATTGAATAATAAATAAAATAATATTGCAATTATATAACTTTATATTTTTAAAATAATTCTTTGTTTAAAAACTTAGTTGAAACATTGTACTTCAAATTAATATATTTTAATCCAACTGATACTTAAACATGTTTGTATTGTTTATGTTTTTTTTAATATTTTAATTGAAATTTTAGGACTACTGAAGAAAATATTAAAGTTATTGTTCGAATCAGGCCAAATTTAGGGTCAGAAGCGAAAAATTATTTATCCAAGTATAAAGAATCAAATTCTATTGTAATTCCTTCCGAATCCGAAGCTAAAATTTATACTTTTGACAAAGTTTCGGATGAAACAACTTCTCAAGTTTATATTTATTTTTAGTAAATGATTATAATTTAAATGTAGGATGACATTTTTCAATCGTGCAAAGAGCTATTTAATTCTTTTTTTTCTGGTTACAATTGTACTATTTTTGCATAGTAAATAGAAATTTTTATTTAATAATCAAAATATTAATACTTTTATTTAGCGGCCAAACTAGCAGTGGCAAAACATATACTATGACTGGAGATAAAAATGAAGCAAATGTTGAAAGTGAAAAAGGTTTAGTACACAATGGTCTGAAATTTTTATTTGACAAAATCAACGAGAATAGTCAACGGGTATGGCATTATTGATTTTTAATTTAAAGACTTTAACGTTAAAATTAAACAAATTGAATTGAATTCAAACTTAAACTAATTCAAATGTAATTAATTTTTTTCACGTTTGTGTATAAATATTGAAGGATTGATTGAAGGCATATTATACAATGTTACATAATACGATAATTGGTTGTGTGGGATTGGAAACTACAGTATTAACACATTGAACGCCAACAGGTTAAAGCATATACTCAGTTTCATTCACCTCTGACTGACAAAGCCGTTAATTTAATTAAGTTAATTAAGCAACCAATTGCAAAAGTAAAATTTTTAATGAAAAATACTACTTGCTGCTTACAACTTCATTTCATTTTTTAGTAGCCTCTTAACTTTTTGTTTTTCATTAACACTGCTTGTCCCGTATATAAGAAATGATACGCAAGCTCTGGAAATTAATATATGAAACATGATTAGACAGGTAGAAAATTAATAAAGATTGCAGTGTGTTAGAAAAGGGGCTTGTTTGTTTATTTGTTTCAACAGTTCTATTTAAAATAAGCGGCATGATATTTTTGATAGAAATGATTATATAAGCGAGGACAGCAAAAATCTTTTTATACAAACTGCTTTATGAGGGTTTAGAGAAAAGCTTTATTATTTATTAATACTTTATATATGGCAAAATCCCGTAATATATGGACTAGAATGATAAATTCAAATTGCGAATTGCTTATATTAAATATTAAGAAAAGAAAACAATATTTATTTTTGTTACTTTCTACATATATTTCTCAAAGTTTGTATGTGTATACATGGCCTTGCAGAGCTGAGAGAGGGCTCAGGTCAATAAAAAATATGATGCCTCTTGTCTGTGTAAAAAGACAAATTTATATAGTTCTTTTATTATTTTTAATTTATTTAAAAAACATGAAATTAATAATTACAAATAAGCTTTTCGAGCTTTAGTGTTAGCAAAATCTTTTATAATAATTGAAAAGTCAATATTTCATGCAATGTCTGAATTTATATGTAAAATTGATAGCACATTCAACTGTTCTTGGCTCATTGCAAATCTGTTAAAATTTTAAACTCTTTTCAACACACTGAAACTGCGTTCCGCTGAAGCAACGGAGGCGGGTAGACTTAAAAATATTCTCAAAGCTGTTGATATATTGGGAAACATTCCAATTCGGTTTTTTTCTAAAATATTTAGTGCATATTTTTTGCTTAATGATTTCATTTCCTCGTATGATGAAGTTTGAAAAGTCCAAAGGAATACAAAAGTCTGGCAAATTTTGCTTAAAGACTCAAAGCAACTCGTCAAGCCTGAAATAACCGAATCAATAATGTAATATAATAACTCTATAATGTTCTTCAGCATCAAACTGTGACTCAATATGACGAGTTAATTGAAAATCTCTTGAAATTTTGGAGAATATGGCAATCTCTTTTGAACTTAAGAGTAGTCTGTCTCACTCTTCACGTTTTATCTTCATCCTTGCTATAAGATTGTTAATATTTTCCATTACGACGTCAAGTGTTGAATTATGTGCTTCAATAATTAAATTAGCTTGTTGCAATTACGTTAATATTTCAAGCCATATTGTTGTCAAAAGGATGCATCCGAATGTATCCAAATATTGAAAAATTGACTGAAGTTCGGTACGAGCGCGCGGTGGAAGGTTTAGTGACTTACACTCCTCTAAAGCAGCCAGAATATTTGACTGATTATGGAAAATTGGTTTATCAGCATCAATTCGAGCAGAACATCTTGTTTTTGATATTATATGAAGTGACACAGCTATATATTTCTTTAAAATCTGTTGAATTCTCAAAAAATTTGTAACTGGTTCTTTACAAGATTCAGCAGAGTCAACTCCAACTACATTAAGAGTATGATTTCTACAACTGGAAAAAATACAATTCGGATTACACTCAAGCAGTAGTGCTTGCACATCGTTATACTGTCCTGCCATATTAGCACCATATCATATGCTTGTCCAAAGCATAAATTGTAATCAAGGCCAAAATTTTCAATAATTTCAAGAGTTCGTTTCCTCTTTTCTGTGTAAATGAATCAAATGTAATAAATCTTTTCTCAATTGAATGCGTTGCATTATTAATTATTTTTACATAACAAATAATAAGACACGTTTGTTCTTGGTGTGAGCAGTCTGTTGTCTCATTCACAATAATAGAAAAATATTTAAAATCAAAAATTTCTTCAATAATTTTTCTCTGTACAAATTTTCCACAAATCTCAATAAATTCATTTTGAGTTTTTGATGATAAATAATGAACTTGAAGACGATGGTGCTTGTCTTGTGACTCACGAACACTTTTTACAATCTCGTATAAAACTGGATCATACTTACTGAGTAATTCTATGGTACCTAGAAAGTTTACATTCCGCAAATTTCCAATATTCTCATTTGAACCAAATGATACCAAGCCACGCTCACTTAAGAAAAATATAACATCCAAAATTCTGTGAAGAACTTTCTGCCAATTACTTGCCTCGCAGTTTAGTTGTTTCAGTAGAGATAATCCTAATGAGGACTTTAATAATGCAGATCTACTTGCTGATTTTTTATGAATAATTGAATTTTCATGAGTGGTTACACGATTTTTCAATTTCCACCATCCTCTTAAAATATCCCATCCTGATTGGCTACCGAGAACTGATGCATCAAATTTCGTATCCTGAAGGAAGCAGGGAAAACAAAACAATCACTTTTTTGAATTGCTACAACATAACCAATCTCTGTTGCAAACCCTCTTCATCAGACGATATGGAAATTTATTGTTTTCAGCATCATTTGGAATGTTTTCAGGTATTTAAAAAATGTTAAATTTTCAAAAAATCTCCCATTTCCATTATATTTTTCTTAAGTAAGGCGACGTCATCGTCGAAAACAGGTATTTAAGTTTTTGCTTCAATTCCTGGAATATTTGGTGAATTAGATGACAGATATTTTTTTCCATATTTCCATCATCAACAATTATCTGTAATAGTGACAAAGAATCTTCTATTTGTTCTGATGTCATATTTTCAACTACCGAAATTTGAGCATCAACAATAACATTTGCCATTTGTGACATAGCATGAGTAGTTTGATTTTCACGATTGAAAGTTTTATATAACAATAAATTGCAATTTTTACTATAATTTTTGTATCGTTGCATAATTTTCTGTTATATTCTATAAATTTTTGTTGAAATAAATTTATTGTTGAACTCAAAATAATATTTCAACTTCATTTTCCCGCACCTACAGTGACCAAATTAGGAAATCAATGGAGGCCCTTTCACAACTCATGGCCTACCATCTGTAATGGCCTGTGTGCATATCCTTTTATGTACGGCCTAAATTCACAAAATATTACAGAGGTAATAAAACAAAACCTATGCCAACTGAAAATTTTTGGTACTTTCCGGTTATTTATTCAATATTCGTTTAATAAATCAATTTGGAATAAATTAAGGTTGTGGCGGAGTAATATTTCATAGGAAAGGTAGCAAATATAACGTTAAATACAAATCCAATAAATTTAAATCGACAAGGGAACTTCTGGAGAATTGACGAATTGTTAGTGGTGCTTATTGAGTCATATTAAGGATACTCACTAAGTGTGATGATACTCTATTCAATAGAGTCTATTGTATTGTTTTCAATTTCAACAAGTGAAACGTCAATACCAATTAATCCTACCATAAAATTGAGCTTGAATATGTAAAAAAGGAGGATTCTGGATTTCTGAGTGCTTTCGAATGCTGTGCATTTCCATGACATTTACTTTAACTAATAAATTACATCCGAAAATATTAAACTAACAGTTGAATTAATCGACTTGGCTACGTTGAATGCATATTTACCGTATTTTTGAATAGGAAATTAAATAAATAAATAATTTAGTTGACATTCTCCGTCTTAATAATTTATTGTCAAAAAGTCTCATCGTCAATTTGAGGTAATTTTTGAAAGTCAGACTATACTGCACATTAAAAATCAAAAAAAATCAACAATTTTGGTAGAATTTCAGTACACCTATACTAGCAATGAAAAAGTAATCAAAAGTTACATTAAGATATAGCTAAACATTCAGACTATTAAAATATTAAATTTTATTTTGATTCGGTAAATTTGATCAAAATATATACCGACTGGAATGAAATGGCTGATTGTATTAATTACTGAAATACTGCTGCATATATCGCTGCATATATCTGCATATATCGCTGCATATTGCTGCAAATCCCCCCCCTTTCAAATTTATAATTATAATATCTAGTGATTTCTTGTTTATATCTTATTTTAAACTGAAATTGACCAATCTGCATCTCATCAGGTTAAGTCTGGGTTATTGAACTCCAATTTACATGTCCTTAATGAACAACCAACTCAAACAATTATATAATTAAACAAAAATTCTTTAGCAATGACTATTTTGGTTGAAATTTTGTTAGTAATTTCAACCAAAATAGTCATTGCTAAAGAATTTTTGTTTAATTATATAATATAAAACATACATACTTACCCGTGTGGTAAATAGCTCATGATGATGTTATCCTTGGTTTTGAAAGAGTCTTTAGTACACCAAGTTGCACTCAGATAAATTTTCTTTAATACACATACTAACCCACCTTGATGTTGTTCTTTGAACGTGCAGTGGGATAAATCCTACACTAGAAAATTAAAGTGGTAGAAAAATAAAATAATGCACGCAAACACAACACATAATAAAAAAATCCATGCCAACTTTAAACATGTAGTCAATCAGCGTTGAGATAAACTCCTATAACTTAATTATAGAAATTTTGAGACATTTTTAAGAAAAAATGACGGAATAAATTTTTAATTTTGAGGATTCTGCTCCGAATTTTCGTGTAAATGAGGATATATATATATTCGTAAGATTTATTTTAAAACTGAAATTAATTTAATATTTCATATGTTTTCAGACATATAAAACTTGAGATCCGAACAAAAAAGCATAAATTGTAAATTTTATTTATAAGTTTTAAAAAAATATTCCTTGAACCCAATTATTTTTTTCATTTTTTGAGATATTTTCCAAGATGTATAAAAAATATATACATTAATTTATGACAATTAATTTATTATTTAAATAAAATTGACTCAGTTTATTTTGAATTAATTTCAAAAATTAAATCGTAATAAAATCAATCATTTCCTGAATATTCTTAAACATATATATATATATATATATATGTGTGTGTGTATGTGTGTGTGTGAAATTGTAGAACAAAAGTTATATTTAAGAGCTTGAATAATGATCTCACTTCCTTTAAAATCTTAATTCAACCCTTAAAACTTTATAACTTTAAAAAATCACTTAATTTGCTCCCATTTCAAAAAATAGCTGAAATCAATTGAGTTTTTACAAAAAACAAAATCCAGTAAGTTGATTTACGTATCAACTTGTATTTATCTCATCGCGGTTTGATATAGATCCGTATTCGTTTTTACCAGTTTACCACCAGTAAGCAGTAGAAACGAAAATTAAAACTCACTTTTTACAGTGAGTGTTTGAATCAAGGCAGAAAATAGTGTTTAATAAACCTTTAATTTTTTACTTTCGAACTTTTTATGTAATATTAATTTAATTTGATACTCCTAGGAAAATATTGAATATTTAGTCAAGTGCTCATTTGTGGAAATATATAATGAACAGTTGTTCGATTTATTAGACACCAAAGGCCAACGGGTTTATCTAAAAGTCAACTTTACTCAAGGGGTCTATGTTGACCAGTTAACTGAAAAAATAATAGGAAATACTCGTGATGCGCTCGATGTAATCTATTCTTATAATCAGTGTAAATTAATAGAGATTAGATCTTAAATCGTGGTTTGTCCAACCGACACGTAGCAAGTACAACTATGAATCGCAAAAGCTCCAGAAGTCATGCTGTTTTCTCAATAATTCTTGAATCCCGAACTAAGGACGGAGATATTGAAAATATCCGTAAAAGTTTATTGCATTTGGTTGATTTAGCTGGCAGCGAAAGACAAAAAGATACAAAAGCTGACGGTACACGATTGAAGGTTTACATTTTTAATACTGTCAATATTATTACCGACTCAAACTCAGGAAGCTGGATCTATAAATAGATCTTTACACGTTCTCGGTCAAGTAATCAGTGCCCACGTTGACATAGCCAATGGAAAGGAGCGATATATTCGATATCGAGAGTCTAAATTGACACAATTGCTAAAAGTCTAAATTTATGATAAAGTTCTTGATTTACCCTTCAAAACAGGATTCGATTGGTGGAAATTCTAAAACCGTTCTAATTGCATGCATACATCCAGATATCAAATATGCAAGTGAAACTTTGTCAACTCTTCAATTTGCTAATCATGTCAAGATGATTAAAAACAAAGCCAGAGTCAATATCGATGTTATAGGCAATGTGCAATCACTTCAGAATGAGGTGTTGCATCTACGGAAACTCCTTCAAAATAAAGGAGTATTCCTTGCAATACAACCACAAGATTGTAATGAATTCTATTTCAGTCTTGTTATATTGATAATTTATAAACGAACAATTTACTACAGACAACGCCGACTCGATATGGAAGAAAAGGTTCTTGCAAGCTATGTTATTAAGGAAAAAAATAATCGTTGAAATGTGCCATTTGAAAGATCAGCTATTTCTATCGGAAGAATCCCAGAGAAAGTTGGAAGCGATTATTGATAATTTAAAAGATGAATCTCACATCAAAGATATGAAATTTAAATTTCTCCTTGGAACTCCTACAACTGTAAGAAACTCGTGGGATATTGAGTGAAATAGTTTTCATTTAAAACTGCAGGAAGGACATGTAAAAGATTTGTTGGATAACTTATTATCCAAGCTGGAAAATGAAAGGACTGTTAACACTGACCGGGTCAAAATCGATTCCTACCAATCGGAAATTAGCAGCCTTCGTTTTGAACTGCACGAAATGAAATCTGTCTCATCACTAACCATGCCCGAAGCGTCTATAGTCTCTTCTCTCTACAAGGAATTCAATGACATTATAGAATGTGATTATTATAACAATTATCAAATTCCGATAATCAATAATGTTCTTTTTAGCTGGTGAGTTAAGCAATCAAGCCCTATTTCCGACCCCAAACCAACTGGAAATATCAAAACTCCGGGAAGAATTAACGGACGCTAATAATACAATAAGTCAGGTATGTTTATATTAAATCGATTAAACTCTTCTGATAACGGGTCACGGTAATTAATATCGATTATCTTTCAACATTTAATACAAGGGTTCTCAATCGGCTTATGTTCATTAACCTCTTTCTCTTTATTTGAACATTAATAATTCCCTTGACAACTGTACTAATGATGTTGCGATATGGTTATAGTGATGGAAAACGACTGGGGCCGACATCTCATTGGTATAAAGTCTTCAATAGATTCCATAATAGTTGAGAGCCATTAATATCGATTATTTCTTAAACATTTAATTAAAGAATTCTCAACAGTTTTTAGTCTGTGGTTCCCTTTGGCTATTTTACGCTTGTCCAGAACATTATTAATTCCCCTGACAACCATATGAAGGTCACAATTGTGTGGTAGCAACAAATAACCAATAGATTGATTTAATTCTTTTTGATGTGTCACAGATCACGATATTGCAATTGGCCGGAACATTATTAATTCCCCTGACAACCGTATGAAGGTCACAATTATGCCATAGCAACAAATAACCAATAGATTGATTTAATTCTTTTTGATGTGTCACAGATTACTATATTGCAACTGGCCAGAATATTATTAATTCCCCTGGCAACCGTAGGAATTCACGATTGCGTGATAGCTAACGGGCCCGGTATGTTACAATTACTTAAAACTTTCTATGAATTTATAAATAGTTTCTTTACCCTCGTTCGCTCTCACCAACATTTTCCCAATTTCAGAATTATTATCAATATCTGCTTCATTGCTTTTAATGTTCCAAATTTTAAACCATTTTAATCGTCATTAAATATATACACATTTCAAGTAAATACAATTGAATTAAAGTAAATGAATATATTTCAACAGCTACATAAGAAAATCATGTCACTTAAAACCAGTTACAAAGACGAGCGTCGCCAATTGGAATCAGAAGTCGCCTCAATGAAAACGATGCTGAAAAGCTATGATATTGAAAAGGAAAATATCGCTAGCCAGCGTCGACAAACACTATTCAATTATATCAAATCCAAACCTTTCTATCCACTGAAATCATCGAAAGCAATGAAACTAGACCGACGCAATAACAATAAACCCAACGATTTACTACCGGATGTCAGTGAAACCAACGATTCATTTTATGAATTTAAATCCGAGCCGGAATCTGTATATATATTTCTATTATTCTGCACCGTGTGAGCCATTTATAAATTGCAGGAAATCGATATGCTAAATAATGATCTAAAGGAAGCCCAGACGAAAAATAATTTTTACCAGAAAACGATTGGTGCATTGGAATACAATGTCAAGGAGCATTTAAAAGTTAATTTATCGTTTTCCTTGCATGTCAGTATTTAAAAACCCTATTAAAAGGACATTAACGAATTGAAAAGCTCTCTCAAAGATCAGGAAGCTCTGGAAGCCAATCTAAACGGTACAATCTCTCTGTAACACATAATTGATATTTGTTTTCCAAACATATAGCACTGAAAGAAAAGTATAATAGTATTGATTTTGAATTGCAAGAAAGTCGGGACTTGATAAAGAAATTAGAAACTCAATTGAAAGAAATCAATGGAGAAAAAGAAAAACTATCCAACAATTTAAATGAAAAAGTATAGCGATTTGAGTAACGATCGAAAATTCATCTTTGATCAAATTTCACTAAGGTATCTGAGTTGAAATTGGAGCTAGAAGATGCTTTATTGGAAAAGGATTGCTATAAAGATGAATTGGAGGTGGTTAAGAGTTCATTGGGTTTATTGGAGAGGGAATTTTTACGGAGTCCTTTTTCGAATTCCAGTCAGAAAAGCTTTTCAATAATCAAGGAAGATTTGGACGACGATATGAAAGGCTGCAACAGTGAGGTATGATATGGTTCTTGTTCGACTGTGTGGGTTTATCGATTTTAGGAAATGTTTAAATTGATTGAGGAGTTGTCGGAGAGCAGTGAATTGATTTCGGAACTTAAAGTTTTTGAATTTGTTATTTACTATTTCTCCATCATAACTTTATCGGGAATTTCAGGCAAATGAATCAGAGTATGTGGATCAGATTTTCGATTTAGAAACACGATTAATAAATGCTCAAAACGAAATAGAGGAATTGAAAAGTAATAAAGAAACATTGACAACTTGGCATAATAAGAAAATCGATGGAATTAATTTGAAACATAGTGACCAAGTGATTCGGTTACGCGTCCACGGCAATTGTGTATAATATATTCCCTATTATAGATCACGGAATTAATGGCGAGATGTGAGATGAGTGACGGACTTAATGAGACTTATCGTGCTGAATTGTACAAATTACAATCAGAATTGAATGGAACTATTAAAGAATTGGAAAATTATAAAGCTAATCCAAATACTATGTTTCTCAAGCCAGAAAGACCGGTGAGCCCCATTAACAAAAAGAAAATAAATAGAAGAGAACGAAATTCACTACTCGACGAATTATTGACTACTAGTGAGCAACTTCAAAATGAGTTACAAATAGAAAAAGGAAAATCTGCTAGAATTAAAGTATAACATTATTATTATTATTGTTTTTATTTTTATTATTTTTAATTATATTATTATTATTATTAATTATATTATTATTATGATTATTAATATTATTAATATTATTGTTTTTATTATTGTTTTTATTTTTATTATTTTTAATTATATTATTATTATTATTAATTATATTATTATTATGATTATTAATATTATTAATATTATTGTTTTTATTATTGTTTTTATTTTTATTATTTTTAATTATATTATTACTATTATTATTATTGTTTTTATTATTGTTTTTATTATTGTTTTTATTTTTATTATTTTTAATATTATTATTATTATTATTGTTTTTATTTTTATTATTTTTATTTATATTATTATTATTTTTTATTATTGTTTTTATTTTATTATTTTTAATATTATTATTATTATTATTATTGTTTTTATTTTTATTATTTTTATTTATATTATTATTATTATTATTATTATTGTTTTTATTTTTATTATTTTTAATTATATTATTATTATTATGATTATTATTATTATTATTATTGTTTTTATTTTTATTTTTATTATTTTTAATTATATTATTATTATTATTAATTATATTATTATTATGATTATTAATATTATTATGATTATTAATATTATTGTTTTTATTTTTAATTATATTATTATTATTATTATTATTTTTATTTTTATTTATATTATTATTATTATTATTATTATTATTATTATTTTTATTTATATTATTATTATTATTATTATTGTTTTTATTTTTATTATTTTTAATTATATTATTATTATTATTATTATTATTATTATTATTGTTTTTATTTTATTATTTTTAATGATATTATTATTATGATTATTATAATTATTATTATAATTATTATTTGTTAATAAATAAATTAATAACAATAAATAATAATAATTTAATAATAATAATAATGACAAACTTTATAATAATTATGATATTTTTTTAAATTATTATAATTAATTAATATTATTATAAATTTGTTATCATTATTATTTTTATAAAATTATTATTATTATTTATTTTAATTTTTATATTAATAATATTATGATTATTAATTTTATTAATTATTATAATTAATTAATAGTATAATAATTATTATTAAGTTATTATCATTATTATTATTTGTTAATAAATCATTAAATAAATTTGGCAACAACTTAATTAAAAAAAACGCAAATAAAAAACTCTTCGTACGATATATTTCGACAGCATATAACTCTCATCTTCAGTTACAAAAAACCAACTAAAAAATATTATGAATTAACTTATATTTTAAACAAATTATTTTTTTATATTATATTAATTTAATATTTTAATAAATGAACTCTAAAAAATTATTTAAATACTTTTAACTAAAACTTAAAATTTTTTTTAATAAATATTACAAATATTTATTTATATTAATTTTAAAAATAATATTAAAAATTAAAACATTTAAAACACAAGCATCAATTTATGATTAGACATACTCAAGCTATTTAAAAACATTTGTAGTCAAAGCACTTTGCACAGCTTCACATATCATATATTCCCAATAATTTTTAAAACTTTTCAACAAAATTCCAAAATCAGACATTCCTATTTCACTTCTAGTTTTGATAATTATAATTATTATTATTGTTATATTTTATAAATTATTAATAACATTATGATTATTAATTTCTTTAATTATTATTATTTATTATTGTTATTTTTTATATATTATTAATAATATTGTGATTATTATTATTAATATTGTTATTATTGTTTTTATTATTATTATTATTACAATTAATAATTATCGTTATTATTATTATTTTTTTTAATATTATTATTATTAATTATTATTTTTGTTTTTATTAATTATTAATTTTATTATATTTGTTTTAATTATTTTTTTAAAATTTGTTTTATTTGATTTTTAATATCTGATTGGTACGTGTGTATTTTTTCAATAATTTTAGAAGATTAATTAATTTTATTTTTTGTTTAAATTGCTCAACATTATTTTTATTTAATTATTTTTAATATTAATAAAAATATTATTTTTTTATTAAATAACAATGGTAATTTATTCATAAAAATAAAGAACACCATTTTTTTCATATAATTCGGTGGAAAAACTTTCATCCCCCAGGCAATAAATACTAACAACAAAAAGGTCATATTTATACTTACGTAATCACACGTGGAATCCAATAAAAATTAATTATACATTCTGTGGGTTAAATGATTTTATCATTAAAGCTTCACAGATAATTTTTAAAACCCTCAAAAGACTTTATAAATGTCGATGTTAAACTGACAAATCTGATTATACTCAATTGGGCATGTTCTTATCTGCTGACTTTCAAAGTTCGTAATGTTTCGTGTTCCGATCTCGTTTTACTTGTAATGAGTGTAATGCTACGTACATTGGAGAGCTTCCCCGTGATCTCTATACACGAGTTTAAGCTTCCTAGTTATTATATAATATAATATTCAAGTTTTTATAATAATTTAATATTGAATAATTTTATTGAATTCATCAATAATCTAATTTAATTTTTTTATGTCAGGCATCATTTAGTTATTATGAATTGATATTATTTTTTATCTTCAGTCGATGCTAGAAAATATTTTCAATTTGACAGAAATATCTATAGAGTAACTTTACTAATGTATTTACAACCTGATCTTAATTATTAAAGGACCAATCTTATGGATAACATTAGCAGTTTAGAGGCTGCGATTATATCATACAGAAAAGACATTGAAGATTACCGGCTATTTACTCGGCAGAAAAATGACGAGTTGTTTTCTATGCGAAAATAATTTATTTGATTTTAATAAGTAATGTAGAATTTCCGTGAAAGATAATTACATCTATGAATTGTCGAAAAACTTAACAGAGGCAAATGAACTTCGACAATCATTAAAAGAAGTAATATTGGTAAATTGGTAAAGAAAATTCGATAAGTTAACCTTATTTTCCGTTGCCAGCAAAACGATGCATTGATAACTTCTTGCGGACATGTTAATTATAAACAGAAAATAAAAGTTATGACAAAGTTGAAAGACGATCTATTTGAAGTGAGAAACGAAAATCTGACGCTATCGAGGAAGCTCGCGACAATGACAATGCTCGTTAATAAATGTGACAGGAATACTAGAGAATTTATTCTGAAAGGATTCGATGAAAATCTGGAGCCTAGCAGCAAAAAAAATTGAAGAATTAATTATATTATATGTAAAATATTGTATCGGTTCTTTTTGAAATGTTTGTCATTGATAAATACAATTATGGTTTTCAATTGATTTTCACTTTGTTTGTCTGTGTTATATGATGTGTTGCGGCTGATATTGAAAGTGATATACGTAATTCAACCCCGACAATAAAATCAATTTAACTGTATTATAGGAGGACATACAAAGTTAGCTGTGTGGTGATGTAAATTGTTTGAATGAGTAACAAATATTATAGGAAGTAGAATAAAAAATAAATACCGTAAAAATGCAAATTTTCAAAATGCTGATATGTTCAGATGAATAACAACTGTTGGGCTATAAGCCATAATTTAAACAAAAGGTAAAAAATTGTATAAATTAAAACAAAATAATTAATGAGGTTTGGAAATTGTTAAAATAGCTGCTATAACATAAGCACGCACCGCAAACAGAAATTAAAATTAAAGCAAAAATAAAGAATAACATAATTAATTAAAACAAATAATTAATAAATTTCGCACGCAATTCATATAGAAAAAATGAAGTAAAAATACAAAACCGCCTATAACCTTGCAAAATAAGGTTTAGAAAATACACAGGCGGAAAAGGCGACCAAAATAAAAATCAGCAAAAATAAAAAATGTAAATTTAAAGTAAATTAATATTAAAAAATTAAGAAAAATAAATAAGAAAATAGAAAAATATTAAAATAAATAAAAGCCATTAAAAAACCCGAAAAATGGCCAAAAAAGATTTGGAGTTTGCTAATTGGTCGCACACACGCACGAAAACAGTATAAATATAACAGTCATTTTCATAATAGTTAACCTTTAAAAAACTTTTTATTTCAAAAATTTATTTGGACTTTGAAAATTTCGAGAATTGTAAGTTCATGGATTGTGTATTTTTCAATAAATGTTTTGGTTTTTCTAATTTTTAAATTTTTCTTATCGTGGATGGCCACGATCTTTTTAGTATCTGCGACAGGTCCCCCTAATCTAATTTATTTATATATGCATTAATTTCGTGGAAGATGGCTTGGCAGTATTCAATTTCCACAGTTAATTTTGGGAATGTTGATGTGCTGCCTTGTCGCTAACCACCCTTCGGTGTCTGGCTAGTCCGGTCAGGTCTTGTTACACTGATCGTGGGGTTGGACTCCGTCGTAATTCACCGTGGCGGCTATTGCGATGTTGGTCGGAGCGGTAAGAAAATTTATGGGAAGATCGCCTTAGTTAGGAGGGATGACATTGCTTCAAATGTTTAAGTAGGAATGTTATATATTTTTAAATCCTGTCGAAACCAATTACATTGAGGGGATCGGCTAGAGTTAAGTATGGAAATTCAACTTTTTAATTTTTTTATTAAATCGAATAAATTATACTCCACAAGGAATTAAGTAACAGTATAAGTTGAAAATCAATTGCAAGTCGAATAATGGCCGGGGCATCAGTATCTTTCATTTTTGTCCATAAATTTTGACCATCGGTAGATTTGCTAAAAATTTCGACATTTAATAGTATCTCGATAATAAAACACTAGTTGAGAGAGTGATTGAGAATGAAATTATGTGAAAATATTTACTAATTATTATTTTCATTATATTTATTTTTCTATGATTATATGAATGCATGATAAGAAATCTTTCCCCGTTTAGTTTTTCTTCTGAAACTTTGGAAATCTCTTCTTCACTCACCACCACGAAAATCTGCAAATGAATTTCAACTACCGTATCCCAAAATTAACGCAATCCAAGATAGATGCAGCTACTCATCCAACCCCCAGGACGATGATCACATCCTATGCAAACAAAAATATAACAGCTGTTCGCGGAGCACGAACGCACGAACGCACGCTCGGCACGTGGTTGGGACTAAATTTTATTTGTGATTATTTAGGGATTTAGATTGTAGCTTAAGTAATAGAGTGGAAATCCTAATCCTACATATTCGTCACTTTCCTTGAGATTTATTAAATTTTTAGTCTTACCTTGGCAACTTATGATGATCGCATTATCTATTCATCCTTATCGTGAGTGTTTATGAATTTCCGTCATCATTTTTTAAGTGAATGTAGGATCTCAAACAACTGGTTTTTCTATTAAATGTTTAATAGGGTTTTAAACTACCTAAATTGAATTTGATTTGGAGACGTTAAGTCGAGAGTTCCTACATATTAATTTCCTAATCGCATTAATTTACGTTCCTTGAAGAGATATTATTGACCCTTATCCTAATATTAGAGGTGTCTAGTGGCTACCTTAATTTTTCGACTCTCCATGTAACATTAGAAATCTGTAACTATTATATTAATTCATTTCTACTCAAGAAATTTATTTATTCTCATCGTGGTATCAAAAGTTTAAAATAAAAGGAGTTTATAATAACGAAAGTTTATGGCCGTTACTTTATTGGTGTTAGTACGGAACAATAGTTTGGAATTTATATTTATAATTCATTTAATTTCAGTTAAAATATATATTAGGTTCATAACAAAGATTTCATTTCTTCTAATTCCCCGTTACCTTCCCTCGGATTGACCTTAGGCGCAGTGTGTTCATATTATAATTAATGAGTGCCCACTGGACTACTCGTGTGATAATTTTGAGCCGTATGTGAATATAATTTTAGGTTGAGTTTATGGAATTTGGGGGACGGGGAAACAGCCAAAAGACTATTTCCTTTTCCCCATCTTCCCCTATACGGAATGATATTGACATTCCAGCTCCTGTGTTCCACACGCCGGAGCCTTCACGGGCGCGAATCATTGGCGATATTCCACGCACTTACACGATTGCGAATTGTATGTCGGATTTTAATATCTTGTAGCGTGTTTCGGCTGTGGGCAGGAAAAATTTCGACAAATATAGAACAAAATCTTTATGTGATTAAATATTTTATTAAAATAAAAATATAATTTACCCGATACATTCATCATAAATAAAAATCATAAATACACCGCTCTCCCCACGCCGACACCCAAGCAGAGGTTACGAGATTACGAGGATGCGACATGGAGAGAGTTTCGAACAATACTCTCACTTACATCGAAATTTAAAACTGGTTTCAACAAAGGTTCAAAATAATTTTCAAGTTTTGGAAAAACTGCTTTAACGCTTTTTAAAACGATTTAAAAACGATTAAAACGATTAAAATTGTGTAAAAATGAATCGGTATATATACCTATTGTACGACCCTAACCTTGCGTGTTCTTTTTGATTTAGTAAAACAAAATTTGACCTTGGAATTATCTGGTATATTCTAATCTTTAATTTTATTATTTTGAGATTTTTTTTGACAATTTTTCTTTTTAAATTTTCAATTGAATTATTTCTAATTCGAATTATTTGATTTTTATTTCATTTTCATGAAATTTCGTATTTCTTTGATAAATTGTCAAATTTCGGTCAAATTGTGGGTTTTCGTGTTATGTTTGTATTTATTTCGTGCGGATCTTGTTGCACTTTGTTATTATTTTAATTTATTTTTGTGTTTATAATTTTATGTTTGATTGTTTTCTTTCTCGCATTTTGATAGGGTTGATTGGTGTTTTAATAGGTTTGAGTTTAAATCTGCATGTTATATTTGCATGTGTGTTATCGATTCATTTAAACATTTACAAGGCCGTTTGTGTTCTGGCCCAACAATTAAAATAATAACAAAGATGCATCAATATCAGCACGAAATTAACACAAAAATAACAAGATAACAGAAAAATTTGACCGAAAATAGATCAATATATGAATCCGGCAATTTAATGGAAAAGCTAGTCAAAAATAAAATATTTCTAATTGGAAATATTCAATTAAAATATAAATAAAATAAGTTATCTATTTAACGTAGAAAAATGATAAAATTAAAATTAGATAGTACAAGTAAAACCAAGGTCACATTTTGCTTTAATGAATCATAAAGGTCACAAAATAGGTATAAATACCGATTGATTTTCACAAAATTTTAAGTAAAACACTTGACACCAAAAGGCACTTTTTCCTTGTGAAACTGTTTTTCTAACGAAAAGTTACGAACGTTTTTTTAAAAAAAATATCTTTGCATTCTCAAACATTTACGGAAATAGAACGCTCGAGAACTTTTGAATCAATTTACACGATACTTACTCAAGCAAACTACAAGTAAGTCCCTGCTTGGGTATGTCCTCTGCAAGTATGATGTGTATGAATGAAATGTAATGTTTATGCCAAATTATATGTTCAACGAATAAGGTTTCTTTTAATTTTGTCGAAATTTTCCGGCCCACAGCCCGCACCTATCACAAGTAATTAAAATCATATATGCTATCAGATTGTTTAAGAGCAGTACCTCCGTCTATAATCTGTGCCCGTGAAGGTCCATGTCGTGAACAACGACGGATTCTGAACGTCAATACTTCCCTATATGGGCGTCAGCGAGATCGGGGGGTGGGGGTAGTCTTTTGGCTGCTCCACTTTCTTCCTGAGTCCGAAAATTTGACCCAAAATTATACTAGATACATCGGCTTAAAATCATCAACACCGAATAGCTCAGTTAGCACTCTTAAAATCATAAAATAAACACAATTTCAACCTAAAAGTCAAAATTATGTAAATGTGTGCGGCGGGAAGGACGTGAAATTAATGCAACGAAATCGCAAGGAATATAAACGAATAATATGAATGATGAATATTAGAGATAATTTTAGTGTCTAGCGTTAAACCTAAATTAATAGAAGTTAAGTAAACTCTATTGAATAAGAACGTAATTCTAATAACCTTGAGATTAAGTAATTAGACCTAGGGTCAATCCATGTCTCGATACATCAAATAAATGAGCAAGTTAATGGAAAAAAAGTTCGAATTTCATTATATAAGTTAATAGCTAGTACTGAAGAGAAAAACATTAGGACTAAACAAGAAGTAGAAATTAATGATGTAATTGCGGTTAGCAGCAACGGTTACTAATTATATAAACTATAATGAGAACCAACTTTTTACTCAATAAAAATAGAAAATATAATAAGGTAGTACTAAAGTCTTACCCTACAATCAAACAACAACAAAAAGTTCGTAAAGACATAAAAATTTTATTCACACATAAAATAGCGTGACATCGCCAGACATAAATGGAATGACGCGCACTGATTGAGATGAGGTTAGCATAAAACCTACGAATCTTAGAACCCCACGATAGCGTTAGGTGCTTGAAGTGCCCCAGAGATTAGTACAGTCCCGATCCAACATATATAAGTGTCCACCCATCGAATAGTAATGAATTCACCTGACAATTTAAAACGGTATCAAACCATTTAATTTATGCGAAAAGCGCTTTTAAAATAAAAAAACGGAATAGTAGGTAGTAGTGAGCTCATGATGACCTGTGAGCGCCTGTGTGTGAACATTAAATAAGAACCTAAAATTTTTTGTCCCAGTGTGTGTGCACAGGACACAGAAAAAAAAATCTGAGTCATGAAAAATGTAACTGTAGAGGTAAAGGGGGGGGTATGGGTCTTGGCTTAGAAAAAGTTTTACAAAAATTTATGAGTCATTAAAAATTTTTACTAGGGAGATGGGAGGTTTTGTAATTAGAAAATTTGAAAAATAAATTTTTGCTAGGGGGGGGTTGGACAAACATTTTGAAAAAGTTTATAGAAAAATACATGTATTTTTAAAAAATTTCAAGGTTTCTATTATTTGTCCCGTTCACACACACACTGGGGCACCAAATTTGAGGATCTTATTTAATGTCCACTGCATACAAACACTGGGGTAGAAAAAGATGAGTCACCGACAGCTCACGAAAAAACGATGAGTCATCATGAGCTCAATACACTCAAAGAGAACGAACATGAAAATCGACATCCGAGAGAACAATAGCACTCATCGTGATCACAAATTAATGAAACATAAAAATCCATTAGCAAAAGAAAAATCGACACGGCTACAAATTGAATGATAATGATGTGCGATCATTTGCAGTTTTGTGAGTGGTAGACCAGCCAACTTGGAATTATTATAAATAAATGTAGGCCGCTCACACAAACCGACTAATCATTACATTCTAGTATATGATAATAAATCAAAGCATTACACAAGACGCACTACATGCCCCACGTAAATCAAATGATTTTTACTACAAAAAAAATGTTTCGAGTAGGATTTTAATAAATGAACCACAGTGAAACAGTCCCCCCACACCAACTGGTATACCTTAATAGTATAAATAGAGCGACTCTAGCATCTATTAGTTATAAAACCGAGAGCATGAAGACATCGAACATCCAGAAGAATACGCCAATGAGGAAAGCAAGAGGTCGAGCAATGGGAGTAATTAAAACCATCGACGTGGACCCTCCACGACTTTCTCACCCCCAGCAGGATGATACCACGATCTTTCCCGAAGAAAGTAAGGGTCTATTAATTAATTCGATTTATGTAAAATATCCACCTACCAAGTGTACAATTGAACCGCGGTACTAGTACGAAGACCAGATGCAAACATCACAAATGCAGTGGAAGAGACTTAACTGACTCGCATGTGTCAGGAATAATTTCGACGCCAGGACACGCGGACATACAATCATTATAATTATATTTGTTGGATAAAGAAAATATAATACGGAATATACTAAATATTACCTTTATTCTTATTTTCCAGCGGGTTCTCGACCAACAGGAACCGAAACCTGGAGCGACGACAATAGGGTGGCCATTCGAAGAGTCCCCGACCTGGCAGCACAATACAGACAATCATTATGGGACGCCGGTTACAGCCTCTCCACGTTGGAAGATAAAGGTTGACACATCAGAGAAGTCTCCAGACAGGACGAGATCGAGGTACCTAGCCTCGCCGTCAAACGTGAACCCTGTCGAAAACCGGCTCGAGAAGCGCGACAGCGAGCAGAATTTTCGCTAATACTTCCTCTTCGGGTATAGAAGCCATTCACGTTATTAACCAAGAATTATCCCGTATACGCAAAGAAAACCTGGATCTCCACCAGCAGTTATTGCAAGTCAGCAATTAGTGCCAGGAAATCAAATCATCCTGGGTCAAACCTGAGCTGGCGAAGAAAGTTTATCAGAAGATGAACGCGGCTCATCGTAGTTGGCAGGAGGAATGGCAATTAGAGCAGGCATTACGCACACATTTACGCGGATTGGAGGTAGTGTTAACTTCTAGTAAAGAGGTCAACGCAGTTACCTACCCACTGGTCTTCGCCCCAGCTCAATTGGCCTACCAAGGGACCAAGAACAATCAACCCCACTCACATCCAGGAAAATATGAACGACGACGACGCCTAATCACAGCCAATAGGTCCAATGGAGAGCTAGGACAAGATCAAATGAACGAGTCAAATACTATAACTAATTGTTGGGCCAGTACAAGCTTTTGTTTAAATGGATTGGAAACAGCACGCAAACATAACACGCACATTTTAAAATCGGACCTTTAAACATCTAATAAACACCTAAAAATGCGAGAAAAACATATAATTTAACATATAAAATAGAAAACAAAAAATTAAATTAAAATATTAACAAATGCACCAAGATACGCACGAATTGACATAGAAATAACACGATAAGAAAAGATTTGACCGAAAAAGTGACAATTTACAAAAAATTAAAAGAGTTCATGAATAAAGCGAACAAAAATAAAATAATTTTAATCAGAAATGATTGAAATTAAAAATAAATGAGTAAATTGTAAAAGAAATCGGAAAATAATAATAAATTAGAAATAAATTAGACACATAATTGCAAGGTCAAATTTTGTTTTAACGCATAAAAAATAACACACAAGGTTAGGGTCACAGAACAGGTATAAATACCAATCCATTTTCACAACGTTTTAATGCTTTTTCACTCAGTGAATAAATTACTTTTTGTCAGAGCAATTCAAAGGAGCAACTCTCGATAACTGTTTTCATACTGCGAAATCAAGTAACTTAATGTAAGCTCTACTTGATCGTATGTGTGGGAACTTCTTGTCGTATGTTGATATGTATGGAATATGAACGAACTATGATGAAATTGTTTCAACAAATATATGTATTATGACAAGACGAATCTTCAACTTTATGAGTCGAAATTTTTCTGGCCCACAGCCATACATCACACAAGACAGTAAAATCATAACACAACTAGTCACACTGTGTAAGTGCGGTTTCTCCGCCTATAGTGTGTGCCCGTGAGAGCTCTGTCGTGCGTAACGACGGATCTCGAACGTAAATATTCTACCCATTATAGGGGCGGTGGAAGATTGAGAGCTAGTCTTTTGGCTCGATCTCTTTCACCCATCTCCCGTAAAATCGACCTAAATATTTAATTATACATCGGCTAAAATGATAACACCGAGTAGTCCAGTGGGCACTCGTAAAATCTAATATAAACACAAGAACCTTAGGACTAAAATTAAGGCTCGGGTAATGGGGACTTGAAACCGATGCGATGCAGATAAATTTAATAACTAAATTGCGATTAATTTGACATAACGTAATAAAACCTATGACTTAAAATTTGAAACGACGTAAATAAATTAATCTAAATAAAATGAGGGAATCCTAACTGACTTTACGACCAAAATCTAAAAGAATAAATTTAGCAAAGTAATCACGACGTGGTTAACGATGTAATAAAAATAATAATCGAACTATGTAAATAAAAAAGAGAGTAATTTTTACGAATAATCGACGATTAAATCATCCCCCGATAAGCCATCATAATAGCGTTCACGAATACGAAACCATAGCATAGTTAAAGGGATCGAACCTGACTAAATTGATAGAGTAGAAGTAACTAATAGATCCGTTAACCGCTCGAAAATGATTGATGAATTAGATTGAATGGTAAAGGTACGATTACCTGATCAAAGGGTGATTCGATGATTGAATAAGTTAAATGATATAATTAAACTATCGGTAATAACGAAATGGCAAAAATAATAATAATAAATCAAACAAGGCGCAAATGTATTAACCAACTTATGACGAGATAAACTTATGATCATCATAATACGATAAATTGTCCGAAGCAGCCAAGAATAATCGAACACCATAATAAGGATAAATGGCTAAACGGAGATAAATATAAACTAAACCACTTTATAGTACAGTTAACGACCATCGACCAGAGAATTATCCGTCACCAATCGGCTAGTCGAACAACCTAGAATCCCGAATAGTTGGCTATAGATGAGAAACACTCGTCCAACGTTGAGGTAGTAGAAAAATCCAAATATTTGAACTGAATAACGCCAAAAATTAAATCCATCTTGGAAGATTAACGACGAATAAATATGATTGAGTTACAGATCTTAGCAAATAATACGTGGACGAATCATACGTCAAATTACTGACCAGGTCAACAGAATACGATTTATGGACCACAAGCATTAATCAACAAAAACAGAAAATCAGATGACAGATAGAAAAAAAAACGACATGAAACCAATTATTCACCCGCCAATAAACCAATACAAGATCATAATTAAATAGTGAAAATCATCGATGAATTGAATCGAATTGATTAAATAAAAATTGTAAATAAATAATAGACCTTTGAGGTGAACACGTCAACATAAACCCTGGTCATTGGCTTTAAAAGCATTGGCGAAATCTTGAATGCCATCTTAAAAATATTTAAAATGAACGCTCGACCAATGAACGCCGATCATAATTATAAACGGACAAAGAATACTAACCAGATGCACCCCTCGAGTAGCGACACCTTCTTGACAAATGGGGAAGGCCAGCGAGGTAATTTTCACGATTTTACATTCACTAATTTTCACCAAAATCAACCCCCATAGAACACTGTAGTTATCATGTCTTAGCCTCATAACGCGGAGTACCCTTGTCCATGAATAATTCTACTGATACAAGTTCACAATTGACCATTTACCTATTCAGATTATAGAGACACAGCTGGCAGTTGGAGTGACAATTCCCGAGTGACTCTACAGATTCCGAGCGCTTCCGCCGCTCGATACCGTCAAGTGCTGTGGGATAACGGATATCTGTTATCCACCTATGGAGACTCCAGTTGGCCAAGAAGATCAGAATACCAAGCCGAGGAGATCGAATTACCAAGTATCGCGATTAAGCGCGAGCCGGGCCACAATCCAGCGCGAGAAGCCCGCCAGCGAGCCGAATTCGTGGCCATGAAGATGGAGGAGCTAGAAAGAAAATACCACCGGAAAGCGATGTTAGAAAGACAACGACTAGCTCAAGTAAACAGGGACATCGCAAGTGGAGCTATCCCGAGCACCGATGGATTCCCGCCAGAATATAGAGTGTCCTTCGAGTTAGACGACCCGAGGCTGATGCAGATGACAACACCGACTAAATTGGTGTTACCGGAAAAACTCGTTCAGTCGAAACTTCGAAATCGACTCGGATCCCGTCAAACAGGCGATCATACGTATGCGAGCAGGCATCCCCAGTGGAACTCCAATAATAACAATCGCAGAAATGAACGTTTTAATGACCATAAATGAATTGAACCGATATGTTTTAGTTTTGATAACAATAAATGTTTAGGTTTCACTGGTCATTCAATTTCTAGTTTTATAAATTAACTACATTGATATTAGTGTAACTAAAGAATGCAATAAATGATATGAAAAGATAGAACGTCTTGTTATTAAACCTTGACCAACCAGAGAGTTAACACCAACTAACTGAGACGCATGAGACGCAGCCGATAATACCTCATAAAAATAATTAAGGGAGAGGATCAATAGGATTGAATCAATATTGTAAACGACTAATTAAATATTGTAATTTTAGAAATGAAAGCCACGAAAATATTACATCAAGAGTTGAAAGAACTTCGGCGAGAAAATCAGCACCTACACCGACAACTCCTACAACAAAGTCGAGAGATACAACAGCTGAAAGCCACTTGGGCCGAACCCGAAAAAATGAAAGCATTGTACTAGCGCCTCACTGCCGCACAACAGGGCTGGAAAGAGGAAAGAGTATTAAACCAGGCGCAGCGAACACAAATCAAAGGACTGGAGGTCGCCCTGTCGGCGTGCCAGGAGGGAAGTGCAGTGACTTACCCTCTGGTATTCGCTCCGGCACAATTAGCCTATCGCGACCAGGAAAAAACCCAATCAACTAACAAGAAACACGGATCACACGCTCGACCAGGTCGAACCGAGCGGTTGCGAAGACCCGCCCAAGGAGTGGCCAAATGAGATAATAAACTCATGTCTGATGATAATTCGATTTGCTTGATATTAAATAAAAATTGTTTAGTTTATCATGTCACTATTTGTACATAAATATAGAAAAGAAAAGTATTAAATAGAACGTGATAAAGGGACCTGAAATAGAAGATGGACATAGGCCTTCTAACGGCAGTCCGCTGAACCCGACATAGGACTAACCCTTAAAAGTTCTGATATCGGAACTCACCTTTGGACGTCCTGTGACCAGTGGTTACAGTACCAACGTTGCCTAGCAACGGGTAACCATTGGCGGGAGCAAAAACTATTTTGTATGTTTGGGGTGAAGGTCATCCACACCACGAACCCCACATAATTAATGATTTGTTAAGATGTAGAAAATTAATGATTTTTTTAATAATATGATAATTATGGTTTTCTCTTTATTTGTTTATTTTGCTGTACACAATGAGGTTCTAAAATTCTGAGAGATGCAGAAAATTTACATTGAAAGTTAAGGACCAAAAAGTGTAAGTCGAGCACATACCTTCTAACGGTAGCTCACTGAACCCAACTGAAGGCCGGGCCTTAGCAGTTTTAGAAATAAAGCTCACCTTTGGTGGTCTCAGTACTGTTGGGCCAGAACGTAAACGGCCTTGAAAAATGTTTAAATGGATCAGAAACACACACGCAGATACAACACGCAATTTAAAAATAAACCTGAAAAACACCAAATAAACCCTATAAAATCTGAGAAATAAAAGAATTAAATATAAAATAATAAACATAAAAATAAAATAAAATATTAACAAAATGCACCAAGATCCGCACGATACTTACACAAATAAAACAAGAAAACACGGCAAATTCGACGAAATTGAGAAAATCAATTAAAGTTCATTAAAATGAAATTTAAATCGAAAATTTTGAATTAGTAATAATTCAATAAAAATTATAAATAAAAAATTATAAAAATAAATCAAAAAATATTAAAATTAAATAATAGAATTTGCTAGAAAAGAACAAGGTCGAATTTTGTTTTACTGCATCAAATTTCACACGTCACACAATTAGGTATAAATACTGATCCATTTTCACGTTTAAGCACACATTTTTCCAGAACATTTTTTGAACTACTTAAAAACCATTTTGTCAGAATCGTTGTAAAACCAAATTTTAAAACCATTTTTGAAGCAATTACTATTCGATTTTCAGGAACACTCTTTTAGGTGAGAATTATTGATGGTGGAACCCTCTTTCCACGTCTCGTCCTTAGCATCTCTGTAGAGCTCTGCTTGGCGACGACGTGGGAAGAGTGGTATTTTGGTTTATATTATTATTTTGATGCATTATGATGATATTTGTTAATTGGTCAATGAAGGGTAATTTTGTTGAATTGTTGTATAACTAATAAATATTATTATCATATCTAAATTATTTTACAAACCTATTTGTTCTATAAATTATAAATTTTAAATGTCGAAATTTTTCCGGCCCACAGCCGACACATCATTCAAGTTAGAAAAATCAACATAGTGCAAATGCATGTAAGTGCGTGGAAAATCGCCAATGATATGCACCCGTGAAGACTCAGCGTGCGCAACGCAGCGGTCGGATCGTAAATATTTATCCCTATAGCTGAAGCGAGAAATAAGGAAGAAGTCTCTGGCTGCTTCCTCGTTTCTCAATTCTGTAAAATCGACCTAAAATTATCTTACAAACGGCTTAAAATCACCACACCGAGTAGTCCAGTGGGCACTCAATAAATATAATATAAACACAATGGCGCTTAAGATCTATTAAAGGGAAAGGGTACGGGGTTAAAGTAACTGAAATCGTTGGTATAAATAAATTCAATAAATGTTTAAAATGATTTGAATAGTAGTATATTAGCTCATCAAAAACAAAACATAAATATCGTAAATAGTTCAATGAGTTCTTTAAAGTAAATCTATCCATTTAGTTAACAGAATTTTCTTTAATGAAAGGTGATTTTAATAAAATAATTATTGGAAATTTAAGTGACTTACAGTTCCATCTAAACTATCTTCTTGATTAAAGTAAACGAGATAAAATAGAATGTAAAAAAAGGTATCATAATAACTTAAATAAAAATCACTGATATACTTAAAACTCGTGCAATAATTTTTAGAGTAATTTGGATGATTAATTTAAACTCCTGATAAGATCGAAGAGATTAAGCAACCTTAGGGGTAATGATAGTAAACCAAACTCATTTTTAAATGAACTTGAATGCGAGAGATACCCAAGATGCCAGTAAATCTTTAAACTAGTTAGACGAAGGATAAACCAACTCATTAGGTGAAATTTACGAGAAAGTTATAGTAGCAAATAGTAATTGTGAGTAACAATTTAAAGGTATTGTTCAATTGTGACAGGAGAGTTTACTAAGAGAACAAATCGGATAAAAATTTATTCATAGGAGTAAAGCAAATATTAAAATTAGGTGAACTTGATAGCCAGAAATAAAATGAATTCCATATTAAGCGCGACCGATTTTAACGCATAAATCCATTTGATATCGTAGGAAAAATTTCAGCAGAGCTTAGTTTAATGACATCTTTCGTAATAACCGAATGAAAATCACTCGAACCATTAACCTAATTCAGGAGAGACTAGTGAAATAAAATTACGATGACCATAAAACCATTAATAATTTACGAACAAAACAAAAGAATCGAGTGAACCTGTAATAAAACACTCAATGCATTAAAATCCAACATAAATAAATTGACTGAATTGGGATCATTAATCAACAGTAAGTAATCCATAGGCCAGCAGGTTAACGATTCCATGTCCGAAATCAGAAATTGGAGATAGAATTTCTGACTGACTAAGCAATTGAAGCATGGGAATATACGACATTCGAAGTCCATCAATGCCCCAACTAAAACGAAGAGACACAACTTTCGGTTGACATCAGTGATTCATGAGATCGCGAACCTGTCCTGCGATCGATCAATGTTGTTGAGGGCTAAGATAATTTCCAACCGCTAGTGCATAAACAGACCCAAATGATACGAGAAGAAATCCACGGTAGGAACGCATATGGCGCTAAAAATCTAAAAGAGAATTAGAAGAGACGACTACAACGATAGCTTACCCTTGTCAATCTGATCGAGCTTGACAATTAAAAAATTTCAAGACAATCCAATAAGACCGAATGATGAAATTGGTGAACGAAAAATAGAGATTTGAATATATTAGAGCAGTCAGTTCGTGTAAACAAATCACAGTGGACGACGGGTGGGTGTGCATCCGAAACAGACACGGATGAAAAATGATCAAATTCCAATGTGATCGGCATTGCATAATTGATAGATAAACAAACGCATTCCATACCATGATAATTAAAGTTAACATTAATTGTAACAGAAGTTTGATAGTTTGATTAATATTGCATTTAGTATTTGAAGTTAACATTAATTGTAACAGAAGTTTGATAGTTTGATTAATATTGCATTTAGTATTTGAAGTTAACATTAATTGTAACAGAAGTTTGATAGTTTGATTAATATTGCATTTAGTATTTAATCTGTTAACCCATTAGTATCTTTAGCTAATATCTCAATTATTCTTTAATCTAGTAGCTCAACTATCAATATAAGGTACACATCGAAAACATAATTTTGCTAATTACGAGAGGTGCATGATCTAACCCAGCTAAATAGGAAAGGTTGATCAATTCAGATACATGCAGGGCACAAAGGGTTAACAAGTAAATAGAAACCCCTCCGCAACTCCTAACCCTAACGTTAACGTCAAGTCTAATATAGATCCAATGATAAGTTCCGCCCAACATTGACAAATGACAATAAGTGATCGAACGCCAGCTTCTACTCATCTCAACAACATAATATTAAACAATATGAAAGTCCAACAGCCATCCCCTAGCCATTAGAGAATCAAATAATAAATCGCGCACACAATTTAGATAATCCGCTTTATTTCTATCGTTATCACAAGCCAGTAATTGATCATACTACCTTGCTTTCAGTCAAACATGCCTCTAGATTGGACAGATACCAGATCAACCAACACGCCATCTAGGAAGGAGTCGCTCAAGAGAACAGGGGCAATCGAGAAAATTCGTCGGCAATGGCCGTACCCCGCCATTCGGAGAGCACCTGATCTAAATAACGACCTTGAGGCACTCAATGGGCAGCAGTATCCAGCTGCTGAGATATTCGCTAACGCGCAGGACCTCCTCACCCAGTGGGAGCAGGTGCAGGAGCGGGTGGACTTACAAGTAGTCAAGGCAAGGATGTATCTTGCAAACGTGCTGGATGACATCCTTGCCGGGCGGATCGCGGTCGCCCATCCACCTCGTCCGGTTCGGGATACTAGGCGGCCCTACATGGTGGAAGCCCTCAAGAAGAGTCTAGAACGATATTGCCCAGACGATTAAACTAACAGACTAATTACTGTAGTGATTAGATGATAATTATAATTAGAACTGCGTGTGTTTTTATTCTCATTTAATAGAAAATGAACTCTTGATTTGTTTGGAAAAATTTAAACATTTAGATCAATCATAAATTGACGTGTAACCACCCATTTAATTTCAGTAATGTCCTCTCTACGGATCTTGCAGACGGAACTAGATCGTGCGAGGCAGGCGAATGCAGAATTACTTAGTCAGGTTCTGCAACTAACTCGCGAGATGCAGCAGATCAAAGCGACTTGTTTAGACCCTAAACGGACAAAGATCCTTTACCAACGGCTCACCGCCGCTCAAAAAGGCTGGGCCGAAGAACGCCAGCTCAATCGGAGTCTGCGTACGCAGGTTCGGGGACTCGAAGTGGCCTTAGCGGTATGCCGGGAAGGTGAAGCGGTAACTTACCCGCTCATCTTCGCCCCCACTCAAATGCCGCAGACAGCTACCAAGCCAGCAGAGAAATCCAACACTACAACCAGCAGTCGGCGACCGGGACGTAAGGAGCGTGCCCGACGTCGCGCAACTCAACTCCAACACACCTAGCAGTAACAGTTGTACATGAATCGAATAAAATAGTCTTAAATGTAGTTGAATTATTATTTTAATATAACCGCACACCAACATCGCCAAATCGTTCCATAGTCAAATAAGCACTAATCGTGAATAATTATGAGGGACAGAGCAAAGCGAGCATAGGTCTTCTAACGACAGCTCGTGAACCCGAGAGTTGTCCGAGCAACTACAGTACTAGCACATGGTACTCAATTTTTGCGGACAAATCCACCACTTGAACACATTACCAACGTTGCCTAGCAACGGGTGCCAAGTGGGTCAGTATCATTTTGTATGGCGTTACTAGGGTCGCCAGGAAGATAAGCAAGATTTGAAACCCTGTAACCCACCAGTACCATTGGTTGCATTATCAACGTTACCTAGCAACGGGTAACCAGTGTAGGGTCAAAAGCTTGTATGTCAGGGGTTCAAGATCAGGCATCCACGAACCCAACAATTCCTAAAAATCTAAATGGCCATTAAAATGACTATTTGTATAAATTTCATTGAATTATTATTAATTTTTTTATCAAGTTGGATTTATTAAGCGTTTTTATTTTAATTTTTTTAATAATATTTTCTTTTATTTATATTGATATCATATCATTAATAAAATTTGTGTAGTGATTATGCTTATTAAAATTTAGAGTTAGAAATTTAAGCAACGAAACTATATAAATCTTTTAATAATCCAGGAACAAAGCTGTTTAAGGAATATTTCATTCAATTTTATTTTGACAAATAGTTTTGAAATTTTGTTTTGTTTAAATATACTTTATAGCTAATTCAATTTTTTTATATCTCAGCGAACATATAAAAATTATTTTTAATTACAGTACCTTATAATTGTATTTAATCTCAATGAGCTCTGTTAAAGTAAATACTAAAAGCATGTATAAAGAAAAAGTTGTTAAAATTTACGAGCAATTTTTCTACGTATTATTATAATTATAATTAACGAAATTTATTAATAATTTTAGGGAGTTGATATATCAGAGGGTAAAGATGAGTTTTGGGATGAATTTTTTTTGTTAAAAGTATTTTTAAAAGTATTAATTTAAAAGTAACACTTACTGTTTTATTAGGTTAATATTGTTGCGTTCAATCAATTATTTGACAAGCATTCTTTGGACGAAATTATGTGCTTAAAGGTAAATTACCATAAATAATTTAATTTTAAATATTATAAATCAGCCCCATATAAACCGCTTGTTTCTTAAATGCATCGAGGCTATTAAACAATCTCATTATTTTCGTGTAGCCAACGCTTCTCAAACTATAATATGTTTAGTAAATGGGGTATTTTCTAGCACATCCGTCATTGGTCAGACTGCAAATTTAATCGATATTCTTGTTGGCAAAGATTATATCGATGAATCAATGCAAGTAAAAATTGCCCTTTATGAAAAAAAAATATTAACTTAAAGTTTTAGAATCTCATTGCAATTGCTCATAAAATTTTGATTACCAATACTCCAAATAGATTGAAATCAATTATTCTCAATTTGTTATTAAGTCTTGCTTCGGTTAGTAATATAGATTTTAACTAAATCATAACTATTTTTAATATTTGTTATTATTAATTAATATTATTAAAAGTATTAACATCATTAATTATTTTTATTAATAGTAAAACCATTTTTTGCTTGCCTTTGATCTGTTTTTATTTTTATTTTTAAATTTCTTTAATTTTCATGCGAATATATATTATTATATTTAGCTGTCTTGATGCTTGTTTAAAGGAACATATATAAAACTTACAACTTTTAAATTAATTAATTAATTATCACAGTAATATTTGTATTTATTATTATGTTGTTAAAGCGCGAAAGTGATGCTGGAAGATAAAAATACTAAATATTGGATTTATTGCCTTTTGCTGGTGTTGGCCTTAAAATCAGGCTGTCTAATAATAAATACCATTAATGACGTCAATAAGTTGAAAAATAGCCGAAAAAACCTTCAAAGTACTAACATCTGCACCAAACCACACAAACGGAATAAAATTCTTCCCTACACATCATTTAGAGAACTAAATGCTAACTTTTCACATCTCATATTCAACATAGAACGTTAAATAAATCGCGAAAATTCTACTATTCACTAAAACAAACGGAAAATTTGCTAATACTACACAAAATACCGCATGCTAGCTTTCGAAGGAAGACTGAAATGGAGCTTTTCCACTCTGCATCTATCATGCCAAACATTGCAAGCATACTACGGCTTATCTTGAATAATTAAAGCACTAAAACACCTTCAAAGCAACACCAATACAACAATAGAACGAATAGACATCAAATACAACAGTCGATGTAATAGTAGTACCTTTATATTTCCGCTATTTTTTAAGTGCTTCTTTTCCAGTGTTTTCCTCAGTAAAACACAAACGTATTTAGTTGACCCCAGCTCAAAAATATACAACCAAGAAATTCCTCTTTGAGATTGGCTTAAGTTTCTTTATTCTTCCAGTAATATTTCATATAGAAAAAATCAATTTAATAATTCTTAGAAACAGCCATGAAACCGCCATGGGACCTGTAGAATTGAGTTTAGAATCTCGAGACTTTCACAAACATAGTAATTGTTCCAATATCTTTGGGGTTTGATTTCGAGCCGGCATACAATATACTCTTACACTGTACCACTCAAACGATACAAAAAGTAAATAGCAAAAAACAACCTGAAAGAAAAGATTTATCGATTGATGTAGATGTAACTCTCCTACTTGGTTGGAGGCTTACTAAGGTATACCGCATCTGAAATTGAAGAACATGATCACAACAATTGTATTACGCCCATGAAATTAATACGACAGAAATGATCAACACTACACGAACATACGCGTCCGTTACCGTTGAATGGACTTAAAGTGACATGAAGGTTTACAGGATTCGCAGAGACCTATATAATCAGTCGATTATTCACACTTTGGACTTTACGTTGTTACTAAGAAAACTAGGTAGGGCCTATATCGATTCATGACGCATTTCTGAATCAAATAATATTTGATATTTTCAATCGTCTTTTATCACCTAAGGAATTTTCAGCACAAGCCATACCACCAGATTCCCACGAACGTTAAAATGGCAGTTATTACTACTTTGGCCTTTTCAATTAAATCTACACGCATTTCATCTCTGCGCCATTTCGCTTTTAGAAATTGCATTTTTAACAGGCAGAAAAAGGATAGTTATTATAGCTTACGATTAAAAGCGGCACGTTAAAGAATGAATCGACGCGTTATTAAATTTAAGTGCAGTTGAATCATTCGAACATGAAAAACGAATATTTTAAGTTTAAAGTAACATGATTTGAGGATTATCAATTGTAGCCGAATAATGAATGTTTTTATGTAAAGAAATAATGTGCATTTGAAATATAATATTCTAGTAGCAAAACCATTTAAATAACGCGTCCAAATCTAGCATCAATTTTTCTTTCAAAATTAGAGAATGTTTCTGATTTTCCTATGGTTAAGCCTAAGATATATAATGATGATATTTTTTTTAGTATTTTCTAGTTTGGATGATGTTGTTCTATGTAGTAGTATAAGAAAGGTGGACTTAAGCCATCTCAAGCACTGACCCCGATTCTTACGTCATTTACCACAGTGGGAACGGTAAGAATCGGAGTCTGAGCTTGAGATGGCTTAAGTCCACCTTTCTTATACTACTTTCTTTTTAAAAATAAAAAGAATTAGTTCCCAATATTAAGTTCACAGTGGAAAGTTTATTATTTTCTTCCATTTTTATATTTGTTAATGGAACAGAAATAAATAAAAAGCCAACAAACCTAAACAATACTTCGAATAGGTTTTGTGATTTTAAGTATAATAAAATGTGATTAAGGGTTTGATTTTAGATCTTGATCATAATCTCTTGCGTTTGAAAAATCTAAAAGTATACAAAAGCTGGTTTCTCTTTTGAATAAAAATGGATATTTTAAGGTTTTTGTAGAAAGACTGACTAAGGAAACCATTGATCGGTTTTTGATTACTCCTGATGAAAACCAATCGAAATTACAGTCCATTTAATGATGGTGAACCCAAAAAATCTCATTTTTGAGTTAGTCCGTATTCAGATAGTTTTAAAGTTATCTGCCAACCACTGCGCACAGTTATGTGGCAAAATCCTTATGAAACTGCAAAACATTCTTGTATTATATTCAGGAGGCCAAAATAGGTTAATCGCATGCAGATTTCATTGAAACATGTCATCAGCTCTATTTCGAGCATATATCATGCAGTTACACAGTTTTTTTCATGTTAGTTGTTGGTAAATTAGTAAATGAGCATGTGAATACATTCCATTATAAGAAAATAACTCTGAATAGTTGGTGATAGGATGGGCAGCATTTAGTCTATTTATAGGGGGTGACAGATAACCGTCAAGTACTTGCAATAATCCGGGATTTCGACTTAGACGGAACCAATTACTTAAGCGAAACTTGAATATTGTTTTCCCCAATTACTTTGCTCTTACAAAATTGATAATGATAAATTCCAAAAAAGAATTTTTATTGAAAATTATTATAAAAATTGAAATCCCATAATAAAACATCAAATTTTCAGCAATAAAATATTCTGCTACTCAATTACGAATCATTTTTTTATTTTTGGAATCAAATTTAAAAAAAATTATTTTTTATTGCAGGCTTGTAATTTATTAAATGAAAACAAATTTGTCGAATACATGTTGACTGATGAAATATTTGAAGCTCTTATTATCATAATCTCAGATTATTCATACCGTAATTGTCTCGGCAAGGAAGCTCTTTATTTGAGCACGATTCTAATGCAACATAATAGATATACGGTAAAATTGGAATTATAAATTTGTAATTAGATTGCAATTATTAAACTACATAGGTTTTAAATAATATCACACACACACACACACACACACCCACACCCACACACACACACACACACACACACATATATATATATATATATATATATATATATATATATATGATTTCTTTAGAAATAGGAATTAGTGAGGCATGTAATCAATGGAACATTTTTTCCCAATCAAACTTCAGTTGCATATAAAATCCGGTAAAACCCGCAACGACCAGTAGAATGAAGCTATTTCCTCGTTAAAGGGCTTCGAATATAAATCTTTAACAATAGTTGCGTGACTGGCATAATTCTGCATTTACTAGTGAATTCCTCTTAAAATTTCTGTTCCAATAATTTTAATTTTCGGTTTCATTGTTTCAGGTAAATGCATTTATTCATGATTCGCTTCTTTTCTATTACAATTGTTTATTACCGTGATTAAATTTTCATGTTTTTTGGGGAATCATGCCATAATGTTTAATTTACCAGAAAAAAATCGATGAAATTTTTTTTATTTATCCGATTATTTACTAAAATAAATTCTAAAACTTTCACGCAATTGGATGCGAAATCAGTGATAAATTGTATTAATTGTATTTTCTGCATTTGTGCTATTATTAAATGTTTCTGTCAGTTTACTTCTAACGTATTTTAAAGTATCTTCGAACCAAATTGCGTTAGGAATAAAGTATAAATGTACTGATCACTACAAGTCTGAACTATGGAATTTTAAATAAGAACAGATTTTTTTAAGTTTGAATAGAATTATTCTGATATTTTTTTATCTTGTTTGTATAAGAACGGATTTTTGTGCTTTTAGTTCTTTTTTCCATGAGTAGCACGATCTTGTGATGGACGTGGTTCAATGTGTAGTTTTTAGAGTGAATTGAAAGAATGTTTATTTCATTTTTTCTAATAGCAATAAATCAATAAATTAAATCTGAATCAAGTTTCACAACAAATTAATAGTGAATAAAATGAAATCAGATTAAAGATTTTATTGTGTAGTAATATTAGTTCACAATAACGTACATTTGCATGTAAAGGTTAAAAGTATATTTCAGATAATCAATTACTGAAATAAAATTGAGTTTCCAAAATCTCATAATTTCTACATTTCTATGATTGAAAAATAACTTATTTTAGACTAATTACTATCGATTGAAAATGTCTATTTTGGAAGAAAATATAGTTTTAAATGTAAGTGAAATCATTTTTACTTGGAAAAAAAAATCGTAAATTAAACTAATTAATTTATTATAATTTTAATCGTAATTGAGTTTATTCATTGTTCAGGGAATATCTCATTTAATTTCTATGATGTTGGTGGAATATATCAAGTAAAATCTTTTATTTTTAAATTTTTTTTTAATAACTTCTCAACTTCAATAAATAATATTCTGTCTGGAAATAATTATTAATTCGTTTTATTTATTGCAGATATTTTAGTTAAATATGAAATAATTTACACCAATAAGCAATATTTTAATTCCATTTAAATTACTCAATATATAAATTATGCTCATTTCTGCTACCATTTCGTATATATCATTTTAATACAGAGAATACATATAGTAAATTACTATTAGTAATGATATCAAAGACCGAATGCCAATCAATTTCATTGTAAATTGAGTAAACCTAGAGGCTGTATAATAATGTTATGAAATAAAAAATTCTACGATGGACTCAAATATTTTAATTCTTAATGCGAATTTATATTTATCACATCTTATAAATGATGAAAATTTTAATCTCAATATAGTCATTAGAATACTAGAAATATTTTATTGCTGCCCTGTTACACTTTTTACCTCTGTTGTTGTGAAATCTAAGGAATATTGAAATATGATTAAATTAAAATTTGTTTATTAATACATTTATTCCGCCTGTTATTATCTTAAAAAGAACATATATATTACAAATTTTAATGCCAGTAAAAATGTTTTAGGAAAAGCACAGAAGATTCTCGAAAGTCAAAAGGAGTTTTATCATCTATTACATCTGTAGTTAGTATTTATTATTATTATTATTAAATTCTATCTTTTAATCTTTCATTTCCCATAGTAATATCTTGTACACTTGGAAGTTCATAACTCTTTTCAAGTGACGATGAAAAGCCTGTAGTTCACATTTCTTGTTCAGAATCAAGAGCGATATAACACAATTTTTTTTAAGATCTCAGACAATTTCTCTTTCAGCTGTAGTTGTAAAACTGTAACCTCGTTTTGTTAGAATTTCCATTTATAATCAGTCAAATCTCGATTAAAGTTGTGTTTGTTTCAGCAATAGAAATTAATTGACCAAATACGTCTTTATTGTCATTGCTAATAAATCCATATCCATTTTTTAAGTTAAAATAATAAATTGTGATTGCGCCGTCATTAAAATATTTTGATAAATCACAACATCCAACTTACGTCAAGAAAAAATTCTGAAAGAAAACCTACACACAGACCAAAATTCAAAAAATCCACAAACTCACATAGTTAAAACAATAACTTGATCAGTCCAATAATTAACCTAAAAATTCCAAAATACTCGAAACCAAAAAAAATAATTCCACCAATAAATCTCGACAACTCGATTCAGGCTGGTAATCGATTACCCAAATCTAAATCTAAAAAGAGCTCGCGTCTGTATGCCGCACATTAATAAAACTTAACAACCCCACAAATCGTGCACACAGACGCGACAAACCAATTCATAATGTAACAGTTATTATTATTATTATAATAATAATTATTATTATTATTTTTATTATTATTATTATTTTTATTATTTTTATTATTATTATTATAATTATTATTTTTATTTTTATTATTTTTATTATTTTTATTATTATTTTTATTATTTTTATTATTACTATTATTATTATTATTATTATTATTATTAAAATTTTTATTTATATTTATTATTATTATTATTATTATTTTTATTATTTTTATTATTATAATTATTATTATTATTATTATTATTATTATTATTATTATTATTATTATTATTAGTATTATTATAATTATTTTTATTATTATTATTATTATTATTATTATTATTATTATTGCTATTTTTGCTATTATTATTTTCCTGGTTGGTATTATCACCGATTCCATCTTACACTGGAGACAATAAATGATCATTGTAATCTCTTAAATCAACACCAATAACTCCAAGGATAGATAAAGAGACAAAATCGGATTTACCATAAACTATAGTCAGTTGTATAATATGGATATGAGCATAACAAGTTTTAGTAATTTTTTATTCGGCTTTTACTTTTCTTTAATTCAAATAATTTTTATCTTTCATAGTCATAATTTCTTCACCACTTTACGTTGAATAAAACCTCAAAAATTCAGCTATTTGATTTCAATTACGTAATTTGATATTTTTTAGCAAATCTTTCATAGCACTTTCTATATTTATCTTTATCTTTCTTATTGTCATTGCCGAGGCTATTTCAGATTGACTCATCAAGCCCTTGAAATCCTTAGGGAAATACCATTCACATCCTCGATTTACTTATGAGCAACCATATGAAACCCATATATTAAGTCATAATTGCCAATTACTACTAGTACTCAATGAAACCCCCAGTAAGAATGGACTAAATTTCCTATATTTATTAAATAAATATGAAAGCAATCCAATAACTTGAATAGTTTTACCTCAACCCATTTCGTCAGTGAGAATAACAGTGCTACTTTTAGAAAATAATATGTATATAAATAAAATATGTATCGATATTGATTGATTGAATTGTACATTTGATTTTTTCGCGGAACACGCTTTGAGAACCAAGGATTTAGTTAATGCTTCACATTTTCTATAAGGAATTTTTACATAATGACTTCACCCCTCAAATTCAGTTATAAAATTTGAAATATATTCTTTACAGTTATATCTCCTGATTCTCGTGTAGATTGTTCATCCCCATTAATTTTTGAAATAACTTGAATTTTATCTGCAACTGTGTAGGACGAATTTCAGCAAATTTTAGCGCCTGCTTGCGACACTTCCTCAAAATCTTTAGTCGGTATGAATAACCAGTATGAACAATAATTAAAGTTCCTGTATCTTTGTTATTGTTATTTTTATTAATTATAATTAATTCTTTTTTTTAAAATTAACTTAGTAAATTTAATGTTTTAGATTGGTAATTTTCTAATCAAATCCGAAGTAACCTGCAACATTAGCATGTAAAATTATAATTTATATTTAATATTTAATTAAATTATGAAATTTTTGGGATGAAAAATATTATATTATGAATCCTAATTCAAATTATTTCATTATTACATTAGAATTTTGATATTAATTATTTCTATGTTAGAAAAATCTTAATTTAAATAAAACAGATAATAATTTTTTATAATTTTTATATTATATCAGGTTGTGTAAAAAGTTCCCGGGCAGCAGCAGCAAGTGAATTTACAAAGCACTTTGCATACATGGAAGTTATAAGTTAATAAACTCTTTTTACACGACCTAGTATATTACCATTTCTTGAAATCAACGGTTGGTTAATCATGTTTGCTTTCATTGTCATTCTATATGCTGAAATTGTAATCCAAAACTGCCCGAGAACTTTATACACAAACTAGTAAAAGTAATTATGGGCTCAGAATAAATCAATACCAAACTTTGATTAAATCTTTCACAGGTTTTCAAAACTTTTATGTTAAAAAAATTGCTACCGTAAAGTTTTAGATGTAATACCTCGGTACTCTAATTGGAACCTAAGATATATATACCTCCAATCTGCAAAATTCCATTATCCTTCTTAGACAGATCATGACTACTGCTTACCATCTCCCATATTAACAACACTCCTATATCAGCTGCGAATAACAACTGGTATTCAAATCATGCAAAATGTTGCCAAATTAATTAAAGCCAATATTTTAAATAAAAACAAAAACCCATAATATTTCTCACTAAATTATGAAATAAATACTAAATAAGCATTAAATAATAAATGTGGTTTTAAATAAAGACTACAATAATGCACAAGCTAATTATTATTAAAATTACCGAAAGTCCGACTATTACTGTAATTACTAATTAGTAACGTAAATTTTTTAAGAATTAATTCATAACTTTTTATAAGTTAAATTAACAAAGTGAAATGTAAAAGATATTTGTTGGAAAATAAGTTTTTTTCATTTAAAGCAGTTTTAGAAAATTATATTTGTAAAGAGAATTTGATGTTTAAAGATTACTTAGTTTAAAGTTTATGAGAATTTCGGTTTTAATTTCTATTTCTCTTTATTTCTATATATATATATATATATATATATATATATGTGTATATTTAAAAATGGCTTCACTTTAATTTTAAATCATAATAATATAAGATCATAGAAAATAGTCCCTGATTTTTGCTTCGGTATAGTTTTTTAGTAACTTAGTGAAAACATTTTTTTTAATCACAAACCAACTTACAAATTTTCTTTTTATTTTAAATTAAAATGATCTTTAGATAAACTATTCCTATTATTACTCCTTATAAATATATAATTTTACTCCTTATTCTTACTTCTATTCCTTCCAAAACCTCTAACTCCCTATTCCTTACTTCTTATTCCTACTAGTATTTTTTGCACATAAATTGTAAATAATTAATTAAAAAGGTTTTTCTTATTTTTACTACAATTATTTTCGTTTCTAGATCTGATTCATGTTTTCTTTTGGCATTTTTTGATTTTCTACAATTGAATGTGCACTTTAGCTATATCATGGTTTCTTCACACCCTGTCCTTAATTCTGCAGTCAATCTTATAGGCAATGTTCTAGACAATGATAATTATTTCGATGATTCCAATTTCGAAACATTGGCACCTGATTCTAATGGCATTCAGGAGGATCCAGTTAATATGGTCGTCGTATTTCTTGAATATTGTTCTATCATAATGCAAGATCTGAAAGGTAATTTATTCATTTATTTTAAATATTATCTATTATTATTAGAATAAATCATTTAGAAACATTTTGTAAATATTTTACCAGAATTTTTATTCTAATTACATAAATTGTGAATTGTAAAATCTGTAATTAATCAAAAATTGTGAATATTTACCAAATTTTTTAAAAAAATCTATAAATTAGAAACAATATATTATTATTGATTAAATTTTTCTCTATATTTGAACTAAAATAAAAGATTAGCTATTAATTAAGCCTAATAAAATACTGTTAAAGCTGTTCAAACTTTAAGATTTAAATTTTCTATTTTTACTAGAATTGGTGTTAAAATTCTATAATGATTTTTCATTGTTTGTTCGAAATATTATTATTTTATTCAGACAATAAATCTAAATGATTTTTCTTTATTTTTTTGCTTTTTCTGACACAAGCACGCCTTATCAGAAGAGGGCCAGCAGGGCCCCCACTAGAAAAGAGTCACAAAGAGGCTTTCATAAAAAATAACTAATAAAAATTAACTTATGATTTTGTTAATTGTAATATAATTTTTAATTTTGTTGTAATATTAAATTATTAAGAAATTGTAATTTTGACAATAATTATTAATTTTCATTTCTTAACATCATAAATTGAAATTTTATTGAAAACTTAAAACAAACAATTAAATATTAGAATCCAACTAACAGACTGAGCAATCATCAATAATAATATTTGTTGTTGATATTGAAGTGAATTTCAAATTAATTAAATGTATTAATAATGTAAAATATTTTAATGTAATTTGTAAATCAGTCCACAATGAAAAGGACATTTAAAAATTAAGGACTTCTAATATCCAAATGGCTCTGAAATCGTGTATAAAATAATCCATTTCAGTCATCTGCATGTACACGGTGAACTTCAAAAGCATATATATATACCAGCATAAAATTTTACAAGTTCTAAAATTGAAAGATTTTCATATAGAAATTTAAATTTTAGTTAACTTTTTGTTAACATCATTTTCTCATCATTCAAAATTTAAAATGTTTTCTTTCTACTTTTCTTTTATATAACGTAGTTATGATTAATAACGAATCTAATCGGATTACACCAGTTACAAAATAAAGTCTTCGTTTTGTCAAGAATATGTATTAAATGATATATTATTTTTTCTTTAACTCATTGTTTAGTGATGTCTATTTCTTTCGTACTCTCCTCTATTATTTTACTTATACATCCACGTATTTCGATATTATTACAGATGAACTATTCTTAGAAACTATAATTCGATAATGCTGGTTTGCCACATTTTGTCATTCTCCAGCTGCGTTTAGAATTATAATTAAATTATAAATAAACTTTCTCTGAAATGTGAAAGAAGCACCTCTTGGTCGACCAATTTCAAATTTAAACCTAAGATGAAAACGTTACTAATTGGTAATTTATTTTGATCATGATTTCAAAAAATGATTTCATTTATTTTGCCTTGGTAAATTGTTATTTTTTAAATTTAAATTTTTTTACATATTCTTCGAACTATTTTCAATTTATTTATTTATGCAATCAGAAATTAGTTTGTTTTTTGTTGACTTCTGAAATATTTTTCAGGCTGGGGTACATTAATAATTTACTTTTGTAAAATTATGGAAATCTTTTGTCAATCTTTTATCTGCACATCAAGTTTTATTGCAAATGTATGGCTGGTGAGATTTAATCCAAAACCTCCAGCTGTTATTTACATATTTTCAGTAACGTAACATAACATAAATCAACAATTATTATAAAAAATAGTCGCGTTCTATTAAACTTTGCACTTCAAATATTATAGACATAGTTGCTCACATATTATTGACTATTGTTTTGAAAGGATTTTTTTAAAATTTTTTTACTTGTAATTTATTTGAATTTTATAATTCTAATTCTAATTATTAATTATATTTTGTATTTAGAAACATCGTTTTACAATAATTGTCGATTGTGCTTTCTGATTTTGTTATCACTCGCCGAGGTTCAGTTCTTGATTGATATAATAATAATAATAATAATAATATGATTTTGGAATGATAGGATCAAAACATAGCTGATACACTGCACGATAGTCATTTGAATTTGAAAGTCACCATCCACAGAAAAGTATGCATTTTTTGATTACTAGCTTTATTTCTATAATAATAATAATAATAATAATAATAATAATAATAATAATAATAATAATAATAATAATAATAATAATAATAATAATAATAATAATAATAATAATAATGATAATAAAAATAATAATAATAATAAAAAAAATAATAATAATAATAATAATAAATAATAATAATAATAATAAACATAATATTATCAATAATAATAATAATAATAATAATAATAATAATAATAATAATAATAATAATAATAATAATAATAATAAAAATAATAATAATAATAAAAAAAATAATAATAATAATAATAATAAATAATAATAATAATAATAATAAAAATATCAATAATAATAAAATATAAATAAAATTTAAATAAATAACAATGCTAGCCAATTTCCGCAATGTTTATTCATTAAATGAAATATGAAATATCTCGACCGAAAATCGGTCCTTATCAAAATTTAACTAGACTTTCGCTTTCTCCTCTTCTTTGATTGATATTTTCTTTCACTCAAAATATCAATCAGAGAAGAAAAGAAAGCGAAAGTATAGTTACATTTTTATTATGAGTGATCAGGACAGATTTTGGTCGAAATATTTCATATTTCATTTTATGAATAAACATTGCGGAAATTTGCTAACATTGTTATCTATTTAAATTTTTTATATAAATAAATCCGCCATCGACAAAAAAATGATTTAAAAGTTTATCAAAACAAACCCTTGCCAAGGTGAAATGTAGAAAATCCAAAATTTAGTAAAAGAATAGTAAAGTTTTTAATATATTTATTTGTATTTTTCTGAAGTGCAAATTCGATTTTAAATATTTAAAATTTTTTTATTAAGCCTGAATAAATAATTTCTGATTTTTATAAAATTTAAAATTTTTATTCGGATCTTTTATATTTAAGGTTAATAAGGTTGATAAATCGAATTTGAAAATTTTTTGAAAATTTGTTTAAATTAATATATTTGTTGAATACAGTTGAGTGAAAGAAAATATCAATCAGAGAAGAAAAGAAAGCGAAACTCTAGTTAAATTTTGATTATGAGTGTTCATGACCGATGTTGGCCGAAATATTAAATATTTCATTTTATGAATAAACATTGCGAAAATTTGCTAACATTGTTATTTATTTAAATTTTATTTATTTAAATGATTCCGCCATCGACAAAAAAAAAGATTTAAAAGTTTAACAATAAAATAATAATAATAATAAACAACAATATTTTACTTCGCAAAAGATGTAAACATTCTTAAATGATTTCAACAGAACGACCTAGAAATAATAGAGAAGAACTGAAGAACTTATTGAAAAACAAATCCGAAAATTTTGAAGAGGTTAAGTGATAGATTTTGAACACAAAAATGGCGATAGCGTAGAATAAAACTGAAATTTGTAAAAGCACTGATATTTTTGTTTTTAAATCCATTTTTATTGTTATAAATTTGTGATTATTGTGAAACTTAGCAGTGCAAATATTTATTTGAATATATTCTAGACAATGAGACACAGGAAAATTGTGCAAGATCAGGACAACAATTCACCTCGACCCTTGGTTTGTGGTGTTATTGGTATGTTAACAAGCTTATTTTGTAAATATTTTTGTTAGCAGGTATTAAAAATCTATAATAACAGACTTAAATAGTTTTAAATCTAAATTGATTTTGCTATTTTTCTCCACATACTGTTAGATTTCTAATGGCTCATAAATTTTCTAAACCATTTTTGGCTAGTTTCAAACTGTAGCTCTAATTGGTATAAATTAAACCTAAATATTAAAATAGTTAAAATAATAATAACAATAATAATAATCCCGCATACATTATAGAGACTTCCCGTCATCTCTGCACTCTCTTGCGCATTACCGATCGAAGTGATCGACTACTATCAGTGAGCACAATAGGACCTGTAAGAATGAAATAGGCATGCCTGATTGATTATAAATATTATTACAAAATTGTAATAATTATTGGGAACGTGTTATATGTGAAGCATAGTATATAAGGTCATTGAATCCAAAGATTAATGTACAAAATGCTGTGATTACAAATGTTTTGAGTATTTTTAAACAGTCTGGTAAAATAAGGATATGTAAAAATGTTGCTGATTTTGTTTAAAAATTTAATTTTTAATATTATTTTTACCACATAATTTTTTTTAATTGAATGTTTGAATAATATAATTTTAATTTTTAATATTGATGTAGAAGTTTTATAGTATTAGATTGATTTTTAGTGAAATATAAATTTTAAAGTTAATATAAAATCTTAATACAAAAATATATTAAAATATTTAATAAGTAATAATTTATTTTAAATATATTAATTAAATCCATATTATTTTGGATGGTTTTTTACCCGATGACAGTAAATCTGTCGAAATATATCGTAAAACATGAATTTCAATGGCGGTTTCTTTTAATAATTAAAATTAAAAATAAATTTCACTTAAAAAAACTATTATTTAAAATACTTTTGGAATGTTATCTTGTTTAGTTGATTAATTTTCATTTAAAATCAGGTTTAAATAAAAATTTTCTTGTAAATACAGTTGTAAATTATTATCCAGCAAGAAATTGTCGGTTTAAAACAATAGTCTTTTTATTTGAAATAATAGTTTTTTTTAAGTGACAAACCCTGTAATGTTGCTTCTAACCTCAGCTGATAGTTGAGGGGTAGATATATTCATAGACGCTAAATATGATTTTAATTATTCTTTATGTTAAATTTAAATCAATTACTTTCAAAATTATCGATTCACACCCTACATTATATTTTTGTAATTATATTATAATATATTTGAATTTTGGTAACCAGTAATTTTTTTATTTGAAATAAGTTTTTTTTTGAAAGTTTTTTTAGGTGAAAAACCCTGTAATACATAGGAAATCAAAGATAATTATTTGATAATCGAAAATATTTTCATCAATATAATAATTACTTAGCAGCAAGGGCTTATTTAGTCGTTTACTTATCTGATATTTTAATTTATGACGCTATCAATGAATCACCGTTTTAATAATAATAATTGTTGATGTCTCTTTCTTTTTAATTCATTTTGAGGTGTACTTGTGAAACTGTACCATCGCTCAGTTAGTATTTTCATCAAATGATTTTCATAAACTGGCCCAGAATGTCTTGCATTATTTTCAAAATCCAGAACGATATCCATTGTATGCCTATACGCATACAAAGAAAGAACTGCTTGCATTTCATCATACATAGTTGGTGAACTATGTATCAAACATAATTTGAATTATCTTTTCATGGTTTTTTTTGTGGTTCAACTGCGTTTCAGTCAACAAATTTGAATGTTCTTCTATTGCTACTATCAGATCATCATAAAATGTGTGATGCCAAATACTTTCCAAATCATCATAATTTGTCCAAATAACGCGTTTAACATAGATACCCTTTTGACACATTCTTATTTCTCCATATGCTTAAGCACAATTCAGCAATTGAAAAATTCCAGTGGAAATTTTTAATAAATAACAACGTTATTCCAAAAAATGTTTATTTCAAATTCAAGTTGACCCATAAATCCAAATTCCACCAAAAATTCTTCATATCCAAAATTAATTGGCACGAACAAACAAATTCTAATAAAATTGTTAATTTCCCAAATTCAAACAAATTTTTTTACACAAATTCTAAAAAGTAACATAAAGCAGAAACCACTTAAAATTCAAGATTCAACAATAATGATAATATTAATAATAATAATAATAATAATAATAAATAAATAAATAAATTAATTAATAATGACTAACTTAACAATGACAAAATTGGTTTTCCTTAGGTTTTATGGGTAATAATATTACTTAGGGATTCATCTAATTGATCGAAACTGTGCAAAAGGTGTAAGACATATTTTAGTGAAATTAATATATCAATTGATAATTGGATTCAATTTAACTAATTCAGACAGAATCATGTTTAATAATTAAATTTTCACCACTTGTCTAAAACTGTAAGCTCACTAATTATCATTTAAAGCATGTAAGGAGAAATGCTTCAATGAAACAAGTTCTTTAACATAGAGAATTTGTAAATTGCTAACAAATTTTTAAAGAGATATAATGACCAATACAAATAATTTAACACTTAACATATCTCACATAACACTTATCTCATTCAATTTGTTGTAATTCATTTTGTTTAATTAATTTAAAATGATATATAATACTAAACTTGATTTAAAATTATTTCTCTAAATAGTTCTTGATATTTCTGAGATTACTCGAAAAAGTGTGTTTTTTTTGTTGAAATAATGTCTTTCAATTTATTATTATTATTATTATTATTATTATTATTATTATTATTATTATTATTATTATTATTATTATTAATAATAATAATAATAATAAAATAAATATTAAAAACATTAAATTTTAATTTAGATGTCCTAGAAGAATTTATGACATGTCATATAATGAAAGCTCTTCCTGCAGATTTATTCAAGTTAAATTTTATACTTAATATTTCTAAAAATTTCCTATTATTTTATTTTCATTTAGTATTGCTTTGAATATCATTCACAAATTGGTTTGTTACGAAAAAAATAAGAAATTGAGAATCAAATATGATTGGAAGCCTCTTTGGACGAGTATGGATATTTATCATTTTCTATTCTATGTAAACAATATATTTTTCCATCCAATCATTTCCTTCCAAAATATAAAATTATTGTATTTTAATGCTATCATTAAATTTAAACAATTTTTTATAAATTTAATATTATTTGAGTTTATTATATTTTGGATAGTTCTCAATTTAAAAATTTGACTATTTTCTAACAATTGTTATTAATTCTATAAATACATCGATATGCTTTTTATAATGATTAAAACCCTTTAAACAAATAATTCCATAAGAAATTACGGTGAGAAATTGCGAGTGAGATTTTTTATTAGCTTTCAAAATTGATAACATATTGATATGATTCTGGTGTTTAATTGGCAGTGTAAAAAAATCTATATTATTATTATTATTATTATTATTATTATCAATAAATAATTAAATAAATTTGGCCATGATTTAATTAAAAGATAACGTCAATAAAAAACTTTTCGTACGATATATTTCGACAGCATAACTCTCATCTTCAGGTACACAAAAAAATTGCGAGTGAGATTTTTTATTAGCTTTCAAAATTGATAACATATTGATATGATTCTGGTGTTTAATTGGCAGTGTAAAAAAATCTATATTATTATTATTATTATTATTATTATTATCAATAAATAATTAAATAAATTTGGCCATGATTTAATTAAAAGATAACGTCAATAAAAAACTTTTCGTACGATATATTTCGACAGCATAACTCTCATCTTCAGGTACACAAAACCAATTAAAAATATTATGAATTAACTTATAATTTAAACAAATTATTTTTTTATATTAATTTAATTTTGTAATATTTAAAAAATATATTCAAATAACTTTTAATTAATTTAAAATTTTATTTATATAAATATTATAATTTTTATTTATATTATAATTTTTAAAAAAAAATGTAATTTAAAAATTCAATTCTTTTAATAATATTAAATAAAAGTTTTTTTTAAAAAAACAATACATAAACATGATTTAACATACGTAAACTATTTAAAAACATTCAAAACATTCGTAGTCACAGAACTTTGCACATTAATCTTTGGATCCAATGACCTTATCAGCAATGCTTCACATATCACACGTTCCCAATAATTATTAAAACTTTTCAACAAAATTCTAAAATCAGACATTCCTATTTCACTTTTAAAGCCTCTATTGTGTTCACTAATATTGGTCAAACCCTTCAATCGACAATGCTCTAGAACTCGAGTACAGAGACGACGGGAAGTCTCTCTAATGTATGTGGCATTACATACATTACACAAAAACTCCGTTTGGATTGTGTTCTGATCTCGTTTATCAATTTGCATGTAATGTAATTCCGGGAAAACCTTTGATGTGATGTATTAAAGAAAAGGTTGCGGCGCAAATACTCAGTGTTATCTATCGCCCATTGGCTGTACCTAAATTAATGCTTAATTTTCGGGTATCTCGCTAAAGCCACCCCAATGAAAATAATTTATTTAGTTTATTTATAATAATTTTCAAAAACTACTGAAATTAAAAGTATATTTTACTCATATTAACAGGAAGGCATTTATGATTGAAGTTTCTTGTTTAACTTTGCATATTTAGTTTTTGAAAGATTTGGTTGCCTGAAGCTTTCCTTGTATCATTGAACTTTTATTTCCTCATAGTTTTGTTCCTTAATGAAATGCATCCATTTTTTGTGCATGAGAATTGATTGATTATTCGGTCGCGGACGTTCCACATCCAAAATTTAAACCGGACAAACACAATTTAATTTATGATTAATTTAATGCAATGTTAATATATTTCATCATCATTGAGAGAGTCAACTATAAATTTTTGAAAAATCTCTGCAATGTTGGCAAATAGCACTTGTGGATTAATTTTGCTATTGCAATCTTTATCATGCAGTCCTCTACCAGAGTTTCCCCTGGCTTCAACCAGATGCTAGCATCTTTAGACGGTTTGATGTTGCATTATGTGTTACCACGAGGTCAAATCTCAGCTTACAAAAGTAAACCTTTATATTAATTACGCTGGGGGGGTTTCGTTAACATGACAAGATTGTTACGGTTCCAATTTCAGAAAATCTTTTGCTTATTTCCTTTAGATATTCTCATCGGCTCTTGCGACCCAAAAATCTATTTGAATATTATAATTGAAACCTATTATTATTATTCTGTGTATAATTGATATTACATAAGAAAAATATGATTTTATTGTTGCTCAATTCAGCCTTGATAACTCTGACACGATATTTGATAAACAATTATGATGATTTACCACAGAATTGCAATGTTTTCGACCTGGTGAACAAAGTGAGATAATTTTCATATTTTAAAGATTTATGAGTACAATATTTAATAATTAATAACATATGCATTATTAGAATGCAGTCAAAATCACTTGAAAAATAAACAAAAAGTATATTGAATCTTCCTCCCTATCATTCAAAATTATTTAATCTTTTTGTATTGTTGTTTTTGTTTTCTTAATGAATAAAGATGAATTTTTCTACTAAATATTGTTTATTGTATTATTTCCAAACTATTCACACTTTTAATGTGTGTAGATAACCTTGCGTTTAGGTACTTCGTATTTGATACACGTGCAAAAACAATGATTTAAAATCCAAAAATCTATTTATATTTTCAAAAATAAAAATTTTATTCATTAATAATATAATCAAAACCAACAAGTAATAATAATTGAAAATTAATTGCTAGAAATATAAAGAAATTTTGATAAGTTGTCACAAATACCCATTTAGGCCGTGTGAACACTGAAATTATGCTTCAAATATCGTTCTTAGTGAATTATTTTAATTATCAAAAAGCAATATATATATATATACATATAATGTTTCCAAACGATATCATTAGCAATATATTAATCTTGAACGCGTTCGCTTTTATTAATATGGTTTTATTTGTTCTCTCTCCCTCTCGTTTTTACTGACATGTTTACGAAAGCATTTTTATTTGTTGCTGCTGCCTGGTTTTACTATCAGGATTCTGAAGAAATTTATTAAGAGATATCAATTTTTCGCCCTTTCTCTTAAATATCTCTTAAAACATCAAAAAATTTTCGATTTAATTGTGAATCGTTTTTTCTAAATGTTTAAACAAAACTTTTAAAAGCCTTTTGCTCTTAACAATGCGGTATCTCAGGTAAATAATGCTGTTTTAATTGATTTACTCATTTTTAACAATTTCTACCTCGGAAAAAATACCCAAAATCTCAACTCAATATATTTATTAAAATTGTTAAATGCCATATATGCTAATTATATATCTGTAGTATTAATCGCTAACAAATGTATTATGTTTTTGAAAAATCTGAATAAATATAACTTGGCTAATTCTTAAATTTTTTCACATAAAGTATTATACGTGTTCATTCGAAGTATGATACAGTCTTCGTTTTGTCTCTTAATGTTTATGAAGATATTAATACATTACATTATGGTGGATAACAGTGAAAGGAAAGTCCATTAAAACATAACTCATAACTATCAAAATATATTATTTTGACATTATATAGCTTGAAATTGATAAATAACATTTTATGGAATTTCCTGAAAAAATAAACACATTATTACTTTTCCTCAAGGCCAATTGTTGAATTCCTGGTGATATCTCGTGGTTGAACATTCTCAATTATAGTGAAATAGTAATTTTTAGCTACGTTTAGTTTCACATTTAAAATTTTTTCGGAATAATATATAAAGTCATGTAATTTATTTTTTTGTTCTGTAAAATACTGCCGAATGTTAATTTATTATTAGAAAATTACTATTTTCTATTTCTTTCACATCGTAATAATATGATTGTTTTTTTCATTTTTTATGTTATTAATAATTATAATGTTGAACTATCACTAATTTTTATAAATTTATTGTTTTTCAGGTTGTGATAATATTTAATTTATTCATTACATATGGAGATACATTTTTGCACAGTCCTCTGGTGTATGACGATTTATATTATGAAATTATACGGATGTCATCGACTTTCGATAATCTTTATAACTTTGGTTAGTGATTATAATTATTGAATTATTTCAACAATTTATTTACATAAATATCGTTATTCCCCCCAGAATAAAAAAAATTAAAAAAACTATAAATCAATTAAAATAAAATGGAATCGCCGGATGAGTACGAAATGTTTTGCGCTCTATCCGAAAACCCAATGAAGCTAGCTAATTATAAAAGGAATATAGATGAAGTAGCATGTAGATGTATGTTTAACCAATGCAAATCATATAAAAAGTATTTTTCAATAAAAGATAATTCATTTTTTTCCTAGTTTTTCGGAGGATATATCAATAATTATAATAATAAGAATAATTGCTTTTTGTTATCAATTCCGTTTTCCCCCCTCGGTGGGAAAAACGGACCTGATCCCAAAATATGAATAATATGAATCCATAGTTACATCATAAATACACACTAATATATTTGATTTATTATGCAAAAACATTATATCTATTAAAAATCCTTTTGACTATGAATTAGTAAAGATCGATGTTTTTTGATATTCACGAATTTTTGACACAGACTTTTTCAAATTATTTTATTATTTTTTAAAAACTATAATTTAAATTCTTATTAATAATATTTTATTTTTTAATTTCCAAAATTTATAAATTTTTTGGTATATTTTCATGATTCAATAAACATTATTTGCAGTCAATTCTATTTTATCATCTACACTTTTTTTGAAGTTTTATTTTATTGTTATAAATATTTTATTAAAAAAAGACTATTAAATAACAATGATATTTTTTTCATTGTTACATCTTTTTTAAAATATAATCTTGCAATATAGTTCAATTTTGTTCAGTACGTTGACAATCGAATTGTCTAAATATGAGACAAGAATATATTTTAACCCTTTGAGTTCCGAATTTTTTTTTACCCAAATCGAGTTATTATTATAACCAGATATTATATTAGCAATGTATATTAAAGGAAAAATTGATGAAAATAATATCACTCATTTTCACAGTTACAGCTAAATAATTTTCAGGTATATAACCCGTTGGTATTTTGTAATGAAATTATATTTATTAACCCTTTCTAAGGTGGTGGCAATATACTGTACACCATTTTAAACTAATAAGAATATCTAAGTGTAACGCTGTCGGTAATCATTTTTACTTTTGGTACAACTACTGACATATATTGAGCCACAAGAGAACAAATTTATAGTATTTGAAACCATAGATGTGTTTTCCCGCTATATTTATTGACAGCTGAGTTTTACATCAGTTTTAGTTTCCTTTGCCTTAGAAAGGGTTAACATTACTAAAATTATCTATAGGTTTGCACACCAACATTTATTTTAGATGCGTTTATTTATTTCAAACAGGTTAGTATAAACATGAAAATTTCTAGCCTTAGATGTTGAGAAAATTAAATTTTTGCAGAACTACAAGATTCTCTCAAAATCAATTGAAATATCAGCAAGGTAAAGCAAACAACAGAACGGGTACGTCACTACTGATTAGGGTGACAGATAAGGGGTGACCGATGGGAATATATATATAATTAGAAAAGTTGGTGGTTTTGAATCTACTCGTGGGTCACATTTTTCCATGGGGTTCAAAGGGTTAAATATAAAACTTTTTCTTTTTTCATTATTTCGTTTTATATGACCAGTTATTTATAATATTTATCTTTCCAATTAAGCTTTTCAAAATTGCTCAAAGTTACCTTATTTAAACTATATTTTAGATAAGCATATTTTACCCACATTGGTATACAATGCAATTTTCTTTCTAATTTTGATTTTTTTACTTTAAAATTTTTCACCATTTGAGGTTTTCATCATTTTATGTATTATGATAATATAAATTTATTTTTTCTTTATAAAGATATATCAATAGAACTTTGCAAGTATCAAATTCACCAAGCACAGTATCAAATTGATTTTTAATTTGTATTTATTAGACCTGAATGCAAAATTCTACATCAAATTTCGGCTTTATTTCACGAGTTTTTCTTAACACAAAATTATTATTGCAAATGAATAAATGAAAATAAAGCTATACAAGTTCCAAAATAATAAAAAAACTTTTTTTGTTATGAATATAGAATAGATCTGAAATGGTTATTAGTTTGTATTGTATTTAAATTTTCTGCATCCGTTAAAACTAAATCATTAATAAATTTTTATTTAAAAACAATCCAAATATTACTGATGTTTTAATCAAATATTAATGTAATGAATATTTTATATTTAAGACATTTTTCAATTCAGCCATAAATACTAAAATCCTACAAAATAAGAATGCACTCTAATTCAATCATATGATAATTTCACAATATATTATTTTCATAAATATTGAGCTGGAAATTTTCACAATTGAAAATGACATTCTTTTTCCCCATTGTCTTTTTAGTTTTTTAAAATTCTAAATCCTCACCATTGTAGTTTAATTATTTTTATATTAGTTATAAGGACGTCTGCATCCAAACCAGAGTTGAAGGAACAGACATCAGATTTATTGGATCATTTAATAAATATCAGGTATAAATATCTTTGATTTTATTTGTTAATAAAATATTAATTTCGGTTTCCAATTTCATAAAAATACGATATAAATAATAATCGATTGATTAAATTTTTGCTTTATTTTTATAAAATCTACTACATGGTGTTACTATGCGTTTGGTGTTTTACGGAGCCGAAGTTATGTATAAAAACAAATGTTTCAAAAGCAGAAATGTTATTTGATATAAATAAACAATCAATAATGCTATATATATATATATATATATATAATGTAAAACAGGCGTAAATAACGTAATTTATATCAAATTATCATGTCATGCAATGGATAGTCATATTTTGAAATAAATTATCAGGCTTCGATTATATTATATAAGAATATTTATGTTGATATATAACAATTGCTCGGCAAGTATTTTCGGTCAGAATAATAATTCTAAACAATCATTTTTTATTATTATCACAAATCACATTCTTTCAAATTTTTAACAATACCATTGCTTGATATTAATAGCCGGTGATCCTAAGAGAAACTGTCTCAAGCAATAAAATCAAATCTGATTAAACTTCAATAGGAATTTTCGCATACTTGTCTATTTTATTAGAACACTTTATCTATTCGACTTTTTACTCAATATTTATTGCCAGTCGATTTAGGCTTTATCTCCTTTTATAGTGCTCTATCATCTTCACTTGATTCAAAATCGAGTTACCTACCCACAAGGTGCCGAACATTTCCCCTTAATTCAATTATATTTATTTTAGTTTGATAGGCTGGCTGGCATTTCGCTTTTAATTAAATTTATTGGTTTTTCGATAATAATTAATTAATTAATTAATTTGTATTTATTAAATAAATTTGTCTATGGATTCCAAATCGATTTTATATTGTTATATTCGTAATTGTATCATCATTATCCACATTCTCATAAATGTTTCCACGAAAAATGTTGCACTTTATTTTATTTTAGGGTTTTTATGTTAAATTTTATATTTTAATTATTTTGCACATAATTCTGTGCCCACATTAATTTTACTTAACCCCCAAACATTTATATTTTGTAAATAAGTCAGAAAATGATAATTTTCTTTCTATAAATTGGAATATTCTTAAACTCATAACCATTAACTATATATTCACCATGAATATATATTATTTTGTCTAATGTCGATCATACTCGCCTTGTGGAAACGAATTAATATTTCCTATTAAAATGTTAAAACCAACATGTTTTCGTTAATTTAAAAACATTCTAAAGTGTTTTAGGATTTAACAGATTAAATACACTTTTGCGCATTTTAAAATGAAAATAAAACAGATAAAGAGCTACAAATGCCACTGTCCTGTCAAATGCGATTTATTTTATCATCTTAATTACAATATATGATTTAAGTTTTTGTAAAATTTATTTGATTCAGAACAATAAATTAAGGAAAATTTCCGAAAAGTTTAATCTAACAAACTTAAACTGCTGAGACCTTCGGAATATATGAAATATATATAATTCAAATGTATTTTCAAATTGCAATATTATTCTCAGAACTATGATTATGAATTGTTATAAGGAATTTTAACCATTAAAACAATAAATATAGAAAATGATCATTTACTTAGTTTAAATTATTGCTATTTTTAGAGCAATAATAAATCATTTCAATCCTAAGATTCAATATTGGAGCGAAGAAAATCATTTAGGATCATTATCAAGAGATCAGGTTGTAATATGCTTTGACAATAATTATTAATATTAGTCAAATTTTAATAATATATTTCACCATTGATCAAAAACAAATATTTTTTCTTTGTTAAGTGACTATGGATTTATAAATTCTTACAAATAACCATATTTTGTGTAGGCCTTAGAAATTTATTGATTTAACAAAATAAAATTAATAATCAATACATTTAATTCCTATAGATTCTATAAATCAATTAATGCTTTATTGATTTTCTTCAGTATATTGAAAAATGATAACTTAAATAATAAAAATATTGAAAAAAGTTCTAATAAATTTATTAAACTTCTAAATTGCTTCTAATAATTTTAATCTAATGTGGCTGTCCGAGTGTGGTACAGCAGAAAATCTCGCCTTATTAATAAATTCATATTCAAAAAGATTGTGTTTGACGAACAAATAATTTTTCAAGTTTTCACCGTTCATTATTGCATGTATAGTTTTTAACACAAATCAAATTTATCACCACTTACTGCACAAATACAAAAGTATTATTTTTGGCGAGTTCCATATAATTGACAATTGCATTTTGAATAGCTGAAATTAATTTGTCAAATCTCAGTAAAATATCCCATAAAAAATTGTTAGTAAACATGAAAAATCTATTTTTATAATTTTATAAGCTTTATCCAACCGTCATTGAACACTTTTTCAAGATTCAGTCTTCTCCGTTTATATAGAGATACAATCAAATTGATGTAGATTCTATATTGTAGAATTTCTCCATTTTTAAACCGGTACTAGAATGTTGTAATAACTAGATATTTTTGATGAAAATCAAACAATTCATATGATACCTAATTTAATATTGAATATAACAGGTACTTTTATGGGTTAATCTTATGGATTTACACAAAAAATGTATTTGAAATTATAAATTAGAGCAACGTGTCAGAGCAACGAAAATTTGTTACCAAAAATATTATTTTTGCCAATTTAAGCACATATTGAATGTAAATAAGTTAAATAATTCAAAATATGTAAAAACTATTACAGATTGAAACACGTATACAAAACTATTTTATTGTATTATTCAGAAGCTACATTTATGTGTTATTTGATAACAATCACTTTTATAATTTAATTTTACATAATAACTATTAATAAAATCTTTATTTTCTTCGTCTTTGATTTATCTTCATTTCTTTTCAAACTAGATTAATACTTGTTATGTATTTAATATGTATTTTTTACATAATGTTTTCCAAGTGTTAAATATAAAACATCTATAATCTGGAAAGGAATAAGAATTACGAAAACTGGAAATATTGATAATTATAATTATAATGAAATGAATTACTCCTTTCTTCTATGTGTGAATATAAACAAAATATTAGTTACCTTACTATGAATATGGCCTCCAAAGGTCAATACGCACTGCAAACGATAATATTACCGTATTTCGATGTGATCAACATAATCATTGCTTTATATTAAATGTATTAAGTTTAAGCGTTATATTCTTTTTATTTGAATACTTATGAATTTTCGTCCCTTCATTGTTATTCTTTTTATTGAATAGATGTAACTCACAATATTGTATATCTATATGGATAAGCTATCTAGAACAGTGGTTCTGAACCTTTTTTTGTTGTTCCGTCAAGAAAAAAGTTAGTTGTTGGCGTACCCTTTCCGTAAAAACTTGTTAGAAATGTACTTTGTTTAGTGAAATTAGTTTGTTTTGTATTCATTTATTTAATAAACCTAAATAAGTACCTATGTGAATTTTATTAAATTTGTTATGCTTGCACACCAATTAAATTCACAGTCAAACCTGATATACAGCAGTACTCTAATTATATGGTATCCGTACAATTTGAAATTAACGATACATTAAGTGAAATCCAGTACATTTCCCAATAGTATACTAGTTCCGAGATAATAAGCCCTCATCAGTACTATGTGGGAGGCGCTCAAATTTCTCTTCACGCCAAGTAAGTGTAAAAACAGTCTCAAGTTAACACTGTTATACACTTATCCTGATGCACTGGACATCAAATAATTTTGCAAAGTTTGGATTTAAGGCAAGAAAAAAGACGAATCTTTATCTTGAAACCTCCTTTCACTTGAACCATGGTAGATACAAACTAGTATATTATTGGGAAATGTACTGGATATCACTTAAAGTATCGTTTATTCTTTGATTAGAATCAGACATAGTGATTAATAAAATTTGAAATTAATGGTGAAGGCACTTCACTTTTTAAGGAAGTTCACATATAAATGAAAAAGACGATGCAACATTGCTCTGTTTTAACTCTTAAAGATTAGTGTTTTGTGTTTGCGTGAATTTCTTTAATTTTGTTTTTAAATGTGCTAGGACGTAAATCCTATGATTAGTGCTTAATCCTGTTAATTAGTGTTTTCGTAATTGAACATTACACAATAGTGACGGTGATATTCTTTTTTTTCTGTAATAAAATACTTGTTAACCCTAGGTTTGCATAATATATGGCAAAAATGGAAAAAAGAAAACATTTATAAAGACAGTTTATATCACTCGTGGACAACGTTCAAAATCTAAGTTTCTCATGTGTAATACGAATTAATCGCGTTATAGGAATATTGACAGTTTTGAAGTATTTTTAGCTTACACATTTGAGAACCTCTGATTCAGAGAACAAATTAATAATAATTTTAGATGCTGACCCCGACTATCGTTTACGCTTATCTCGAGTCCATCCACTAATATTTGAATCGTTACACTATGCTAAATATATTTTTATTCATTATTTTTAATCAATGAAAAATGTAATTATCGGTAATTTTAATATAAAATGAACTATATTTGTGATTTTATAATAGTGTAGCAACTGTTTAGCTGATTGCTTTTATTTATGATCGTGAGCAATAATGGACCACATAATAGGGACAACTGTTATTCACACTGGACTGTTACATAATAATAATAATATTATTATTATTATTGCTGATATTGTTAAATATTTTGAAATTTATTTAAATTATTTGAATAGATTCTCGAAATTGTTAGTGCAAATTATGATTCACTTACTTTGAAATTACACAAAAATCTTGACCGATATGAGCAATACAATGATACCAGTCAAACTGAAAAAGCATTTATAAATAATTTGGTATTTCATTTGGTTTAATTTGGTGCTTTAACATTTTACAGACCAGGGCATTAGTTTCTGATATTCGAGCCAGGTGTTTGCGGAAGAGCATTGAGCTACATCACAATTTACGTGACATTCTACTGAGCTATTCAGATTCCAATAGATGTGAAAAATAATCATTCTTTTATGTTTTGCTATTTGATAGAAATTATAAAATGTTTTTGCAATTTATTATTTTATTTCTATGATTATTTTTGACTACCTCAAATGTAAATTTCAAAAACGGTATCGGGATAAAGGTAAATTGGTTGTCATTTAGTTCTGCTGAATATTATCTATATAATTTTTATTAACTTTTCTTGTTTTAATTAATGAATATTTTTTATAATTTTTTTAAAAAAATTGTTTTAATGTGATTACCAAGCTTGCTATATCAAATGGAGATTTGGTCGAAAACTATGAAATGCCTGCAAATTTTTTTAAGGCAAAACATTGAGTTAGAAAATTTTTCCAATAATCTCGTTATTTATTAAAACAAAAAACAACATTTAATCATCGGTAAGAAATTCGTAATTCTCGAGGTTATAGTCAAAATATTTAATATAGTCAACTGCACAAACTGGCTGTTATCAGTTCCACTACACTAAACTACAATGAGATACATTTTCTATAATATAAGTTGAAAAATCAATCAGATTTCAGCCAAATAATTTTTTAAAGTGACTTTAAAGACTTGACTTATGATTTTATAAGGAAATGAGATCATTATTCAAGCTCTTAAATATGATATATATATATATATATATATATATATATATATATATATATATATATATATATATATATATTTTGTTCGAGTATTACTTATTGTTGAGTTCAGCAATATTTGAAACTCTGGAAATAATGAATTGATTATAACATATGAATAAATTTTATAATTTACTTTATTCATCTTCCCGATATGTCTGAAATACTTAGAAAATATTACATTAATTTTTATTAAATAAATCCTTTGACAATATATTCACATTTATACGAAAACAGAATCATCAGAATTTATCTTAAAAAAATTTCCGCCATTTTTACTCTAAAAATGTATATGATTAAGTTATTATAGGAGTGTATCTCAACTCAGCTTGATTACATGAAGAAAGCTTTATGCATTTCTTATTATGTGTTGTATTTGCTTGTATTATTTAATTTCTCTGCCACCTTTTTTAAAATTTCTATAGTGTAGAGCTTATCTCACTGCACTTTCAAAGATCAATCACAGACTCAGTTTCTTCGTCCCTATCTGAGGCATAATGCCTGGTGTTTCTAAGTTTCTTTATATAGTTATAATAACCACATTGATTAATGTTGTATCCACTAAGTCATATAATATTTGATAATCTTTGGCTCGCGCCTTTTTTTCATTTTCTGGTTGATAAAGGAAATAATTAATTGTCCCACCATGCATCTTCCTTGTTATAATCTTTTCTCGTTTTCATATTATTCATGTTGAGATGGTAATGGCCTTTCGAATGTCATTTTGTTTACTTTCATTGTTGTTTATCAAAGTCTGGTTTTCCTTAATTAATTTCATTTTGTAACTTTTGTTATTTGGTTCCAGCGTTTTAAAATAATCTTAGATTTTTAATCTCAACAAAATGGATTATGACGTATGACAAAATTCAATACTGACTGTGTCAACTTCACCGTATCAAATATTTTATGAAGATTTTACAGGCAATTGCTTCTCTGGTATTGCTTTTAGTATTCCACGTGTATTTCTCTTAGAAAGTCAAAAAGAGGAACTTTGTTGTGATGAATCATGCATCAATGAACCCATACATTTAAAGGATTTTGGTGAAAAAGGGTCAAAACCACTTTTTCGAAACGATAGTTAGGTGAAAGCAATTCATGGCGTTATCTTTTACGTCTACACTATCCATAGCCTGGTTATACATTCGGTTATAGAACACCATCCTCATCCTCATATGTATTTCTATCAATACCTTCTGGAGGTATAACTACTACACTGTGTATCTGATAAAATTGTTAGGTAAGTAATTGATTAGCAACCTCCTTAGCAGTTCGTTTGAATATTATTCTTACTATCTAAAAAGAAAATTTCATAATCATCTATGATCAATAAATACCTTAGTAAACATATAATTTATTATCATCTATATTTTTTGAACGTCAACAGAAATTTGCACTTATAATAATCTGTATATTCTGACTCCGATAATCTAAGATTCTTAAACTGGAGCATTTAAAAGTGTTTGGCAAAAACTGAGATAAGTTTGAATTTTGTTTGTCTAAGACGATCACTTAAACAAAAATTTGAGCGGTAACAATAAGTATTAACAATGGATGACTTATGAAAAACAATTAATGAGCATTCCGTTAATAAATGAATTAAAAATTTTACCTAAAAGGAATAATAAAAATTAAAATGATAATAAAATAAATTAAAATCATGAAATAAACAAATAAATTCAAAATTAACAAATTTAGCGGAAAACACCAAAATAATTAAATACAAAATCGGATTTAACTATTAATAAATCAAAAACAAACGAACAATACGATTTTAATTAAATAATTGAAAATTTTGTTTTACCAAATTAAAATACACACATGAAAATCGTGGTATATAAGGCGATGCTGAACGAGCAAAATTCAGTACATTTTTGAAAATTTTAACGTACTAGAGAAATTCATTATTCAAATTAATATAAAAATAAATTAATATATATAAGAGATCAGAAACAATTATAAACATTTATATTTCACGTTATAAAATTATAAAACTTGTTCATTTTGGTTATCTACGGGCAATACGGTATTTGCACTGTCCACTTGACAAAGAGATCCAACAATACCCGCTCCATAAGCATCACCCAATACATTTACAGCTGTTCTAAATCGATCCCTGAATCATAAATCACATTAAAGTTCAGTGTTTTTAAAAATAAATCCAGAAAAGCAAATCTCAGGACCACAATGTTAAATACACGCTATTTATTAAAAATTAAAACATTTTTTATTTTTCACATTTACACATTATTCGGGTTATAATAAACATTCCATATAAATGGGCAAAACTAACTCAATCAGGAGCACCAGCCGGGCCCCAAATGTATGAATCGGTCCATTTAAGAGTAAGTCACTATTCAATAGGTTCTGACTACCTAGGCAAACTATTCGCTTAAAAGTTTTATTTCGTCCTAATATCCGATTTGATCCAATGTAAAGGATAAAGCAGAGGACATATTAAATTTAAAATAAATGTGTCAAATATAGAATACTGTGCGTGTAACCTAAAATTATTTTCATATTAAAGGATGTTTGAAAAATAGAATCGAAACCTTGATAATAAAATGGACTAAATGCAATAGGGTGTTAATTAATAATTAAATAAATAAATGATTAATCGTGGAAAGTCTCATAATGTCTAATTATAGAATAGAATAGGATTAGGTAATGCGCTCCATTACCTAATCCTATGAATTGCTTGTTGGAAAACACCATTCACTGATTAATATCGGTCATGTTCTGGTTCTATCCCTCTACCAATTTCACTTTGTTTAAATAAGCCAAAAATAAACTCTTCAATAATATTTAGCTATTGTAACGTAAGTTTCAAACAAATGAAACATTATGATAATTGCATGCGACATGTTTTATTAGGATGGATTCAACAAATTGATACAACTTTAAATATTAAAATTTACAATTTCTTTTTAGAAATTTAGCATTGTTAATTTAATTAATTTGTAAAATTTAAGAGATTAAAATTAATAGTTTTAACATTCACCAACTGTAAGCAGTGTTTATGTTTTATTGTTTGAGGGCGACAACACTAATAACAGAGAATTCAATGTCTTGAGAGGCAATTTTAAGATATCATCAAATTTACAATTTTCCCTTAATAATTTATAGTTATTTAAAGCAGGCTTCCGCATACTTTATAAGTTACGCCCCCATTTTCAACATATTTATTTTTGGCGCCCCGACTTAATAAAAAATCATAACGCCACAATAAAAAGACGTAAATAAAATAAACATCTTTAAAATAAACAAAGTGTATTTTTCTATTTCTTGTAAATTGAACAAATTAAATATTATGAAAATAACAGTTATAATGCTTTAGCAAAAAAACAAGAATAAATATTAAACGAAAAAACCATACTTCGTTTGTAAAATCTAACAATTTTAAAATTTTCTGCGCCCCAAAATTATTATCACGCGCCCCAATCCTGGGACCCACTCCCTAGTTTGTGCACCTTTGATTTAAAGTATTCATCGTTATTATAATTTTTATGTACAGAATTCACAAATTAAATAATAGATCTCCGGGTTTTTGGATTTCTAACATTAACATTTAAAATTAATAGTAGGAAGTTACGAGTATAAACTAAGACAAATATCCATGAAAAGTTACATGACAATTAACCTTGATTACCGCAACACACGTTCTGAACACACACTTGAATACATTAGCTTACAATCTTGCACTATAGTCAGAGAGTATTTTTGGATCTCAATAAAAATTCCTACGGGGCAAAGGGTCACATATAGTCTATGATATTTTAGGATCTGGACAAAAATGAATTGAATTGCCTACCGTTAAAAAGGAATAAAATTCAACTCATTATTTTTAAAAAGTAAATACATTTTTTAAAGTAATAAATTTCAAATATAAAACGGTGATTCCTTGGTAGCAGCAAAAATTAATATATCAGATAAGTGAGTAACAAAATAAGCCCTTGCTGCAAAGTAATAATTATATTTAAGTAATAATTATATTTCTTCAGTCTCACTGAAGAGGATTATTTAATAATCGAAACTTTTTTCAAAAATATAATTATTACTTCACAGCAAAGGCTTATTTTATTACTCACTTATCTAATAAAATAAATTTCAAAGTAAATTATAATAATAAATTTATTTACAATCAAATAAACATTTAAAGTTAACTAGCCCATGTATCATGATCTGGTTACCAATAATGTCTAGGTACTAAATATCAATGACTAGGTACTTAAAACCATAAACTAAGCACTGAAAGACTGTATACTATGTACTGAACAACTAGGAATAAACAATTGGTTACAAATAGCAAGTTATCAATACCTGGTTACTGACCAACAAAAATTTAATCAAAACAAAAAAAGTTGAACAATAAAAAGAATTACAAATTGACACACAAATTTTATTAATAAAAATTTCCTTCAGCGTTTTCAAAATTATCGTAAATTATCAAGCTTAAATTTAAAAAAACGGAAAATTATTTAAAATAAATTTTGCCTACACCATAGGTTGTAAAAATTGTAGGCCTCGGATTATTTTCAAAAAGTACTCCAAGAAAAAAAATCTAAATTAAATTGAAGAAATTTTATTTAGTCACCGTAGACTTTAGATTTATAAACTAGTGATTTTTGAAGTAAAATGTTTATGAATTACAGGGTTATATAATTAAAAAAGATTTAAACCCTTAAAAGGTTGAATTTCTTTTATTAACAGTTCCTTTATATTGAATTTGTATTTAAAATTGAATAAAAAATCAATATTTGGGTGTTTATTATTCCACTAGAAAAAGTAAAAATTTAATTTGGTGGTCCGCAGATTTTAGGTTTCGAAATGCGTGGCCCGTGATGTAAAAAGTTTAAGAATCAATGATTTACACCAAATATATTATATAAGAGAAGTGAAAAATTATTTCTGTTTTCAATTTTCACCAGTTAATTTTTATATTTTTTTGTAAAATAAAACTTAGTAAATTACACATAATGCCTCTGTGCCTAGAACATGAGTGCTTTTTCTTAATTTTTCTTCTGCTCAGATTCAAACCTAAAAAGTAAATGACAGAAAGCTTTTTAGGTAAATCACTATTCAATAGTAAAATATATTGAATATTAACTAACGGAATATTCACTAAATACCGATTTTAAAATTACTTTTACACCTTCTACCCAAATTTTAAAGTTTTATTTACCAAATGACAAACAAATGTTCATTTTATAAAAGTTTCATATAATTTAATAAATAAAAAGACAATGTCAAATTGATAAAATTTAATCCATAAATTTATTCAAATCTATTTTTCATTCACTTTGGTTTAGGCCTTCTTTTTGATCTTCTTTCAGTAGGTGTCATTATTGCTAATCTAACCAAGTTTTTTGACGAAAGAGGGTTTATTCTCGTATTATAACAATTTTTATATGCACATATAGTGAAATAATTTGATACATAGTTGGTTAATTTGGCATTTGCTTCATTAGTAGCCCGGCAAAAAAGTATTCAGGGAACTTCTACATCTGAAAATTTTTTACAACTACAGTTTCTATTCCCTAAATTCCCAGTGTATTCACTCTGAATAAGAAACATGAAAACACATGAAAGCTTGTTAAAATATTTTAATTTTGTTAGAAGGTGAATAAAAAATTATATTTGGGTGAAAGTTAATAAAACATTTTATTTGGGTAGAAAGTGAATAAATTTTTTTAAAATGGGTAAAGGTGTAATGCACCATTAACTCGAAAACTTACAATAACCAATCCACTGATATGAGAAGACTTATATCATCAATAGGTAAACCAACAGATGTCAACACAATAATCATTGTTATGAGTCCTCCACTCGGTATGCTTGCAGCTCCAACAGCAGCCAAAGTGGCCGTTATACTAAATAATTGTATCATGTCAATGAGATTGGGAAGAATATTTTGTTAAATTAACTTCAAATTTAATGTAAAATATCTTTAAACGTAAAGTTATTAAAATTATTTAGTGACAAGTAATTAATTTGTAATAATAATGCAGTAATAAGTTTCAAACATGGTTCTATAATGACACTTATCAACTCAAATAAATTATTTATTATAAAAGTTTTTTTAATTTAAATTTTAAAAGCAAACAACATTTTCCCAAAATTTTCTAATCAAACTATTAAAATACATTCAAAATACTCCTATCATATTGTTCATTAACTTTAGGGTGCAATGATTTTAGAATAAGACCTTTCCAATAATTGTTAAAATTTTAAAAATTAGCATATTTTACTCATACTATTGCTTTCACTAATATTGGTCTTTCCCTTCAGTAGACAATGTTCAAGAAATCGAATACAGAGGTGACTGGAAATTATTAGATCCATTACATGTAAAATAATAAACGAAATTGGAACTTTGACTTATTAACACGTTCCGTGCCACGGCAATTTTTGAAGATTTTCCATTCGTGGAGCCAATAAGACCCACACTTTAATGATTAAAAAGTAGTTCAAAACATATGCCTTACATTTTTTTAATACTACAAAGCAAAAATTAGCAGGAAATATATCAATTTTAATATGCATTAGACAACAAAGAAATAAATTTAATTTTTAAGGACTTATTTTAACAAACACATGGTAAATCGTTTAATCTACTAGACGAATTGCAAGCTCCTACATAATCATTTTAATAAAGTATATTATCTACGAAAATTAAAAAAAACTGCCATTTTTCAATATTATTTAAACACAATATTTTTGAGGAGTTTTTCTTAAGTGTAAACTATTGATATTTTCAGAACGACAGGTTTCACTCTTCATACATTCAATTCACATTAATATACTAAATTTATTATTTTAAATTTACAAAACATTTTACATTGTTAATTCGAAAATGCTAGTTTAATAATATTTTGCATACCGTAATTATCCGAATATAAGACGCTTTTTTTTCATCCCTTTTGGGGATGATAATCGTGGTGCGTCTTATACATGGGTATAACAGGAAATATTTTTTCCTACTCAGAAAATTTTCTGAAAAACCGGTATGGGCAAGGAAAATAAAGTAATTAATATTTACAGTTATTATTTAATTTTTAAATATATACTTACAAAGTCCAAATGCATAAAAAATGAAGCATTTTACTTCAAACAGTTTAATATTATTACCTACAAATCTATTTACAATCATAAAGGAGGTATATTGCGGTGAAACTTGTTGAAACATGGCAGACATAAATGATACTTTTCTGGACAATTATCACAAAATATAACAAATTTTATAGAACAATATTTTGCTGATTTTACGTCAAGCTTTTTAAAATTACTTTCATAACAAATTTTGCAGAGTCTTCTTAATATCTTTTTTCGATTTCATGGCGAACTCTTTTTGCTAATATGGACAAAGAAATATTATCTTTGCAGAACATCATGTGCGCAACTAATTGTTGTCTAAATTCAACGCTTGATATTTTATTGTTTGTATTATCCATGCATTTACGACAGCAATATTCATAAAAAGTTGAAATACAATTTTTTATACCATTTTACTGATTTGCGTAAAGGATTGCAGTATGAAAACATTTGATCGGACATATCTACGCAGTATTTTCTTTCATTGTAACCTAGGTTCAGGATAAAGATTCATCTTATTGTCTTGCCTTAAAACCAAACTTTGCAAATTTATTTGATGTCCAGTGCATCAGGATAAGTGTATAACAGTGTTAATTTGACACTGTTTTTACACTTACCTGGCGCTCAGATAAATCTGAGCGCCTCCCGGCATAGTACTGATGAGAGCTATTAGCTCGAAACTAGTATACCATTAGAAATGTACTGGGTATCACTTAATGTATCGTATATTCTTTGAAATTAATCAGACATTGTGATCAAAAAAATCAAATATATTAATATACATTTATTAATTCGATACAACAATAACAGTGATAATCACAAGTGTGTCATGGATTTTATTGGATGGGTAACCCTTTTTTCTGACAACCTTATAAAAAGATTAAATTTGTTTGAATGGCAGTATAATAATTTTCGTTGAATATAGTGAAATTCAAGTTCTAAATTAACAAATTTCTAACAAAATAAAAACCTCAGTAGCCACAGGTCGCCCACCTCTGAGTAAAATGAGCAGTTTGATGATTACTCTGTAAACGTGTCAAATACTCTACCCGCTTGCCACGTTCAGCCAAATGTAGTTTTTGGTGAGGCCTGCTAGCAGCTTTTTGATGAAAGATAATTTTCAAAGTTCTAAACTTCCATTACATCTTCCGATTAGTAACAGTTACTGTATTTATTTTCCTTTAGTAAGGTAACATAGACCCCTAACAGTTCATGAAAACCAGATTTTACTAACGAAAAAGAATTTTGAAAATAAGATCCCCCGAAAATAAGACCATTGTCTTTGCATTTCAAAAAATACAAAAATTTAGTAAAATTAAAAATAAAGCCAATTAAAATAAATTAATATAAATTTGTTTATTCTAAAATTTATATAGAATCAATATCGCCATCGTCATCAAATGCTGTTCTTCCAGATCCAATTCTGAAGGTTGTTGATTTGCTTCCTAGTTTACATATTTATCCTCTTGTTTTTTCTAGTCTCTTAGCATCTTATTTGTTATACCAGAATCTCTTGCTGTTTTCCTAATATTTTTAATTTTTTGTCTTAAAAGTTCAAGTACCCTGAGCTTTTCTTTTGATGTTATATGTATAGATACTGTAGATAAAATAGATAAATGGATGGACAATAAATTAGCTACTTTAGATAATGTTTACGATAGTGTAATAAAATATGATAAAATGAGGGGTGGGCCCAGTATTACTATCTTGATCAATAATAAAAAATTTAATTGCCTCTTGGATACGGAAGCTAAAATAAGTGTCATCAGTAAAGAAATAATAAACGCACTCGAAAATGTAAAAGTTGAAAAACTAATTTATTGGTAAAGTGTGCAAATGAGAGCGCCTTAGAAATATTAGGCAAAGTTTCGTTAAAAATAAAAATATTAAATCAAGAAAATAATGTTGATTTCTTCATTGCAAATGAAATGTCATCAAGTCTAAAAGGAGGAATTAATTTGTTAGATAAATTTAATATTAAACTTGTATTGAATCCACGAAAAGAAAATATTTGCATGTTAGATGAAGCAAAATCAATCAATTTTAAAAATGATCAAATTAATCGAGATGTAACTTTGAATAAAATAATAAGACTATGAAAACATATTTATGAAATATAAATGGGATGTAGGCAAAACAAATTTAGTAAAACATGAAATATTAAAGAAAAATGAACCTATTATTATTAATCCTAGGGACCAGCCATTACATTTAATTGAGAAGATTGAAAAAAATATTAAGAATATGGAGGAAAACGGAATAATAAGTTAGTGTGAGTCTCCATGGAACTCACCTTTAGTTTGCGTAAAAAGAAAGATAAATTTAATATCAGGATTTGTTTAGATTATATAGCGTTAAATGCGATAACAGAAAGACCAATTTTTCCTAATCCGACTACTCAAGAAATGTTAGATATTTTGTACGGCGCTAAATATTTCACCACCCTTAATTTAGGAAATGCTTATAACCAAGTTGAGTTACAAGGTGAATCTAAATTAAAAACAGCATTTTCCACAAATAATGCTCAATATTGTTTTAATCGTATGCCGTTTGGGATCGCGGCGGCGCCTGAAACATTTCAAAAGCTCATGAACAAAGTATTAGGTCCACTAAATTGAAAAGAAGCTGTTGTTTATCTTGACGACATTAATATTTTCTTCTTCCTTACAAGAACATTATAAGAGAACAAGAAAAGTATTACAAAGAATAAATGATTCTGGGTTAAAGATAAGTCCAGAAAAATGTCAGTTTATTAAAAAAGAGAACATTTTTAGTGCATGTGATAAACGAGGAAGGAATACACACTGATGACAATAAAATAATCGCGATTGAAAATTTTGAAACTTCGAAATGTGTTTAAAAATTACGAAGCTTTCTTGGATTAATGAATTATTATCGGAGGTTTATAAAGAATAATGGTATGTATTCAAAACCACTCGAGAAATTGTGCGGTGTAAATCAGACAAAAATTATGTGGGCAAATGAATGCGAAAACGCTTTTCAAGCATAAAGAAAGCATTAGTAAAAGCTACAGTTCTAGTATTCCCTGATTTTACAAAGGAATTTATCTTGGATGCATATGCCAGTTTCGACAGAAATGGAGCAGTTTTATTGCAGTTGAATGAAAATGGTAAAGAAAGATCAATTGCATATAGTTCACACGCAATGAATAAACACGAAGTAGGGTATTGTATCACTCGGAAAAAATTATTAGTCATTATTTATTTTACGGAACATTTCAAACACTATCTATATTACAAAAGGTTTAAATTGAGGACAGATCATAAGGCAATAACATTTATGTTGAAGACCAAGAGACCAATCAATTTCAAACATGGATCAATAAATTAATAGGTCTAAATATTGAAATCAAATACCCTAAGGGAGAAACGCATTCTAATGCAGATACACTGTCGAGAACGAATGTGATACGTGCATATAATGTCAAACGATTCACGAGGAACCAAAAACAGGAAAACTAAAAACAAAGGTTTTAGTACCATGTGTCAAGAAGATGGAAAACTGTTCTAAGGAAAATAGAAAAAAAGATTCTAAGGAAATAGAAAATATCAAGAAAGATATACTAATGGGGAAGGAAACAAAATTTATAGAAAGTAATGGCATTATTCATTCAGGTAAAGGTAAAATATGGAATCCAGACGAAAGAAAAACAGAATTTGTTTTGTACACTCATAGAATTACGTGTCATGCTGGAGTGAATAAATTCACGAATATATTTTTAGGGAATTTGATATGAGAAACAGACAAGAATTTATTAACGAAGTTGTCGGATCGTGCGAAAATTGTCAAAAAAGAAAAGCTATGACTACCCGAACAGCAGAGAAACAAATTAAACCTAAGGGAGTTTATTTATTTAAATAAATTTTCATCGACTTTTGTGGCAGAACGAAAACTTATAGGAGTGGAAAGAGATATATTTTGGCAATTATAGACCAATTTAGTAAATATGTTTCTTTGAGTGCAGCTTCTGGGCAAGATGAAAAGACAATTGCAGCAATAATTAATGAAAAATGTATTTTGAAATTTGAAGCTCAGTAGGTAGTTAGTGGCACTCTGCGACCAAACACCATTGCATAATAAAAATAGAGGGGGGGGTGCTAGATGGATTAAATTACGTCATTATGTAATTTAATCTCAAATTATCTTTATTACATAATCTAGATAATTAATTTTGTGTGCGCATCTTTTTTATGATACTTTTTTTTTTGAAATTTTTTTTCGAATTTTTTTAGCGGATTTTTTTTAATTTAAATTTTTGGCGCATTTTTTTTGGCCCACTTGTAATATTTGTTCACACAATTTTTATAGGAAAATTTAGGCTCTTGATAAAAATAAGTTAAAATACCTAAAGTAAATTAAGGTAAATTAAAGGGTCTAAAGTAAATTAAAGTACATTAGAGTAAATTAGAGTATATTAAAGTAAATTAAGGTAAATTAAGATACATTTAAGTTAATCAAGGTTCCTAAAGTAAATTAAGGTAAATTAAGATACATTTAAGTAAATCAAGGTTCCTAAAGTAAATTAAGATACATTAGAGTACATTGAGGTAAATTAAAGTAAATCAAAGGGTTTAAAGTAAATTACAGTACATTAGGGTACATTAGAGTATATTAAAATAAATTTAATTACATTCGAATACATTTAAGTAAATTAAGGTTCATAAAGTAAATTAAGGTACATTAAAGTACATCAGAGTAATTTAAAGTACGTTAGAATAAATTTAAGTAAATTAAGGTGCCTAGAGTAAAGTATAGTAAGTTAGGTAAGAATTTTTTAAAATAAAATAGAGGGTCAACAGTTAAGTTACATAAGGGTAATTTTTAAAGCTGAAAATTTTAAAAGCAGTTATAGTTGGAAAATTACATAAGGTAAGAATTTCTAAAAGTAAATAGAGGGTCAAAAGGTAAGTTACATAAAGTAAGAATTTTTAAAGTTAAAGAGTCGACAAAATTACATGATAAAATTTTTTAAATAAAATTTTTAGTATTGTTTTATCGATCAATTTTTTTTAAATATTTTTTAAAAATAAAAATTTTAGCATAATTTTATCAATCAATTTTTAAACATATTTTTAAATGATAAGATTTTTAACATAATTTTACAATGAAATTTTTTATAAATGATTTTTAAATAGAATTTTTAGTATAATTTTATCGATCAATTTTTTATATATGATTTTTCAAGATGAAATTTTTAGTATAATCTTACAATGAAATTTTATATATCACTTTACAATGACAATTTTAGTATAATTTTTACAATGAGGTTTTTATACATGCTAATAACGATAAGAATTTTTCAAAGTAAGATGTGAAAAAATAAATTAATATGAAATTTTCAAAATAATAATAATAATAATAAATTCATAAAACATATAAAATTAACTTAATCGGTATTAACTTCTGAATACTGATAACCCATACACACTGAATAATCCATTGATTAATAACTGAACAACAATCACTAGGTACTGTATACAAATGACTGAGTACTGTACAACTCACTATATACATACTAGGCATTAAATAATTGAGTATCTTATTCATTAAAATTCCCTATTTAAATAATAATTACACTTTGAACACCGATATTCAACCAACTTAACCCACTTAAAAATAAAATAAAATTTTCTCTCAATCATTTCCCCTTAAAATACTTGGTTATTCACAATATGTTATCAATAACTAGTTACTGAACAAATCAATATCAAAAATTGTTTACTGACCAAGAAATCATTAAATAAAAGCATATAAAATTTGAACAATCAAAAAAATAGAATTTCAATTACAATTTTGTTAACTTCTTCACTCTTTATCGATCATTGATGTCTCCAAATTGTTTGGTTGTTTAGTTACCTGATTGCTATCAAGCGGCTATTAATCAAATTCATTGAAGCCCAATCAATTGTTGTATTTTCTCTGAATAAAAATTTATTGCTTTGCTTACATTCTTTTATGTGATTTATTGAAATTATTTTGTAAAACTTAATAGTTTTGTTAAAAACTTTGAAATTTTTCTACTATTTTTGTAATATTTTTAATTGCACCCAACAATGAACAATTATTCGGTTGAATATAGATTTCCAATGAAATTTTACTTGATATGGTTTTATGAAAATAATGAATATAGTTGGTATAGTCGGGAAAAAGTCAGTTGAAGGGAAATGATTGGTTAAGAGAAGAATTTTATTTTAGGAGGAAATTATTGGTTAAGAACAAATTTCTTGATATTTTTAAGGGAATTAGGCCGGTTGAATATTGTTATTTAAAGGGTAAATGTTATCTAAATGGGGATTTTTATGAAAAATAATAAATTAAAATGGAATAAATATTGTCATTTAAAGAGAAATGATTAGTTAAGAGTGGTATTTATAATATTTTTAAGGGTTATATTTGGATGAATATCAATATAAGTGGTTGAAAAGATGGTAGAAATAATGCCATTTGATGAGAAATGATTTGTTTGAGGGGAAATTTATGATATTTTAGGGGGAAATGATTGGTTAAGAAGAGAATTTATGATCTTTTAATGGGAAATGATCGATTAAGAACAGGTTTGTTGATATTTTTAAGGGGTTGAGTAAGTTGAATTTTGTTATTTTAAAGGTAAATGATTGGTCAAGTGATGAATTTATGATCGTTTAAGGGGATTTCAAGAAATTTATTCCGTTGAATATCGAAATAAGTCGGTGATTTTTATGAAAATAATGAATATAGCTGGAATTATTGTCATTTAAAGAGAAATGATTGGTTGACAGTAAATTTTATTTTATTTTAGGGGAAATGATTGGTCAAGAGAGGAATTTTATTTTCAGGGGATTTCAAGAAATTTATTCGGTTCAATATCGAAATAAGTCGGTGGTTTTTATCAAAAATACTAAATATAACTGGATTATTGTCATTTAAAGAGAAATGATTGGTTGACAGTAAATTTTATAATATTTTAGGGGGAAACGATAGGTAAAGAGGGGAATTTATGATATTTTTAGGGGGATTTATTTGGTTGGATATCATTGTCAAAGGATGGATTCTTAGTGAAATCGATACATTTTCAATGATTTAAGGATTATCAAAATATATCAATAAGATTTTGGTTAATTTTAATGAAATTATCGGAATCTGAATAAAATATACGATACGTGTTAGGTTCTAAGAAAATGTTGGATTTATGTATATATTGCAATGTTTTGCTAGTTTATCAGTGTAATGAATATTAGTTAGAAAGCGAAAACTATTTTTACGTAAACTGTGAAAATTAATTTTATTTTTAGATAATTTTTATTTTATTAAATATTTCATATTTTAATAACTAATAATTAATTTCACCTGATAGTCAGAATCTGCCCAAAATTAAGAGGAATGGCATTGATTTGTGCAATAAAAATAGATGCAACAGCTTCATAAAGTGCAGTACCATCCATATTGATGGTAGCTCCGATTGGTAAAACAAGTCTAGAGATTCTCTTATCTATTTGATTAATTTCTTCAACACATCTAAAATTATTAAATTTTAAAAAATTAAACATTAAAATTAAGAGTTTCATTATAACATAAACAATGCTTCATTTTAAACTATATATACAAGTAAATGATTTAATTTCTAAAAGAAGAGAAATGATGTCAACTAATGTCGATTTTAGATTATACTGGGTAGAGGACAATATGAATGTCAAGGGAACACCCGGCACTCCGACGACGTCAGTTCTAATTCTTCGAATAGGGTGCTGAATAAAACTGCGATTTCAAAAATTGTAATAACATAAATATAGAAAAGATTTTTGAAGAGAGGTCTTTGTCATCAATTAAACAAAGATTCATCATGAGCTCACAACCTTTTCCAAATTTTGACTATGCCATAAATACTTAAGGGTCTTTTATATTTGATTTCTCGATTTTTCAAAAAAGTTTAGAGGGGGTCATTGTTATGACTTAGAAAAATTTTCAAAAATATTAAAGAGTGACGCATTTGTTTCAATGAACTTGATATGATTTATGACTCATCTATTTACCCTATTATGTCTTTGTTTTAACAACCTTGACCTATTTCATGACTCATACCATTTGTTCTCAAAGTGGCCGATGACGTCATCGTTTTTTATGACTCGTAATGTTGTGAGCTCACAATGACTCACAAAAAATATTGTAAATTTTGTTTATTAAGTGCAAAGTAAAATTTCAGACTATAATAACAGGTATTTTTTTGTTCTAACTATAATCTGGGTAATTTTAATCACAGGGTGCTTTTTAAACTATAAGAAAGTGCAAAATAATTAATTCTCTTGTTTTAGCTCATTATAGCACTAAAGTTTGACATTTCTCTAACATTCTTTTTACAGAAATATAGAGAATTTGGCAACCTTCAACTTTGATGATCACAAATTTGAAAACTTTGAAAATTTGAAAAAGTTGATTTTATGAATTATCGTTAGTTGCACTATATTGTGGATATCTCCGAGAAATTCGAAGATGTTCGAAAGGAAAATCTTAAAGCATTGCTAGACCTTTATGTTTTCTGTAGAAAATCTTTTATTATATCTTTGAGACGATTATAATTATGTTTAAAACACGTGTTCAGTAATCGATGAAGTAACGAGAGCACTGGTGAAGATTTTTTAGAGTAATTTCTTAGTGATTTCTTAAAATAAAACAACACCTATTAAATCTGTAGGTCAAAGAACAAAGACCAGCGTGATTGAGAAAGGATAAATGAGAGTGTAAAACAATACCCAATATACCAGACTTACACCAACACAAAAAGAGAATATCAAAGGAGCTAATCAGTTACCATGAATCAAGAAGAAACGAATATTCTATATACGAATCAGTACAACATTCATAAAACCACCATAGACGACAAGAATAATTCCAAATTTTAAAGAATTTTAAAATACCCAGAAAGGAACCTGCCAATCGTTTGTATGAAGAATATAGCAAAAAACTATGACGAAAGTTGATGACTACCATATTTCCTGGTTTCGAAATTAAAAGCGGGTGATTGTTTTTGTTGTGACAAAATTGAGAATATAAGATATAAGTGTCTACTCAAGAATAAGTTACAAGGGATATGGGTTCTAAGACTGTATTCTATTGCAAAATAAAGTGCCTCGATGATATCAAAAATAGTGTGAATAGAAAAAAACGAAAGAAACATCAACGACTCCGAAGGTTTCATTTTGTTGATGAAATCAAAACAATAAATTGAACTCAAAAACAATTAATAAAAAATAAGTAACGAAGAGAAGAGATAACAGCGAATTATATTTTATGAGAATACCATAAGGTTAAAATCAGGATATTTTACAATAATTAACATCCAAGTAATTTAACCATTTTAAATAAAAAAGATGAAAATGAAAATTAATTTTTTTATTCCATAGACCTAAGATCAGTACTTCGTGGATCAATAAGATAATAATAATAAAATTTAAATAATAAAATTTAAAGGAAATTGATCAATATTTTTTGATTTGTTTCAAAATCTAGAAATTAAAAAAAGCTCCTAAAATCAATTTGAAGTTTTAATACGTCAAATAATGATCAATAATTAATTTTAAATACATTGAAACGCAATTCAAATATAATTTTATTAAAATTTTACTTTATGGTAACTGGGAGAGTAGCAGAACTGGATGAGGTTCCTAAGGCAGTGATAACAGCTTGAAGCATTCCTCTAAAATACAATGCAGGATTTTTTCTAACAATAATAAAGTATAGTAAATTTAGAACTATTCCAGCGTGAATTAATAATCCCAGAAGAACTGTCAGCATATACCACCCTAAAGATTGAACAGTAGTACGTAAATCTCTGATTTCAATAATCTTTCCCATAATAAGAAACATAATTCCAAATGGAGAATACCTATAAATAAAAGGAATACACCTTAACTAATTTCATTTAGTGCATTACACCAGTGGTACGCCGTGTTTATAAAGGTGGAGTGCCATTTCCAATTGAATACGTCATTCACGTTCAGCTGTGATTATCGAAAATACAAATTGGCGCTTATATCAAGACCTGAACTAGATGCTGGAGCTGGAAACCTCCGAAATATTAAGCGACCTTTGGTTTAGAAATTTTAAAAAAAGTAAGTTGCGTCACTACGATACCTAAGTTTAATACTCTAGTACAGGGGTTCCTACAATGTGGCCATCAAACTGTTGAAATGTGGCTCGTGAACCAATGTAAAATCTGAGATCTTAATTTTTTAAAAACTTTGTATTTTTAATTAAAAAAAAGTTTAGTTCGAGTGAATTGAGGCCAAATGCAAGCTGTATTTAAACTTGTGACTTCAAAGATTCATATATAAACAAATTTCAAGCAATAGAAAATATAACTTCTTGGTAAAAGCAGCATTCTTTTGTGAGACACTTCCATGAGATACTATAATTATAATAAGTCGGAGAAGTAAGACTTTTTAAATTGTGGTTGTATGTTTAACTTACGGAGTGAATTTGTATATCAATTTTCATTGATATGATTAAGAATGAACAATTGCACTCATCACATTCTACTTAATTCAGGTTGTTTATATTCTTTTTTCAAATTATTTTAGCTATCATGCTTGTATTCTCTTTTCCCATGTTTTGTTTTATTTAATAGTTAACGTAATTATAATATACATGTAGCATAATGGACATACATTTTTTTCGTAATATAATAAATAAAATATGTAAATAAATATATAAATAAATTAAATTCGAACCAAAAAAAAATTTTATTTAAACTTTTAAAGTTCGAAATTTGGATTTTTGAATTTAGATTTAAAATTAAAAAAATCAGAGGTGAAAACCAAAAAAAGTTCGTTTAATAATATATATGGATATATTAATTTTTTAAAAACATTTTTGTAGTTCATTAAGAGATTCGTACACCCTACTAATTCCTTAAAATATTTGTCAGATAACATGAAAATTTTATTGGTCTAGATAATAATTAAAATACAAAATTGACATGTTTTATCTTCTATTTTTTAGATAGCTTATTAACACATTATGACATTAATATTAGTAACGCATAATCAAATATTTTTGTGTTTATAACAATACGGCTCCTTTTCCACCGTATAACGTTATACCTTTATTATCATCGTTTGTCTAAACTCTAAAGATTGCCATATCTCTTTTTTTTCATAAGTACATTTTCAAAGCATCACTTAAAGCACATTTAGAACAAATTTTAGAGACTCCAGATAAATTAAATACTTATTAGTCAAATATTGAATCTAAAAATCTTAAGAAATTATGAGATGAACTGTTAGACGGAAACATAACATAAAATTAATAAATTTACAAAATGGTCATAAGCCTTATGATCATGCACTGTTTTTTACATCTTCATGCATTGGCATCAAGAATTCTTTCTCCAAAATTAAAATTGATTATGGATATTGCCGTTTTGTTGAACCGTGATTTTTTATACCAGAATATTGTTCAAGGTTTGTCTGGTCAAAAGATTACCTATTTCAGCCTTAGTTCCGTTTCATACGACATATCTTTGTGAATCGAGTTTCTCATCATTGGTCAACATAAAAACTAAAGTACGGAACAGGTTGGACGTAAAACATGAAATGCGTTTAGCTTTGTCCAAATTTACCACGGAATTTCATGTATAATAGACAAAAATAACAGCAATCTTCTTATTAAATTTTAATTAAATTTGAAAAGTTTCTTTGTTTTATTCAATAAACTTTAAACTTACACATAAATAAATTTTATATTGTGTTTCTTATAACTTTTATTCTGTATGGTAGGGAAGTATATGTACTACTGTCACTATCGATGAAGGTGAGCTTGTAAAAAGGTTGAGACTCCCTAATCTAGCAGGTTCAATTTGGAAATCGTGTATAAAAAAACATGACTAAATATAGATTATTAAAAGGCATTGTATCAAAATACAGAAATCAATTGTTATTGATGTAATTTTGTACTAGATTTTATTTGTTTGTTTCACGTTAAATTGTAAAATTAACGCATAAAAACAATATTATTTTTTTAGCAAATTAACAGCTATTAATCTTACCACATAATCATGTTCACAATTTTCATGATGGCAATATTTAAAATATGAAAAATTTTTATTAATACATCGGCTTCTTTTCCAATATTACCAATTACCAAACCAAATACAATGGAAAACGACAACAAACCTAGTAATAAAACTTGGTAAATACTATATAAATTATATGAAACCTAATATATTAGTAGCATCTTGATAACCATGTCTGATATTTGTAATATTTACATCTTTTAGAGTTCCATTCAAAAGGATTTTTTCTACTTCCGATACATAGAATGTAGAAGCTTGGCGAAAACATGAAGAAATAAGATTTACGGGAAATATATTTCTAAATTATTTATAAATAATTCAATATCCTATACCAAAGCATTTAACCTTAGATTTGTATTAAAATTTTGTAATTATTATGGAACATGTAATAACAATTACAAAATAACATTATCCCACATGAATACATTAATAGTTTGTTGACTTTTGGTTGTCGCGTCTGTGTGCGCGATAATTATTTTTGATATTTGTTGTGGAATTCGAGTGGTGGAATTAATTCATTTTGATTTAGAAATTTGTGGAATTATTTTTCTTTTTGACCTTCTTTTAATGCTTTTTTAGAGTGAAAGTTATCAAGTCGAATTTTCTGGAATTTATTTTTTTTTGAATAACAATTTTGATTTATCAAATAGAATTTAATGTTTTTGTGAGGTTTTGAATTCATTTTCTAAAAATGTTACAAGCTGGCTCGAAAGACGGTTAAAGGAAACAACTGGTTCTGCTGAATGAAGCGCCACAGAATGTCAAGTCGAAATGTGAAGGCATGATTACAATGATGAGGTATCGTTTTGAAATCTCAATATGGAGTAGCAAATGCTGTGCCAATTTATGAAGGTTACGTATTACCTCACAATTCCTGAAATAATGACAGATGGACGAGGAATTATCAGATAGTTCATCATCAAGAAACGGTTATCTTTTAAGATACTGTTGGTATTTAGCTGCTTTTGTAACAATACAGTAACATTATTAATTAAAAATAAAGCATAAAAACAAAAATACACTACCTCCGACAAGTAAAACCAAAAATTATTTTTTTCATTTCTATGAGAATAATAATAACTAGAAATTATTTATTGGAACCACAGTAACATTAAAAATGAGGGATAAAGAAGAAAAAACTGTATATACATAATATAATCATGATTATCTGCCAATAATTGAGATAACTTTCAGATTATTGATTTTAACTATATTCTTAAAATCAATAAAATAATAAATGAAATTAATTTAACACGATAGCCAAGGAACAAATTTTAAAATTGTATATGTGCAATGTAGGGCTATTGTGTAGAACACTACACTAGATTCTTTAAAAAAAATTAAATAATAAAAAAATCAATAAATTTAATAAAATAAAAAATAATAAATTAATTAGTACTTATTGATAGTGATCCAAACTCAAATATTTCACCAATATATAAAAAACATTAATAACTTTTTAAATATTGCTTGCGTGTCCCATACATAAATTTGAATTTTCGTTTTGCACTGCTCTAATCGGTTTCAATGTTATTTGTATGAACAATGTATTTTTTTATTATTTAATTTTTTTAAAAAGCAGCCCATTGTAGTTGATGAATCAGATGATATTTTGTAAAATTGAATAATTTTATATATGCAAAAATACTAATTAATTAAAACATAAATGTAACAGAAGGCAATTATAACATTTAGATAAACATATTTAGTGAAATTGTTGGAGACTTTTAGTAGATTAGAATTAACTGTTTTAATATTAAATATTGAAAAATTAAATCAAAAGCTTTAAATTCATCAAAAATAGAGATTGCGGACAGTTCGTGCATGGAAATGTAGAAAAATATGGTTTTAGATATTAAATGAAGACGGAATGGTTCTTGTATAAAGTTGTGCAGGGTTTTTAGTCATTTCAGCGCAGAATTTAAATAAAAAATTGCAAAGCATGTTAAATTAAATATGCTTCAATTAAACATGTTAACACATTGACAACCACAATATTTGTCTATTTTTCTGATATAAAATTACAACAGCTATAATTGATACTACATATAAAAAATCTATTCTTTTTCATTCGCTAGATGGTACTACCGTAGTATGCTATTACACGCACGCCAAACAAATTAATACCAATAAACCAGCATATGTAGTAAAACAGAAAAAAGCGTATAAGTTATCTTGCACCTTTCGGCGAATGTGTTAAAAAAGCATTTTCAAAATTTCCTAAAAGCTATGACTCTTGTAAAACCCTTACAAATAACAGGCAAGGTATAATAATTATTACTTTTATTTTAACAAAAATTTGACTTCGTTTATTTAATTGGCTATATAAATCATGTAAAATTTTAAAGTACTTTGATTTGATGAATTTCGCGATTGGAAAATGCTTTCACAAAATTATGTGTTCTCGAGTACCTATAGTTTATTGAGTTAAAATTTGCACAGTTTATGGTTTCACACATTTAAATAATAACTTAAACAACTTTTACATAGTTATTATTATTACATAGTTATTATTATTACATAGTTATTATTATTACATAGTTATTATTATAATTTACACAGTTATTATTATTACATAGTTATTATTATTTATTATTCAAACAAATAATTGAATTTTTATTATTAAGTTTATGTTACATCTTCAGCTAACATTTTGTAAGGTTTTCTCAACCACTCAATATATTTTTGTGATATTTTTGATATTGTTCATTTTGATAGTTTCTAATCTAGTATGTCTGTTATTCGCTGGCCCAAAAATATTTACTTTCGTCTTCAGTATGCTTGCTTTTTCTTACCAAGACAATGAAACATTTGTTGTAAGTCATGTATAACATAATACATAATTAAATAAATTTGGCAACGATTTAATTAAAAGATAACGCCAATAAAAAACTCTTCGTACGATATATTTCGACAGCATAACTCTCATCTTCAGGTACACAAAACCAACTAAAAATATTATGAATTAACATTTAATTTAAACAAATTATTTTTTATTAATTTAATTTTGTAATAAATAAATATTTATAAAATATATTCAAATAACTTTTAATTAATTTAAAATTTCATTTATATTATAACTTTTTAAAAAAAATTAATGTAATTTAAAATTTCAATTATTTTAATAATATTAAAAAAACAAACATGATTTAACATACGTAAACTATTTAAAAACATTCGTAGTCACAGCACTTTGCATATTAATCTTTGAATCCAATGACCTTATCAGCAATGCTTCACATATCACGCGTTCCCAATAATTATTAAAACTTCTCAACAAAATTCTAAAATCAGACATTCCTATATCACTTTTACAGCCTCTATTGTGTTCACTAATATTGGTCAAACCCTTCAATCGACAATGCTCTAGAACTCGAGTACAGAGATGACGGGAAGTCTCTCTAATGTATGTGGCATTACACCCATTACATGTAAATTGATAAACGAGATCAGAACACAATCCAACCGGAGTTTTTGATTTATTAATAAACATATTGCGTACCTTACACGAATTAGAGAAGATCTTATACTCTAAATTTCCCATCTGTTTACTAACCTGAAGAGGATAGTTATGCTATCGAAATATATCGTACGAAAAGTTTTTTATTGGCGTTATCTTTTAATAACATAATACGTTTGGTACTTCCATTGATTACCGACGCATCCCAAACATATAAATGCAATTTATAAATTTATATTATGCAAGATATTAAATACAAACACTTAGAATAAATACTAAACCTAATTAAATCAAGAAAGGCATCAAGTGTTTTCGGTGGTATTTTTCTTCCAGGTTTACTTGGTTCTAAATTATCCTTAACGGTGGGATCTCCAGGATGAATTGAAACAACAAGAATTATTCCAATTATAACAGCCATCAAAGTAGTAAATAAATAATAAGTCATTGTGTAAGCTCCCACTTTCGCTGAAGAGGTTAGGTCTAAATTTGCTAAAGCTAAAAAGATAAAAACCTTTAAAAATGATTTTATATATCATTTCCACAACTTTTAATGAATAATTCAAAATATATCAATTACTTTTAATAATTACAAGACATCCAATTGGCTTTGGACGCCATTTATGAAATTATCGAGAAGTATGATGGTAATATATGTTTTAATAAATAACATTATAGTAAAGTTGTCAGTTTGGATAATTTTAAATGGAAATTCTTGTACATAAACGCTCTTAGTGACTTGTCAGTCAAAAACAACTGGCAGCGCTTTACCAATCCGACTAGAACAATATTTGTAATTTTTTACTTGGATTAAATTAGCCGTAAATTATACTTGCATTAGAGTGACTTTTATAAAGATAAATGTCCGGTAAATGTTTTTGATAACAGCATTTTCAGAAAGTTCTGTATTTTTTCTGGCATTGGAAGTATAAATTAATATTTTAGGACATCTAATTCTCTTTTTACGCAATTTAATTTGATTTTAACGCGATTCCAAAAAATGAAAATTTTAAAATTTTTGCAAAAAACATGTATGTTTTTTTATATATTTTTTATATTAGTTTATTACTCATTTTCTAAATTTGTAGTTTAGTTCTGAGGTGAGAAAATAAAAATATTTACGATTATCCTCACTATTCAAAATTTTATTGCATATTTTTAAGAGATTCGAAAAAATAGACATAGTCGTTGTATTGGTTCAGAAATCCAATCGAAATTTTGTATCAATTACGTGTGAAGATTTAACAAGTAATTTTTCGGCACTTAGCAAATATGAAATTATTGGTTTTGCGCTTGAGACACATGATATCGAAGATATTAGTGACAATTACGAAGATGTTCGTACACTCACCGCCGACTTAATTAAAGAAGGTCTCCAATATGCTGCTAAATTGAGTAATCATTTTGGCAAGCATGATCGTATTGAGGAAAGAGATGGACAATTTAAACGAGACTCTAAGTTATTGATTGGTTACATCAGTGCTTCCCAACGTTTTTCAGTCTACGGCACTGTAACTATTTTGTAAAAATATAGCGACACACTAAAAAAATATACTACAAATTTATAGAAAAAAACTCTGTTAAGTTTTGAAAACAAAAATATTTTTAATAATTTTTTTGGACATACATTATGTATATCGACATGTGACTATTCATTCACTCGTTATATTTCTTGCAGAGCCTACTTTCTTTTTACTTTACTGAATTTTCAACTTATTATACTTAATTGAAAAAAATAATAATATGTTAATTATTTAATATTAGTAATAATATTAGTCGAACAATATTTATCACTTCATAGATAATTTGTAAAAAAATTTTAAAAAATCAACAATTATCCTACGGCGCATCGCAAATGTTTCACGGCACATTGGTTGGGAAGCTCTTGGTTACATAACAGTCTCATCAAAACAGGAACACAGACATCGCTAATAAATTTTTTTACTAAAACCACTGAAACACCAGCATTACTTCTTGAGACTGAGAATGTAGTGGAGTATATTTCCAGTGACGAAAGTGGTGTTCCAGTATGTATACATAAACGAATGCGTATTGAATCGCTATTGCTTTTCGACGGTTTGGAAGCTTACCCGAATATTTCTAATATTAGCAACTGCTTTTAAAGGCAAGGTTTGGTTATCCATCAAGCGAGCTATTTCTTTCTCATTTACGAGAATTCGTGTTCAAGAATCTGAATCGTGATGAAGATGTTTCAACAACATTTCTGGCTGTGATTGCAAAAAGCTATTCTGTGAACATTTGGATAAAAATATGAATTTTAAACGATTTTTATTAAATCCTCAGTTGAAATGAATATATTTTGATATCTAATTTCTTCCTCATTGTGCATATTATATTTTGGTAACTCAATGACATAAAGACTCTAATTTGGAACTCTCAACTCCAGGATTACCAATATAATAACCATATAAAGCCTTCATCCTACAATTCTAACATTTAATCAATTAAAATTTCTAATGTATAAAATTAATTCCAGATAATTTCATAATTTTCTTTGACCAAAATTATAAAATACTAACCGGTAATAATGCTAGACACTATTAAAGGTATAATTACCATTTTAAACATATTCATTAATATTTCTCCTGGAAACCCGATAACATGAGCCCAATATGCTGGAACAACAACCAAAGACCTTATTATTAGACCGATTGATAATCCCATTATAACAGCTGTTATTGTTAAAATTAACAAAATGTTATCTTTATTATTAAAAAACTTCTAAAAGAATTCACAATTAATTTAATTAATTTAAAAATTAGATATATTAAATTACTTTTAAATTACTCCTATTCATTGTTGTAATTCAACCGAGATGAAACAAAACAAATTAAAATAGACAAATAAAAGAAAATAAGTTTAATTTTAAATAAATTTTTAAAAAATTAAGAGAAATTTTATTAGTTTCTGTGAGTGTTTATAAGTGTTTAGAAAAATTAATTTAATATATTTACAAATTTTATTTTATAAAAAACGTTATCAGTGTTTAGTATTTTGGTAAATTATAAATTCAAGAAAAAGATTTCCTAAACTTTTTATGGCAACATTTAAATATGTTCTCTTAACCCTTAAATTTTGAGCATTATAATAATAATATCTTTAAGGATAAAAATGAGAGGCCAAAATAAATTTCTTTTTTATCAATTTTTAATAAAATTGAGGAGTACTCGGGTATATGATATACCGTATATCCCAAGTAATCCTATACACATGTTATAGCTAGTCACTCAGCATCCGTTGCTACGAGTGGGTATTTGTCCGCAAAAAGTGGCCTCTGTCACTAGAACTAATAATGACCAGACGACTCATGAGTTAAAACGAACTACCTGTTTAAGGCTTGTGATTTAGCATGCCTTGTTAATCATTTATAGAATTCAGGCTAAGTTTATATTGAGTAAGATAAATGTCTATAGGCCAATAGGTCATGGTTTGCTATATGGTTTACATTATTTTGAATAAATAATTATTTATTGCGTGGAGTAACTAAATGTATTACATGTACATACAATTCATAGCAATGCAAACACCATTTCATGATTTATAAAACACATATACTAGTGAAAAATAATATTCACATCCGATTAGTAACATTGTCAAATTTTCGTTAATTTCACCGAGTTCATCATTCTTTTATTTCTACGGCAAAACCATTATTACCCTGATACATTTCTCTGGTTATCAGTTTACTGTTGTAATATGCACTAAATGTTTATTCCTTCAAAATACGAATACTCATCCTTACTCATATTTACAATCTCCTCCGTTACCTTTAACGATTTGACGTTATCCTGATTATTAAGCAGTGTCAGGCTTCCTACTGAATTCCATCTCTCGCAAGAGTGTACAAAGGTATACAAACATCTAAACATGGGCTACATCATATATTCATCTTTCATTAGAATTCATACTACGTATATATTGCTGCAGTATTTAAATAATCTATTGCAGCGGTTTTTAACCTTTATTTTCATTGTACCGTCAAGTAACAAATTTTAATGTCGGCGTACCACCAGCAAAAGTCAAATCAAAAACAACATAATTTATAATTATAATACTCACTATTGATTATTACTGACTTGAATCTTAGAATTAGGATTAGTTATTGTTAGTAACTGTTAGTGGACATTACTCATTTAAAACAACAAGAGACATGATGGACGATTATAATCTTTGAAATTAATATTGTAAAAATGTTAAATCTTAAGTTATATAATTTATAAATAATTTATGTTTTTTTCAGGTACCACTTAGCGACATCTGGTGGATCACCAGTGATACGCGTACCACCGTTTGAAAACCGCTGATCAATTGAATTAAACTATTACACCTGTTGCAGTTTATTAAAAACTGCTATAGTAAATTGAAAAAATCAATAATGTTATCATGTAGAAACATACATACTTACCTGTGCCTGTATGCAAACTTTCAAAATGTACAGAATGTATAAAATGTTCAGATGAATATAAACTCTATATATTACTATTTTTAACGTTTTTAGACAAATTTCTTTTAAAAATTAGAGCCGAAAATTTTTGAAAAAAAATCCAATAACTCTACTTTGTTGTAAAGAAAATTATAAAATACTTTCGTAAGTTTTTCATGAAATTCAATCAATTTAATATTTTTACAAAATTACAGATATTTCATAGATATCCATCGAAACTCTAGATTTTTGCAGAGCTGAAGAAATAATAATGTAAAGATTTATCCCGTAGCTAAAATAAATTCATTTTTACCTAATTTGCAATTTACCAGGAACAGTGGAACCAGAACCTTCAAATGATGAGTTTTAAAAAACGGAAAACGTAAGTTTTCCGATAACTTAAGTTTAAAAATAATATTTTTATAAGAGTATAAAAAGTCAGAATCATTAATACCATTGAAGCTGGTGAAGATTTTTTTAAAATGGGAAATTAATGAAAATTTCCAAAGCATCAATAAAATCAATAATTATAAAATCAATAAATATAAAAAATGGTAAAAACTATGGCGGGCAAAACGAATTTCCAACGAACAGAGAAATAATTTATTGGAATATATAAACTTTCTAATATTAAAAATAGTTTTCAATTAATCGGACTTAGATTTATTCGAAAAATAATTTCACCAATTTACATAAATTGGCATAAATTCATAAAAAAAACCCAAAGAAAATTAATAAAAGTAATTTAAAATACATGTTGCTGAAAATTATTATTTAAGAGCTTGAAAAATGATCTGATAACTTTACGAGATCACAATCCAACCCTTAAAATGTACTTTATTAAATAATTTACCTTTCTGCTATTTTAAAAATGGCTAATTCATAAACTTAATCATAATTGTAGTTGGATATTCATTAAAACTTCTATTATAGAAGTTTTTAACGAACTGAAACGGATGTAGTGATAAAAATTCCACTTTTATCTCTACATACACTAAAATCATTATCTTGTACGCATTTAAATCGTATGTAACTAATTTTGGTATTTTTAATATCCGTTTTACGAATTTCATTCATTATGTGATAACATTGATTTCTTGTAGTTGTTTAAAACATTTATACTTATTTACTGATATTGACTTTACCTTTGACAACTTTGACTATAATATCAAGTAAATAGTGAATAAAGTAATTTTGAAAGGATTGTTAGATATATATCCTTTTAACGCTTAGTTATGCATTAACAAACGAAAATATATGATGACATAATTTAATAGACTTTCGATTTGATTCGGAATTGTTTCAAAATTGTGCGAAATAGAATTTATTTTAGGAAAATTTTCAGTAATATATGTTTTTGATGGTGTGTAACTAGTCCTTGGTGGAATTAGTGTTTAGTGAGTATTTTTAAAAACTTTTCAAAGTTTTGATAATATAATTTAAAACCAAATTTAGGTAGAATAGTCGATGGCAAGTAATAGCCATTTCTACAGTTCTAAAACGTATATCATTTGGATTCTGCTTGTAAAATCAAGAAAAACATATCCGTATAGAAATTTGGTTAAAGAAATTACCATTATTATCAAATTAATTACTTTCAATTAAATTTTAGAAAACTTATTTATCTAAAAAAATATTTTTAGTCAATATATTTATATTTTTTACCAAAGTTTGTACAATAAAACTTTTCAATATTATACTATTTTTGAACTCATTTTTTACTTCGACTAATACACGAGTTTCCAATTTTGGACTAAAAACTGGCTTTAAATTTTCAATTCGACTTATACTCCAGTAGACTTATACACAAGTATATACGGTAATTTCGGTGATTGAAGAAAAAGAAATCCTAAATTTTTTACTAAAAATTATCTAATTTATTTGTAATAAATGTGTATAAATTCTATTGGCTGCTTTGTGACTATAATATACGTGAATGAATCTGATAATATAGTATAAATACAACTGAGTTATTCATATAAGTCTATCATCTGATGATAAGTTTCTTTTATTATAAGTGAAAAGTTTCTTAATTAATATTTCCTTATTGAAAGGATGATATAACTAAATTTAATTTCTGATTAATTGACTACATTATTATATGTAGCTCCAGCATATTAAAAAATAAAATATTTGTTAAAAGAAGTAATAAGAATATATTTATAATAGTTTTTTTCAAATGCTAAATCACTTTCCAATATAGATAATAAATTTTCTAATATTAATAAAATTATTTCAATCATTTTTGAAACTTTTCGGTTATAAACGTGAAGATTTCCTCTCTCCTTGTTCAACTATTCCTAATTCATTGTCAGTTGGAAGTTCTTCCAATTGTTTTTTGCACAAATGATCAACGATTCCGGCTCCAAATGCATCACCAAGAACATTTATTGAAGTTCTAACTCGATCTCTTTAAATTTTAAATAAAATAAAATATTTAATGTAAAATATTAAATTTATAACATTGAGAATATCGAAAGTTTTTGATGAAAAATGAATTATTATGTTTGATTGGATTCAATGTTTTAGATCAGAATTAAAAGTTTTCTGGCATGGGAAAACTTTAATAAATATTAAATATTAATATTAAATAAATATTAATATAAAATAAATATTAATATAAAATAAATAAATATTAAATAAATATTAAATAAATATTATAATAAATATTAAATATAAATATTAAATATAAATATTAAATATAAATATTAAATATTAAATAAATATATAAATAAATATTAAATATAAAAAAAATAAATATTTATATGAGTAATAACACAAAAATATTATCAAAACTTAAATTATTTGAAAGAACAAAACATAAGAAAATTTAATTAGACTTTAATCAAATTGAAAACTGTAAAAAAAATATTTCATCTCTGTTAGTGAAAAAATAGCAAACTCTTTTAAAAATGGACCTCTTAAATTAGCTTCTACTCCTTTCCTGCTTTAGATTTCGAGTTTAAACGCGTTGTTGAAATAAATATATACATGCCCAGGAAGAGGGGGATCAGGAGGGTCATTTGACACGGGCCTCCAAAATATAGCTAGAAAACATTATTACAAACTATAAAAAAGGGTCAAAAAATTTACTTCGCTCTTTTATGCAGTTCATACATTTCAGGGCAACAACAACAAATCGACTATAAAAAAACTAAAGTTTGCGCGGCGTTCGACAATGGTCCAGGATCGCGTAAATGTTTGGCGACACTCAACATTAATTGAAATATTGCAGGGACTTTCGATTATTCTGAAATGATAAGTTCTTTATCATCTCTAAAAGCTAGAAGAAAAGCACCTTTTTAAATTTCATTTTTAGATTTTGTTTTTGTTTTTTCATATTTTGAATAAAAATTTTTATTCGAATTTTTAAAATATATATATATATATATATATATATATTATAATTTTTAAATACTTTTTATTTTTATGTTTATTGTTAAATATTAGAATTGATTTATTTAGATATTAATATTTGAAATCATTTATATAATAAAATTACAGACCTATTATATATATATATAATTATTTTATTTAAAGGTTTTTACGTCTTTCTTTGATTAGTTTTTAGAAAAAATAACTCTTTTTACTATAGATAACTTGGTTTAATTAAAAATAATATTTTCTGTAATATATAATTCAATTTATTTAATTTGTAATTTTAAATTAATATTTTATTTAAAATTACTCGGGGAAACTTTTAATTTTGATCAAATTTTTTCTTTAAATTTTTGTAATCCAATAGAATGTGACTTAAGATTTTTTGTGCAACTTTTTAAATTCATAAAAGTTTGTGCATATTTTAAATTAGGTGAATAATCGACGTAATATATAGTACTAATATATTAACATGATCTTTTTTCAATTTTCATACTCTATTTCAAAGGTGCGCAAACTAGGGGGCGGGACCCGGAATTGGGGCGCATGATAATAATTTGGGGCACAGAAAATTTTAAAATGTAATAATTCTTTGTTTTCAGAAAATTTTAAAATTGTTAGATTTTACAAACGAAGTATGGTTTTTTCGTTGGATATTTATTATTGTTTTTTTGCAGAAGCATTTGAACTGTTATTTTCATAATATTTAATTTGTTCAATTTACAAGAAATAGAAAAATACACTTTGTTTATTTTAAAGATGTTTATTTTATTTACGTCTTTTTTATTGTGGCGTTATGATTTTTTAGTAAGTCGGGGGCGCCAAAAATAAATATGTTGAAAATGGGGGCGCAACTTAAAAAGTTTGCGGAAGCCTGCTCTATTTAACAATATTAATTTATCAATTTTAATTTTTCATTTGTATATAATGTTTTTATAATTTTAGTTTAGATAAATTACAATATGATGACCCCAAAATTACCGCAGTGAACATATATAAATATATAAATATATATATATATATATATATATATATATATATATATATATATATATATATATATATATATATATATATATATATATATATATATATATATATATATATATATATATATAGTAAAACAAGGGAGAGTATGGAAATCATTTATTTTATTCTATAATTTATTTTTGCAAATTTAAAAATAAGTCATAATTTTTAAATTATCTATAATTAATATACTGAATTTCTAATTTCTATTAAAAAACTGTTAACATTTCAAATACTAAAGTAATTTTCTAAGTACAAGTATATAACACAGTTCATAGGTTCCTATAATATGACGTGTTTTGTGAAACCTGCTACAAGAGACTAGGAGATGATACAAAAAGAGGGGTAACGTTCCAAAAAATATTTTTATGATATAGAAGAAATTAATTTTTTTAAAAATAGCAAATAAAAATTTATATTTCAAAAATTAGTCTTACTTAATAAAAAATTAGCTGATTAATAATTACAACAAAAACTTTTTAAAAAATAGATTCCATGTAAATCAAAATTTATTTAAATATTTTCATTTAATATTTCACAATTCCACACAATATATTTCTTTCTACTTCGCAATTTCTATTTCACAAAAAAATATGGTCTGCCCTCTTGAAATGGTCTCCACAAAATGATAAAATATATACACAAAAAATAAAATAAGACTTGCATTCTTGAAATAATAAAATCTGGGTATTCCCGGAATCGTATTTTATGTCAATAATATAATTTTCTAAAAGAGGATTTCGAGAATTTTTTATCGTTTTATAGGAGGGTTTATGATCGATTTTTATGATGAATGAGGATTTATTATCTATTTAATATCTAATAGATTTTGTAGAAATAAATAATGTAGTACAATAAATGTTTTCTTTATCTTCTCTCATTTGATAATTTATACTTTATAATTGATTATATTTTTGAGAAAAAAAACACATTTTATGAAAAAGCGAAAGTACAGAAGTTATATATTTATGTTATATTTCCTGTCTTCCTATTTGAAAAAGAAAATTTTAGATATATTGTAAGTTTGTCATTGTATTTTCGAATTTAAATATTAATTAGTCTGAATAAATACATGAGAAAATTGCTGAATTAAACCAATTAAAAAAAAATGCAAAGAAAATATTTTTTTAGTAAAGCGTAAAGTTTAAAATGTTTACAATATTACATAGAATTCTATTAAAATACTTTATATCAACAATCGGTGATCGAGTTTTCTCACAGTTCACGTGGAAAAGTTTATATTAAACAGGTCTGTTTGACGAGGCTTACGTGACATGAAAATTAGACGAAATATGAGATGCCAGGCAGCTGCTGTACTTGCACCAGCTGTAGAGATTCAGTAGCCTACATCTATGTTATTCGTTCATCGCTTTTCTGATAAATATTCATTGCGCTATTTTCTACTATTTCAAATAAGTAATTTTTATTGAAGGAATTTGAAATTTCACCTTTGAAAAATAGTGTGAGGGAATACGTGGCCTTACACAGCCTATCAGGTCCGGGCCTAGGGAGATTTTGGTAGCGTTCTTAATGAAGAGCAAGAAAACAATGCGCACATTGTTTTTATTTTTTAATTTTTTAAAAACAATAAAAAACGGGATTTATGCTATTCCGGAACAATAAGAGGATTTGCAACTTATTAACCTATAAAAGCTTGTGTAATTTATTTCATGCTAAAAAATAAAATACATAATTTGGATATGAGTGTACAAAAGTACATTTTAAAACTGAAAATCCATCGAATAACCATCTGAATAAGCACCAGTCAAGAAGACTCTGAGGAAAATGGGATCCGTTATTATTTTACAAGCATGGCATTTGTAAACAAGCTCTCTCAAAAGACTATTTCTTACAAGCTTCAAGAAGTATAAGTAAATAGCGGAAACCCTAAAATTTCTGACGCAGCGTTTTTTGGTTTCTATGTGCTGTAGCATAGGGGAAATTAGCCCCTCCCGGTGTAAATATGCATGTAGGCTATTGCAGAGAACACATTATTTTCCAATACATTTTCTGTTTTGCTTTTTATGGCTATAGTCTTATAAGGAACAATCAAGAATACTAGAATCGCTGAGAGAACAGGGAGGGAATTAAGTAAAACAAGAAAGCTAATATGTCAATTGTTGAAGGCACTCAAAACAATTAAATAGCACCCGAATAACTCCATAGTTTCATCATAATGGCAAATATATTGAGTTGCTTTCAAATTCAACTAAATATAATGTCAGGATAACTGTAAAACAAATATAAAAACGTAATCCAAATGAAATAATCCAAAGTGAATGTTTTGAGGAAGAAACGACACTCTGAAAAAGACCGAAAAATAACCTCGTTGCAAATGGAGAAATAGGTGAAAAATGTGGAAGAAACACACAATTCTGAACAATTATACCAACCATTTCTCACCATAAAACAAACATTCGTCGAGGTTGAAAGGATATTTTTTGCATTTAAATTCGTTTCAAATTATGTCCAAACTTTAAGTAATTTAGTATTTTTAAATTATTATTTTAATAAAACTAATTAACCTTTGCTAATTAGATACATTTAACCCTTTCTAAAGTAGTGGCAATATACTGTACACCATTTTAAACTAATAAAAATATCTAAGTGTAACGCTGTCGGTAATCATTTTTACTTTTGGTACAACTACTGACATATATTGAGCCACAAGAGAACAAATTTATAGTATTTGAAACCACAGATGTATTTTCCCGCTATATTTATTGACAGCTGAGTTTTACATCACTTTTAGTTTCCTTTGCCTTAGAAAGGGTTAAGAGTTAATGTGCAATAAATCAAAGACGCGATGTGATTAGAAGCGCACTGTTATCTGGCGGAAATGCTCAGTGACGTGATAGCACATGCATGTCGTGTTTATACTTACATAAATTTTCAGTGACGTGATTGGACGAGATTCATTTATAATCAAAATTAATTTGATTTTTAATATTTGTCCTTTTTTTACCAAATCAGTTTTAGAGCACTTAAAAAATTTGTTGTTAAGTGGTTAATAAATTGCAAAACAATACATTTATTGACTTATATTATTTTTACACTTATCCCTCACTTAACGAAAATTCTTTTTATGAAATTTCTTTGTATACGTAATAACATTTTGATTTACGAAAAACTTTTCGTGAACTAATTAATTTCTTTAAGCTAGAGATAGGTGTATATATATATATATATATATATATATACATACATAATATCTGAGTAACTACGGTAAAATAATTATAGAGTAATTGGATTCACTAAATAGCACACCACACCAAGCTTATCCCATTCGGTAACTTTGTTTTCCAAAAGAAATGATTAATGCTGTCAAGGTTAAATTAATTAATTTGTTAAAATTTTTGCAATTACATTGCATCCATTTCAAATTATTAGATCTGTTTATAACTGTGCATTTCCTTCATTTGTCCACCTCACCATTGATCAATATTTTTCTGATACTTAATTATATTTCCACTCATTTTGATCTTTTACATATTTTGAATTTTAATTAATTTTTCTATTAAATTTCATTTCTGTAATTCTCTACACAACCCAAAACGTACTAAATTGGCCTTTGCCATTTTTTGCTTTTATTCTTCGGTTGTTTCATATTTTAACAACATTAGCATTTTTCTAATATGGTACAACATATTTTTGTTTATGTGCTACGTACCATAAAATTAACTTTAAAGAAATATTTAATTTCTCAAATAAATTTTAAATAAAACCTCTGATATAATGCTATTCATTTTCATTTGCCTATAAGCATATCAACAATGAAATTGTACAATACTTACAGAAGCCAATCTACAGCTAGAATTAAAGTTATATCATTAATTGGCAGTCCAACCGAAGTCAGTACTAGAATCATAGTAACTAGTCCAGCACTTGGTACACTCGCTGCACCGATTGCCGCTAAAGTAGCTGTAATGCTATAATAATTATAAAAAAATATAAAAAATTACATTTATATATTTATTTTAAAAATTAAAAAAATATATGATATAATAAAATGTAATATAACAAAATAATATTGGATAATATTACAAAAGAATTTTAACAATATAAATATTTCATTTTTCTATAGAACGTTTAAAATCATTTTCAAAGTTGTTTAGAAGAATTTTATTTTTCAGAATATGAAATTAAATTGCTGTTAATTTTTTATTTTTTTAATTTTTAAATATAATATTATAATATTTTATAAATATAAGATTTTAAATATAAGATTATTTAATTGAATATACCTAATGGTGAATATCTGGCCAAAAGAAAGATATATTCCATTGATTTGGGCAATAAAAATTGACGCCACGGCCTCATAAAGTGCAGTTCCATCCATATTAATTGTGGCGCCTATCGGTAAAACAAATCTTGTAACTCGTTTATCTACACCATTGTTTTCCTCCAGACATCTGAATTTACGTTAAATAAATAAAGTTACATTACAATCATTCATGATTATTAAGTATTTAATAACATTTAATTTAATTAATCTTTTAAAGTTCATTAATTTTACAAGTGAAAAACTACGTAACATAATTAAAAAGTTTCAGTAATTTTGCTTATTTTCACATATTTTCAAACTTATTTCAAAGAATAATTTGTAATTTTTTCATTTATTTTAAAGCAATCGGCTAAATTGGGATTAAAAATGACAACAATTTTAAAATATAATTTTTGATTTTGTCAGAAATATCTCACAAATACAATAAAAGCACTAATTTAAAATTTTAACATTTTATAAAAGAAAATAATCACAAATAAATAGTAATAATAATAATATGAAAAAGAAAAGGAAATTACCATTCAAACAAACGTCTTACGATATATTTCGACAGGTGAAATGGATTTAATTTATATATATATTCTTAAAAATTATTACTTTTTAAATATTTTTACACTCCTTTTTGGTTTACAAAATTTTAAATTAACTCTTAAAATTTTTAACATTAATCTCATTATATATTTTGTAAAAAAACAAATTCAAAACTATCTTTACATCTCTGATTGCATCAACAGTTTTATTAATCTATAACAAATATTTCAATAAAGAATGATGAAAGTTTATGCGTGTGGTATTTCCGTACTCATGAAGTTTTCCAAATTTTAAGAGAAAATTAAATAATCAGTTATAAATCGTTTCTAATTCGTATAATGTTCGCAATATGTTTATTAATTAATCAAAAATTCCGAACCTGATCTCGTGTTCTGTTCTCGTCAATAAATTTACATGTAATTGATGCCATATCACGTATTTTGAAGAGACTACCCGTGATTTATGTACTCAAGTTCTAGAGCATTGTTGATTGAAAGGATTGATCAATATTAGTGAGTACAATAGTGGCTGTAAGAATAACATAGGCAATTTCGATTTAAAATATTATTAAAAAGTTTTAATAATTGTTAAGAACGTGTTATATTTAAAGCATTGTTGATAAGGACATTGAATCCAAAGATTAATGTATAAAATGCTATGCGTATGAATGTTTTGAATGCTTTTAAATAGTTTGGTAAATTTAGCATATGTAAAAATGTTGTTTGTTTATAAAATTTTAATTTTTAATATTAACTTAAAGATTTTTACAGTATAAAATTTATTTTGAATAAAATATAATTTAAAAAGTCGATTTTAAAACCAAAAAAGGATATAAAAATATTTAAAAAGTTATAATTTTTTGAATATATAAATTAAATTCTTGGTTGAGTTTTAACCTGATAATAACAGTGAATATTTCGCAATAAATCGTAAAACGTGTGTTTGAATGGCATAATAATAACGGATTCGACTCACTAATAGTTTAATCAACTAATCCATTTCGAAAACACTTTCACAGTTTGAACTAAAAATCTTATAGTAATAATGTTTAAATCAATTACAGGAATCCATCAATAATTCATGGTCAAAAGACTAGAAGTTATTAATGAATAAAGTCAAGCATAAAGTAATTATTTGCAATCAAAAATAACAACAAATTTATCATAGTTAACCGAAACCGTATTAATAAACATTGTTTCAACATTTCGTTGGTACTTCTAAGCATAACCTCTTAGCTCGTTCCAGTCATTCAATATTGTTTAAAGATCTTCATAAAATAAATATTTAAATTAAAGTACCGTTATTTGAACAAAATGTTTATTAACACGACCTCACCAGATTTCATGCGACATGTCGAATCTATTTAACTTAATATTTTCTAAGCGAGTGCTGTACGCTAGACAATATGATTTATTGCGAATTGTTCGCAATGATAAATTTTGTAATCTTTAAAAGAACAAAAAATATTTTGTTTTAATAAATTTAACATTGATATAATTGGTTCAGATAAAAACTGTAAGTATAAAAAATTATTAAGGACCGTTTTTGAAATTTTTTTATGTATAGGTGAGGCAATATTTGGCCGCAACTTTCTTTAAACGACTAATTATTAAACACAAGCAGTGCGCTTTGAACATCTCAGTCTTTGTTTAAATCTGAAAACAATGATCCTCTTTTCATACTTTACTGGACCTCAACACATGAAAATATGCCAATAAAAATATAGGGTTAAACTTTTCTGAAAATAATACTTTCCTACCTTATTCAAAGTAAATAAAAATAAAATTTAGATCTATATTTTGTGATACTAATGATGTAAAATGTAGATGAATTAAAGAGATGCATATATAGTTAGTATATATTAAATTTCAAAGTAAGTAGAGGTGATCCATCCATCATATTTAATTCTTATTTGTTGACTGAAGGCATGAGTCACATAAGTGATGACTCATTCAACACGGCATGAGTCAGCGGTCATTTAGATGCGTCATACACGATGGCATGACTCATGGTGATGCCAAATAAAAAGCATGAGTCATAATTTCCTGTCCATTTCACAAAGATATTTCTAGTAAATGCTATATAAATCAAAACGTTAATGTCAAGTTGAAAATTCGACTTAATAGTTGATGTTAATTAATAATTTTAATAGTCTTATTTTAAATAATAATAATCAGTGTGCGTCTTAAATAATTTAGCTTTCCACTTGTAATGCTATTCTAATTACATCTTTCTGATTGTCAGGAACGTTCCAAATACCTTATGGTGAGTCTCTTATACTCACTTTATCTAACAACCATTTTAAGTTCTTAACGATATGGTTTTCTATTAAATCATTCTAATTTACATTGAATAATTTGATGAATGAGCATTGTTGTCGCAACCATCCCAACTCGTTTATCCAAATACCGTTTGATCTTTTCCCATGGAGTTCATCATTAAATGAGTATTTTACACCTTTTTTTTACTTCTTTTCACCTCAATCAAATTAACGCATTCCTGTACTAACTTCAAATGATTTAACTTTGGATTCATGGACAAATATATAGTGTATATGCGAATATGTGTTGCTTTTTTTAATTTATTCATACTCAATACTTTATTTACAATCCATACTATTATCGCTGGAGCAACATTTAATCCAAATCCCATAAGTACATTTCTCTTCCCATTGACGATGCAAGATTGATGGCGCCACATACTTTTGTCAACATGTCATCGCAATTTTTCTACTCAAAGACCTCCCGGTTCGTAATTTTTCCGAACAAATATCTACATTCACACTATATGATGCTACCAAAATCGACTACTAATAGCACCTTTGTTTTATTTAATTGAACTATACCATACATAGGTACTGATCCAGTCGGTTTTCCTATCATTTCTTAATCATAGTCAACAAGATTATTATTTGTTACCCAAGAATTCAACATACTCATGGTTTCTTTGTTTTTGCTACATTTAGAATATCACATTGAATTTTAATTAGGGAGAAATTTTGGCATCTTCGACTTCCAATTCCATTCGGCAATCCATTCTTGGTGTCAAATCTTGAGGTGAAGTTTTCTATCAATATTTCTTACATTCTACGCCTCAAGCATGACATCTGACAAAGTACTTCTTCTCAACCAAAATTAGCTTCTTTATCTAGCCGAATGCCACTAAACCAATTATTAGTATCCTTTGCTAAGATTACATCATAATTGGATACTAATTTTGGGTGTATTAAACAATGGATTTCTCCAACCAATATATGAACCATACTTCTTTGAGTATACATAACTGAGCGTTTCAGCTTCGCTATCGCAGTCATAGATTTTCGTGAATTACTTTTTAACATTGTTGTAGAACTATCCGCATCAACTAAGCATACTTTGGATTATCATTTACTTGCAGGAGCCTCATATATTTACTATTTTTATTTTCATACCCCACTCCCCATTACACGTAAACCCTTGATTTTTTCGGACTTGTAAAATCTTGAAATATGTTCCACTACACCACATTTTGCGCATCTGAAATTGCGTCTTCTTGTCCGTAGCTCAACACATGTTACACATATCCTTGATTGAATTTTCTTCCACTATCTAATGTTGGTTCTACAACTGCAACTGTATTGTTGTCATAAGAATAATGACTTACAGTTCATTTTGTTTGAGCGACAAACTCATTTCTCGTTGAAACTGTTGGGCCGATAATTGCCTTGTCATAAGACATAATTCATTTACTGAACTAGAACTCAGCTTTACTAATTACCTTGAGACAGTGGCGTAACAACGGCTTGGCATTGGGGCATATGCTAAGGGCGCTGGCCCGCGCTAGTTCAAAAGGTCTCCGCTAAATCTCTAATTTTAAAATTTTTATTTACATAGATATTTAACTTTTATCCTCAATAACAAAAAAGCTAATAATTTATTATATATAAATATATTTCATTTAAACTATTATAATAATTTTTATTATGTTTGTTGCCTTTGTGGGGCTTCTAGGGTTTGATATAGAACTAGGAGTGCATCAGCGTAGTGCTACATAAATTTGCGTTTAATTATGAGTTTCTATCTTTATGTATGAGTTAGTGAGTATGACACATTGACACTATTGTTTTTATTTATAATACATGATACTTCAAGTATTGCTGTATTCTGTATTAATGCAACAATATCCAGTTTTATCCACCAATTTTTTTAGTAAATAATAAACTGTAAATTAGTATTGTTCCTGTCTTTTGCATTTTTGATATAGATGTTATATGACTACGTTGACTACGTCACTGTAAGACTACGTAATTTTTGTCATAAAAAAAATTAGAGAAATTCAATTATTTTTTCTAACAATTGAAAAAGTCGCAAAGATGAAATTTGTCAAGGGTGCCAAAAATAAATTAGCCAAGGACGTCGAAAACCCAGCTACGCCACTGCCTTGAGATATCATTTGGAAGGCTTTAAATAAAAATGCATTTTACGACAAATTTCATTTGTCAAACAAATTTTAAATTTTCACTAGATAGTTATCAATATCGCACTTGATGTTAATTAGTAGTTTTTAAGCTTCGTATTCATTTGGCCCATAAACTGATTTGAATATCAGTTTTTATACCCTGTAGCTCAGATAAAGTTTCTACTTTCGTAAACTATTTATTGACCTCAAGATTGACTTCATTAAATCTTGTAAGTATATTTAATAATGTTTTCAGATTGTTTATTATCGATTAGCTTAGTGTGTAATCTAATTCAAATTCAAGACTACAGGTTTATTTTATATTTAAACAAATTAAATTCATCACTACAAAAGTATCAACTTCTGATCTTAAAACATATGATTAATATTGTTTAATTACCAACATCAATTTGGTTTTGATTTTTTTAAAAATATGTCAAATTATTAAGATGTGTTACGGTATATGTTATTGCATAATGGCTGCTTTTACAAAATACGCCTAAAAAATTTGGTAACTAAATAATATTTGTTTAAATACAAGGATTACTTGAATGTAATAGGTAGAGTTGCTGAGCTCGATGCTGTACCTAAAGCAGTTACCCATGCTTGTAACATTCCATGAAAATATACAAATGGGTTCTTTCTGGTAAAAACAAAGAATATTAAATTCAATGTAATACAACCGTGAATGGTTAATCCGAGTAGAACAGTAACCATATACATTCCCAATGAAGAAGCTGTATTTGCAAGGTCTTTGATCTCGAGAATCTTACCAACAATTAAAAAGAAAATACCAATTGGTGAGTACCTTAATATTAATGATAATAATAATATTGCAAAAGGTTTTAAATTCTAAAACTTTGAAAGTGTAAGTTATATTATTTAAAGAAGATTTTAAAAAAGTTTAAACAAATCAGAAAACTGAAAATGAATTTAATTTAAAGACCAAAACGCATTTGAAAATTGAAAACTGTTAATTTCCAAGAAATTTAAAAGGACACATACTTACGATACATACTTTGTTGCAAGGGTTTATCTAATTATTTACTTGTTTAAAATTTTAATTTATGCTGATACCAAGAAATCACCGTTTAATAATAACAATAATAATATAAGTATAAAACGGTAATTTCTTGGTAGCAGCATAAATTAATATATCAAATAAGTGAATAACAAAATAAGGCCTTGCTGCAAAATAAATCGAAACTTATTACAACAATATAATTATTATTTCGCAGCAAGGGCTTATTTTGTTATTCACTTATCTGAAATAATAATAATAATAATAAAAATAATAATAATAATAATAATAATAATAATAATAATAATAATAATAATAATAATAATAATAATAATAATAATAATAATAATAATAACTATAATAATAATAATAATAATAATAATAATAATAATAATAATAATAATAACTATAATAATAATAATAATAATAATAATAATAATAATAATAATAATAATAATAATAATAACTATAATAATAATAATAATAATAATAATAATAATAATAATAAAAATAATAATAATAATAATAATAATAATAATAATAACTATAATAATAATAATAATAATAATAATAATAATAATAATAATAATAATAATATAATAATAATAATAATAATAATAATAATAATAATAATAATAATAATAATAATAATAATAATAATAATAACGATAATAATTATTATTATAACTAGTGCCCTTACCACATAATTAACTTAACTAATTTCATTACAACTTCATTCAAGACACCGAAAAATTCGAACATTATTCTTGCTTCCTTTCCCATTTGACCAAGAATCAATCCAAAAGCGATGGAAAACGAAACCAAACCTAAAACAACCTTTTAATAACTTGCTAATAAATACAATGCACTCTACTGTATAAATATACAGTGTTCTAAATTTTATTACAAAAAATACTAAGTGATAAAATAATAGCTACCTAGAACATTGGTAGATTCTTGATGATTAATTACCATTTTTGTAACATTTATGAACACTTTCGTTCCATTTTCATAAAAATGTTCCAATTTCGTAACGTAGTTTGTCTGAGATTGTCGGAAACAGGCTTCAATAAGATTGACTGGCAGTAAATTTCTACAAATACATTTTAGACAGAAATTTTATTTTTTTCATTTTTGTACATCAAAAACTTCATTTAAATATTATTTAACAAAAAACGATTATAAAATATAATATTTCCAAATGAAAAAAAAGTTTTGTTTTAACTAAGTTAAAAATATTTAATTTTTAAAAAGAATTTATTGAATAAGAATATATCTAAAAAATTAGACGTTAAAATTTGTGTTTTTGTATTTATATATTTGAAGTGTCGGCTGAAGCATTTGATGAATTTTTCACAGTTACATACAAATAAATTAATGTTAATTTTATTTCAAAGGGAAAACAAATTTTCTTATTTTGAGAAATCATATACGAATTAAATTTTGGTACGTCATTGTTGACTAATCTTGGGAATTCAATTTATTCGAAATTAATTATTAAATCGCCATCAGACTTTTGTAAATACTTCAGCTTGATCGAATCTGAAACTTTCTTTGTCTTTGAAGGTTTTTTTGCGATATAAATTGAGATTTTACTGATTTTCCATTTTCAGCGGCTCATAACTTTTTCTATAACGCCTAACTGTATACGTGTTGTTATTTTCTTTGATCTCACTTTTTTTCTTTTCATCACTTTTTCAATGGGATTCGAACAAATTTCATCTTGCAAACACATTTCCGTGTACTTTCTTGAATAATGCCTTGGAAAAGAAATGTATTGAAACACTCGGCATTAGTAAAGGATAATGCTAGATTCCATTATTGTGTCATGTAGGAGGAATATTTGATCTTTTAAAATATTCAATGTTTTGTTTATAACAATATTTACAACTCTTGAACCCTTTTAAAAGGTATATAGAATTCTTCTAGAGATACAAACGAAAAAACCTTCAAGCTAAAATGTTATTAAATATTCAATTGAAATATTTGAAATATTAATATATTTTATCATTTAAATAAATGTTAAAAATGTAATTTAATATATAAAAAATTTCAAAAATATCAAACCTTATTAAATCAAGAAACGCATCTAAAGTATCTGTGTCAGTTTTTTTAGTCATAGATCCGGGTCCAAGTGACTTCTTAATATTCGGATTTCCTGGATGAATTGCTACGACAAGAATAATACCAAGGATAACGGCCATCAAAGTTGTCACCACATAATAGACAATTGCGTAAAGTCCCATTTTACCACTGGATTTGGCATCCAAACCAGATAATCCTAAAAATACAATAATAATGACAATGGTAATAATTTTAATATAATAATAATGATAATAATAATAATAATAATAATAATAATATTATTATTATTATTATTATTATTATTATTATTATTATTATTATTATTATTATTATTATTATTATTATTATTATTATTATTATTATTATTATTATTATTATTATTATTATTATTATTATTATTATTATTATTATTATTATTATTATTATTATTATTATTATTATTATTATTATTATTATTATTATTATTATTATTATTATTATTATTATTATTATTATTATTATTATTATTATTATTATTATTATTATTATTATTATTATTATTATTATTATTATTATTATTATTATTATTATTATTATTATTTATTATTATTATTATTATTATTATTATTATTATTATTATTATTATTATTATTATTATTATTATTATTATTATTATAAGGACTTTTTTTGTTTTTCATTTAATTATTTACAAAAGTCAACAAAATAATTTTAACGACGATAAAATTATAACAACGAAATTATTTTATAATTTATCTTAATTGAATACCTGTTATTAAACTAGAAACTATTAAAGGAATAATTAGCATTTTCAGCATATTCATTAACATCTCTCCCGGAAATCCAATGAGATAGACTTGTCGGTCACTTATTGTGGCCACAAATTTTAACAGGAGCCCCATTGCCAAACCGAGCACCACAGAAGCAATCGTAAGTGCCACCAATACATTGTCTTTGTTTTTAAAAAATTTCTAAATTAAAATATTTATTATTTAACTTAATGAGATCTTAGAAAATTAAAAGAAAATTTTAATGAATAAAAATTTGTCTTTTTAATATTTCAATATAATTTAAATTTAATATTTCTAGTATTCGATGCATATTTTGGTTTATTTATTTAATATCCTGACAACAACAACAACAACAACAACAACAACAACAACAATAATAATAATAATAATAATAATAATAATAATAATAATAATAATAATAATAATAATAATAATAATAATAATAATAATAATAATAATAATAATAATAATAATAATAATAATAATAATAATAATAATAATAATAATAATAATAATAATAATAATAATAATAATAATTATAATAATAATAATAATAATAATAATAATAATAATAATAATAATAATAATAATAATAATAATAATAATAGTAATACTGATGAAATAAATCATTAATAAAAATAGATTATTTATTTGTCGTATTTAAAAAAATAGAAGAAATAATGAAAACTTAAAATGCCAATCTCGAGATGTTTAAAAGAATATCTATGGATCTCTGTTCCCCATTTTCTTGTGAGTGAGTTATTTCTGAAATGGATTTTATCAAAGTTTAATTCATGGAATGCTTGATGAATTTAATTCGGTACATGCACTGCTGAATTTAATGTATGTACAAAATCAGACAAAATCTATACAAAATTTATAATTTTATTACCTAAATTCTATTCGCACATTTATAATACAAGAATAAAAGAGATATATTGTTGAAAGGAATTGTTATTTGATTTTCTGTTTTTCATTTATTTGTTGAATCTTAAAAATCGGTGACAAACCTTTTAAAATTATTCAAAATACAACAAAATATATCAAAAATCGGATCAATGGAAGTTTGCCGGCAACGAAATGTATTGAATTGTTGGATAAAAAGTAGGCAGATTTTGATCTTTAATTGGAAAAAAATATTATGTATTTGAAAAATGATAGCGTTGCTGTAATGAAAAATTGGGCAACCTGGTTCCTACTTCGCAACAGTTGTGTTTCGTTTACGCTGTATAACTTGCTGTTATTATTGACAGAAGTTTTGAAGAAGAACAAGTCTCTATAAATTCGAATTCTGAAAATATTTTGCATACTAACGATGGAAGCAAAAACGATCAAGATGAAGAGTGTTTTGGAAACGTTGATGAATTTTCGAATGAGTATGATGTACCGTTTGAAGAAAATGATATTACTCATACCAAGCTAGGAAAGATTACAAAAAGACTCGATAAATTGTAAAAATATTTGACGGTCACCAACCAAAAATGATGTTTTGCAGAAATATGCTGTTAGTGAATTCGGTAAGGAATACTGTCTCTTACGAGACTGTAAAATAAGATGGAATAGTTTATTCGAAATGCTGGAGAGATTTTATATGATGAGATCTTGTCTTAAAAAGTCAATTATAGATTTAAATTTATATGTTAATTTTTCTGTCTCTGAGTTCAGTGAAATGTCTTAGATATTTCTGCATTTCTTCCGGTATGATTAGCAGTTGAAGCACTTTGCCGTGAAATATGAAATTTAAATTTTTTAAAAATTCCGGTATTAAAATCGGTATTACATTTTATTCCAGTATTGGATTCCCTATTTCTGAGTGAACCATTTAGAAATTATACGTTAATTAGATCTCAGTTTTCTTACATTGTACTGATGAAAGTCAAATAAGTTCAAAATTACTCTGCATTAGAAATTACATTAAACGTTATAAATATTTCATTTAAATCTTCTAAAATTGTAAATCTAAACTTTTCAGTTTGAAAAATGTCTTTAAAACAATCTAGTATTTTCTAAAATTAGTAATCAAATTAATGTTAATTTTTTTTATTTCTCAAAATTCAGTAAAGTTAAAGAAAATAATTATTTTTTTGAATTTCAAAACAGAAGAATAATTACCATAATTCCTGGATATCTAGTTTCAAAGTCGAAACAAATTTTTGGATAGTTTTCACAATGAACAGAATTCTTGTAGTTTTAAACTATTCAATTTTATAAGATATTTTTTTTTAATTTAAAGCTACAGATTAAAAGAAGAGTGAAAATTTGTGCAACATTTGTATAGGTTCTTTAAGAACTATTTCATCAATGGCTTATTATTTATTGTAGGGGATAACTTAATTGCCACTACCTGAGTTGTTAACATGTCTAGTTTACAATCAGTTATTTGTACCGAAAATATTTCAATAATTGAATTTCACTGAAAATCATATGATAATATAAATCATGTAACAAATCAATCAAACAAGGTTATACAAAGTTGTATACAAGAAGTTCAATAGGTTTAGTGGAATACATGCAAAGTCATTAATAGATGGTGTATTCACCTTACACTCATATTAATATCTTGTTAACTTTTACAATATCTAAGAATACCTGTGAGTGAATGTATGTACATATGGAGTAAGTATTCAGTAATATATATTCTTAAATGAGTCACCTACTGTCGGACACTAGTGTAACGCCGACATGTTACTTGTTAATATAAATACCAACCATCCACATAGTTCTTGTCATTGTTTAAATGCTTTGTTAGTCGTAACCCCTCCCCACTTATGTACAAAGATGCAGTTTTTAATTTGTTAGTAGCTATTTTGGCTTTGGCTGAATGTGGAACGCATTAATTTGGTAGAATTGCTTGTAAAATTGACGTCAGTAAACGCACTGTGCAGCGTATGAAGAAACCTATCAGCAAAATACCATCCAAACCGCGAAAGGCTGTATCATCTGCAAATGTGTAAGTATGGATTATTATGCTGTATCACATTTTTTGTGACAATGAAGGATACAAACGCTAGATCAAACTAGAAACTTCAAAAATCATAAACGAAAAGCAGTTTCATTCTTTGAATGGCAAATTTCAAGAAGTGCCATCTCAAAATGGCCTAAGCAAAATTGAAGTGACTTGTACGGATCTCTAGCATGAAATGTTATAAGGATTTGTTTCTTCATTATCTAACAACAACTTGAGCTTATGGATAAGAATCATAAAGTTATACATTATAAATTTTGGTTTTAATAAACACATACTTAAATTATTTGTTTCTTTAAATAAAACAAATTTCAGATTTTCTTTTCACTTTTCCTGTCTTTATTTAAATAAATCAAAACTTAATTATTGCAATTATTAAAAACGTTTAAAAGATAAAAATTAGTCAAAAATAAAAATAAAATAAATTTCATCAAATTACCAATTTAAGGAGTTTGTTTATATTCAAAGCTTTTTGTATTTAATATAAATATAATTTATGTTCTCATCAGTTGAAATTGTCTCAAATATATTTTTAAATTCAACAACTTTTATCGCAAAAAATTCGTTAACTATTTTTATGTTGAAAAAAATACATAAATTAACTCTCAACTGACATGATGCCGCATTCATTGTGAATTCAATAAAACAAATATGAGTAATAACAGGAGATAATAGTGATAATATATTATAAATAATCAATAATGTTAACCTTTAAACATAAAAATTAATATACAAAAAATAGGTGCCCTGGTATAAAAATAGGTGGCCTGACCTAGCTTTCTTCAAGGAGGATTTCAAATGGTATTCTGGTTGAACACTATTGACTAACACAAAATGTCGTTTGTTTATTTACATTCCCATAAGTGATCCTATGTAAGACTGAGCTCCCATTTCACTAAATCCAATACGTGGCCATTGATCTTATAAAAGTAATTTTTTTATAATAAATTCATTTTGCAAAACCTTTATTAAATTAAATAATCAAAAATTAATCAATTAAAAAAAAATAATAAAAATAATAAAAATTTAAAATTCAATAATAATTTTTTTCATTTCAATCTTACAATTTCTGAAATTAATAAACTTTATAACTAATTTAATAATTGTAATTTATAATTATAATTTTATTTTTAATTGAAAATAAAATTTAAACAGAAAACTGCAAATAAAAAAATAAAAATTTACCAGTAACTTTGGTGGAACATTTACTTTTGGACTCATCGTTATCTGAAGATAAAATAGAATTAACTTATGAACATACAACTGAATATTATTTTCGTATTAATCAATCTAAATTTAAACAAAAATATGATTTGACAAAATAACATGTACTGACTGCTATATATTCGTGTCATTTTTTGTACAAATCATATTTAATAAATCACAAAAATCAAATTTGTTGTTTTAATCTTCAAAAAAAAATTAATTTTTCCTACCGTTGATTTTTGAACAGATACAAATTGTTATTTCTTTGACTAGTGACTTTATTATTTATATGTACAATAAGATTTTCGCGTTAAGCCTGTACAATATATGATAATTTGTTCGTCAACCGAATCGAACTTCCGTTAAAACTTCGAATGACCTCGTGAAACCGAGACAAAATGTGAGAAAATTTTGGCAAATTTTACCACTAATTGTGCTAGTGGTTTTGTAAACTATTTATCGTTTGAACGAAGAAATTTCGTTGGTAAAAGTTTCTTTAACTGACATTTCATTGGTGTTTTTCATAAATATTTAGTTTAAATATTTAAATGTTAATAAATAATAATTGAAGGGTGTTGCGATTCGGAGATCGGACCTGGAAATATTGACAGGAAGCACTATTCTATAATTATTAAAATAATAATTATTAAATGTAAATTGTATATCAGCGTTCGTTTTAACTTTTCATTATTGAAAACGAAAATATGTTTATGATAAAAATATCTATTTCAATAGTACACGACAGAATTCGAATCTGAAGGGGAGGGCTAAAAGGACGTTAATAAAAGTTAAAATTTAATTGTTTTATTTTTTAGGTAAAAAAAAATTATTGGAAGCTTAAAATTTGTTCACTACTTGTTCACCTGGTCATATTTGTTCAACACAAAACCATTTTAAACCAAATTTGTACGACATAAAATAAATTGAGTTGATTAGAATTACGCATTTTTAATTAGAGTAATAAAATTCATAATAGTGAAAGTAATGTCAGTAAAATTATAAGAAATTTTAAATAAAATTAAAAAGTTTTCCATTTCAATTTTAATTGGGTTAAAAATTTATTTAATATCTTAAAAATTCTCCAGATCTACAATCTTTCAATGAGTGAAAGACCTGAAGCACAGAAAAGTAGAATAAAACACACAAGAGTCAAAAAAATTAATGTAAATTTTATGCATAAGTAAAATGTTACTATTCTAACAATGAAAAATGTAGAATGTTCACAAACATCATTTTTGCTGAGGATTGAATTTCAATTTGATCTGTATATGGCATAATGATATGATATTGTATTGCTCGTAACTTAATTATTTTAGATACTCGTGATTCGATAATAAAATAGGTTAAATAAATTTGACTTATACGTATTCTTCTAACATGCACAACATTAATTAAAATATTTTTGTTATTTTGTAAATAAAAGTTATCATTGCTGTTATTTAAACTTTCCGGTAATTTGGTAATTAAATATCCTTGTTTTATTGTTGTGTTGATAAAATCTAAATAGAATGAAATATTTTCAAAATGTCAAATTGCTTACTATTGGATTTGAATTTGTCTAATTTTGTTTCGGATTATAAGTTGATGTGATCTCATAGGTTCCAGTTATCTTATTTACTGGAACCTTTTCTCGTTTATCTGCTTCTGATTCTTTTATTCCCATGAGCATGGTTTGTAATTGAGTAATTTGTAATTTGGGTGTCTGATAGCATTTCAGTGATGTTATTTCGTCTTCGATGTTGTTCATTTCTGTTAGGTTAAGTCTTGCTTTTTTTCGATCCATGATGTTGTCTGCCATTTTTGCTAGCATCCAAATGTCTTCTTCTGATTTGAAGGACTAACGCATAAAGATACAGTTCCGTTGCAGTATTTGAAAAGTTTAGTGTGGATGTTCTGGAGTGCTTCTTAAGGAGTTCGATCTCCTAAGTAACGATAGTTTAAAAGATTTTGAAGTGAAACAGGATTTTTTCTGTTTAAATCTTCCAACATTGCAGTTTTTAGATCCGTAAAAGGCGATTTGCTTTCTGTTTCAAGCAGGTGAAAGAATCTTCTTGCTATTGCTGTTGGGATTGCCATCACTAAATTTTGAAATCGGCTTCTTTCTGATCTTTTTTTAGAAAAGATGAAAGTGATTTCCAATTGCTTGATCTATGTGGGAAGATGCTGTTGTATGGTATTAGTTTGACGGAATTCGATTGAATTTATTCCTCTATCGTATCTTTGACGAAAGATTCTGAGACATTTCTGACACTATTATTGGGTTTGAATGATAATGAAGACATTATTTGAATTTATATTTAATACATTATTCTGATTGTATAAAAAAATTTAATTGTTTATATATTTAATAAAGTTTGGAATAATTAACGAAATAGATTGATTTCATAATTAAATCCAACACTTACATTTATACGAAAAAAAGGGTATAAAAAGGGTATAAAGTTAATTTAAATTTATGCTTACATTTATTACACTTCTGAATCAGTAAGGATATGAAAGAAAATTTCACCGTCAGGTGAGACCATCCATTCTTTCTACTAAATAGACTTGATGAGAACTTCCAACTTGAATGCTTCCATTATCTGATGCATAAAACTAATTTACAAATTTGCAAACATTTTATAAACATACGAACGATGAATTTCGATGAATATTCCACAGGAGTTCCTACAATACGACTTTATAAGGCAATACGGTTATGTGTATTATCCTTGGAATATCTTGAAAGGTTGTACTTGATACCATAGAGCTTGATACTTTAAATCTAATTTCGTACCTTGCGTCGATCAAGAAATAAAATAGGAAATGATTACCGATAAAGTTTCGATTAAAACATTTCATACAGCACCAAATTTTCTTGATGAGTGAGAACTCAAAGCCTGCTGAATGAAGTGTTACCAAATGTTTTGTTTGGTGGTTTTATATATGGGCTAGCACTCAGCTAGAATATGTAGAAAATGGATCTTTTTATTTGGCACATTATACATCAGACGGATTCGACTGAAATTTTAATACGTTAGCAAACATTACGCAGCAATAAACAGTGAATGAACTGATGTACATAGTTGTATTATGTAATATTTACTCTACAAGAAATTTTGATGGAACATGAACCATAGGTTTACCGACTAACAATTTTTTATGCTTTAAATCTGTATTCATATTTAGTTTACTCAATATTGAGCGTTCACCAAATCCAATGTAAAATTAATGTTTGATTAATTTTCAATGATCGTTGTGACCATATTGAATGCCATTAGCTTTACTTGCGGCTACAAAGACTTTCTATTGGTCACATGAAACACGCACAATTAGGTTTAACAATGGTTGGCTAGTTCAATGCCCGAATGGACAGGTTTGATATTTTAGATATTTGATCCCCTTTATTACTAATTACTTTACAGATCTCATTAAATGAACAAGTAAATATAGATGTTATTTTCCTTATTGTTTTCCTTTCTGAAATATGAAAATCTAATTTTTTGAAATTATTGCATTTTTCTCCACTCAAAAATTTTGTTATTTATAAAAAGGTGAAAATTGCGGAGAAAATAGTTACGAAAAAGCGACCCCCTCTCACTTGGGCAGTTAGAGCTCCAGTTCATCTTTTTTAAGTTTTAAATTTTCATTTTTTGAAAATGGGTAGCAGCAGAAAAATGTGTAGGAAATTAAGTGATTTATAGTCGCAAGTAAATATATGACGTTTAAAACAAAATAAAAACATAAAAAATAAACAGAAAATAAATGATTTAACTAATATTCGTTCTAAATTCTATAAAACATAATTTTTACTTATGAAATTCTTGGAATTAAAAGTATTCAATTGTATTACAGAATAGAAGGTCTATCAAGAATGGTTACAAAATATATAGGACCTTTTCATCGTCCTTAATAACACTGGATCATGAGATTGTGTTTTAATGAAAACTTTTCAATAAATGAATAGTTTTTAATTTATTTATTAATTTGTGAATTCATATTTTTATACTCTCTTCTTAAATGCCACGAACTTTGTGATTTGCAACGAAATAAGTAAAGATTGAAACTGATCTACCATTTGGACAGATCTTGAAGTTGAAACTTTTACAAACATGAAAACCGGATGAAGTAAACCTAATGTATATAAATAATAAAATAATATTTCGATTGTTAAAATCTTACTCCAGCTTTTTCTGTTTTATCTTTGGGATACCTTACATTAATTTCAATTTCGTCACCCAAAAATGTCAAAAGTAAAAAATAAATTTTTTATTTTGTCAATGAATACTTATATAAAAATTAGAAGTGCGTGTTTATTGAAATCTATACCACTTGACAGTTCTGTTTTAAAGGTATCTTTGAAATCTTTGACTCCAGTTCCGAAAGAAAATATAGACACGGCATTCGCTTTGCAAACGAATTAAATAAAAATAATCCTTGAGTAAATATATTACTTTTCTTTTGAAAATGAAAATGAATTCACAAGTTCTGGATATTGATGAAAACCCTATAGAACTTTAGGGGTTGACGTCATGAGAATGTGGAAAATTAATTAAATTTCCTAAACATAACAAAAGACTATAGGGAAGTAAATGGATAAGATATTATGTGAAGTTACCGAGTAATAGTTGTCCTTTTACTTTTCGTAGATTATACAATTATGTATAAATAATTTTCTTTTTCTAATTATTTAAATATTTAATTCAGTAAGAGTGGATTACATACAAGTTATAATTACTTTTATTTTAACGATTCAAATAATTAATATACAATTAGTCACGAATCTGTTTTATTTTGATGGAAATAAATATAAATAATATTGATGTAAAATGTTAAATATGAATTGTAAATATTTTCCATTTCAAGTTACATTTGACCAATGCGAGAGAGCTCAAAAATTATGATTTAACGAAAAATACATAACTTTTAATACTGACTTGAATCAAATTAAAATTCGACCAAATAACTATAAAATTACGTTTGAAAAAATTTGATTAACTTTATTATTATGATATCGAGTATACGGATAAATTTGAAGAAATATATATTCATGAGGGATTTTTCACAAATAAATGATCATTTAATCAGCTTTAATCCATAAATCATTTCCTGAATATTCATAAACATTATTAATAATAATAATATATAATAGTATATAATAATATAAAAAATTTTAGAACAAAAAGACCTTGAATAATGCTATCATTTCCTTATGAAATCATAATTCAACTCTTAAAACTTTATAACTTTAAAAAATCAAATGCTTAGCAGCCATTGATTTTTTACAAACAAAATCCAGTAAATTGATTTACATATCAATTTGTATTATAAGGAGAATTTATTTCATTGATGTTTGGTGTAATACAAGTTGATTTGTAAATAAACTTACTGGATTTTGTTTTTTGTAAAAATTGCCAAAGTGTTTTTGTGCATTATTTAATTTTTCTACCACTTTTTAATTTTTTTTTCTGTGAACTGTATCTCACTGCACTTTCAAAGTACTACATCAAGGTGAGTTAATATGTATCTATATTATAAGATTATTGATTTTTATTTTACATTATATAGTCCATCTCAGTGCAGCTTGCTGTATATATCAAAAGAAAGTTGAAAGTCAAGGAAGTACGAGTTGCACTACTACTAAATTGGCACCTTTGTATCAATCAATGATCTAGAAATAATCTAATTTACAGTCATTTTAATCAATGTATAAAACAAATTGCACCAGCTCCATGGCAGAATCTTAAATAATGATTGTAGCAGTTATAAAAATTACGAACCAAAAGATTGATTTTGTTAAAGAATGATAAAAAAGAGGTTAAGTTGATAGTTCTTACCTTAGAAAGTTCATTGTTTGTGAATCGAAGAAACAAAATAATTTTGAATTTTGGCCAGTAGCAGAAATGATAATTACCGACACAGCTGCCGTCAACACTTGAAAGCGAAATGGTATAACCTGTCTCATACAACGAGATGTTATGTCATTAAACTTTCCAGTTCCACAGTATGTTGGCTGCCGACATCATGCTTTATATAGAATTATGAAATAAGTACAGTTAAAGCGGGTGAAACTTATTCACTCCATAAAAGATGATCCTAAAAGATTAATTTGTCCAATTTATTGGCTACAGAGATTATATTCAATTCTTGTTGAATCTTCAATCATTTTGGTATTATTTCGACAATGGTGATTTTCCTCTCATCCATTTCAAAAACATTACAAAATTTGAAGAATATTTAACCGCCGTGTGAAAGAGTTCGATTACTTACAATTTGCAAGTCCATTTCGTATTTCAAGCTCTACAAAGTTGTCCGAGAGCCAAAAGGTATTTTTGATACCCATTAGAGCCGTGAGTCTTCTGCTATAAATATTCACCATAGCAATATTTATGCAAAGTTTGTGTTACTTCTGAGAGGATATTTTGAATTCAAGGCTTAGTCAAAATAAAAAAAAGACATAATTTTTATATATTAACATGTTTATTACGAATCATTGAAAATTTTTATTTTAGTTACTAAAATGTTTTTTGAAAGGACTTTTATTGTCTACTCAACCTAGTTTTATATAACCAATAATCGGAAACTTTTATTTGAGTTGTGGGAGGGGAGGTTTTCTTAAGGAATATAAAAACTGAAGCTATTTTTAAGAGTTTTAAGGAATTCCATAGTGTAACACCCTGGTCTAGTTAAAATGCAAGAAAAGGTGATGTAGTCACGCCTAATATATGTAGTACATACCAAAACAAATATATTTGAGTTTGTACTTAATCGTAAAAAGGCTCAAAAGTGAAAATCACGTTTGTGCTGAGTCAGAAATAACAATAGTGCAAAATTATTTATTTGAAAAATTTGTGAAATTTATGATTCAGCACATTCGGCACTTTTGATTGATAAAACAAAGTGCAGCGGTAAATTTGAAATTCAAAGTAATTTTCTGAGAAAATATTTCATTTAGTGAATATTTGTAAATAAATTTACGTTGAGAAAATTTTTTTATTTTACTGATTAAATTAAATGCTGAAATTTTATTTTTTTAATTAATTTTTGTTGAATTTGTGAAGAAGCTTTTGAAGAATTTACTGCACTAATAACGCCACTTCAATGTTTATCATTGAAGGTCAAGCGGGCTATCGGTTCAAGGTATTAAGGTGAGTGTGGACAAATAATCATGCTACTTAGAATGTAAGTTAAAGTTTATAATAAGAAATTATTATTCACCATTTTATGGTCTATTAGACCGCGACAAGGTGAAAGATGAAAGAGAATCGAATAAAATCCTTTACAGTTAAAAGGATAGAAGAAGGCGAGATCTGTTGAAAAATATGTAAAAAAATCCACATCTAAGAAATTTGAATAATATCATTTAACTTAAAACACTTTAAATGCTCAAAGAAGATATTCCAGGAGCATCAACAGTATTCAATATTCAAGGATCCTAAAAGAAAAATTGAATTTCTTAGCTCTTTGCGCTCATGGAATATTTTCATATTTCTTTCCGCCAACTCGATAATTATAAATTTAATTTATGGTAATGAAAAATTTGAAAAATGATTTCCTCCGTGGAGAAAAGGAAACAGTAAAATGTATCATTTCTTCTGGTAGAGTTTGTTAGGGCAAAGGTCTTTGCCAGCGGTGCTGACTTTTAGAGGGCAAATGGCTTGAATTTTTTTTTGATAATATTTGTTTTATTGGCACCATACAAAAATGTAAAAATGAATTACACCAGAGAACATGTTGCATCATTTTTTATAAACATATGAACAAGCTGGAATAGTTCATGGAGAAAAGGGTGATAATAAAAATTAAGGAAAAATTCGTTATTGTATCAGATCTTAAAGTCCGTTATGTCTTCATTTTTGAAGAGTAAGATATAAATGAGAGAGGACATCAAATCTGAGACATGATTTTAATAAAGAGAGGAGCAAGTATGTTGATGGCCCTAAATGGCTAGTTTCATGAGAACATCAAATTTCATGCGCTTATAGAGGAATTAACCTCTAAAATTTGGAGTCTAAATGAACTCAATTTTTCAGTTGCATTTTACATTATGTTATTTTTTGTTACAAAATCTTACGACGTGGAAAATTTAAAGATTAACTTTAATAACACGACATTTATATTATAACCTCCATACACACATACAAAACTGACGTTATTGGGCAGTGGGGGTCATTTTTTACCCCCTTTATAAAATGTATATTTTACTATAATTTATTGGTAAATAACAATGCTTAAGATAATTAATTTAATCTAAATAATCGAAGTAAACTATTTATTCTGCTTTTTGGTCTTTACATGGGGGTTTTCACACATTTTGCACTTTGACAAAATCATATTACTTTCAGATCGGGAGAGCAAATTTGGCACTATTTTAAGCTTGGGTTGTTTTTATTTTTTTGGGTGGCAAAAGATCATCAGTAAATCATTTTAAGAATTCACGCCTTTCTCGCTTTTTGTACTTATACACAAATGCTTGATGCCTTGCTTAATATAAAAATAGGCATTATAAGCAGCTATGCTCAGCATGCTATTGAACATCACCATTGTTCAATGCATCCATTTTCTGTTTGTGATAAAAAAAACCTTCCTTTGAATAGGTGTAATAGGTTTTGTGATCATCAGTTGATTAATCTTTATGAAAAGTTGAAAGTTGGATCACCAATTTGGCTTTTTAAGCTTAAATTTGACCAAAGTAGCCTTTTTCTTGAAATAAATACTTCATTGTTTTTTCTTTATTGCTTTGAAATTCAGGTGCAAAATCCATATAATTGTCATTTTTAGCCCAAAAAGAATCTAGCAAGAGAAAGGGTAGTGAAGCATTGTCTGTTGTACAATTTAGTCCAGTTTTATAGATCGGTAAATACAATGGTTTGACTACATTTTCACCTAATTCTGTTTAGTTTTCTCATTCTTCTTCCGTAAGTAAACTTTAGTACTGTACAAATATGTGTTTTTTGATATCACAAAACACCCAAATTTTAAATTCATATCGTCCAGGTTTATCATCCAAGCCAGTAGTTCATCAATGGTTACCTGCTCACTCGAAGACTAATTTCTTGGGCAATTTGGATGAATGAGTCAAAAAATATTCTTAAAGAGGCCAGCTTGTTTATTCTTGATGTGGTTCATCTTTGATTAAATCGAAGGTATGATGAAAGGTTTCCATACCTTGCCGACCAGAATTATCACAAAACCATATTTTAGCCATTCATCAATCACATTACCAAGCTAGCACGTTCAATCCCAAAAAAGTAATTGTAGTCATCTACAAAATTTATAATGGCCATTAACGAGATGTCTGATTTTCTAAGAGCTTGTTGTTTGAATTTGTTTGGCATTTGAAAATATTTTCTGTATCAACCCTCCTCTGGTTTCTTGTAATAATACCAGACAAATATTCAAAGTTTGTAGTTTCAGAGCCGGATTCAATATAGTTATCAGAGTCATTGTATATCAAAACTGGATAGTTGATAGAGAGATCGCTGAATTCTCAATCCTTCTCATCAACCAGCCGATCATCCTCATCTCTTTCTACACCTGTTTCAGTTCATTAAAAACTCCTATAATAAAATGAAAAAATCAATAATGTTATAATATAGTGACATAAATACTTACCTGTGTCTGCATGTAATTTGTTCAACTGAATAAAAACTTATATTATAGGAAGGAAGGAAATTGAAGACAATTTTTTTTAAACATAAACACATAATGTATGCAAACTTTCAAAATGTAAAAATGTTCAATTCAATTAAAACTCTATATAAAACTATTTTTAGTAAATTTTTAGACAAGTTTTTTTAAATTAAAACCAAATATTCTTGAAAAAATACCAATAATTCTACTTTGAGTTGTAGAGAAAATTAAGAAATAATTTAGTAAGATTTTTCATGAAATTCAATCAATTTAATATTTTTACAACATTTCAGATATTTCAAAAATATTCATCGAAACTCTAGGTTTTTGAGGAGATGAAGAAATAACAATGTAACATTTAACTTGTACTTAAAATAAATTGAGCTTTTACCTCATTTGCAATTTACCAGGAGCAGTGGAACCAGAACCTTCAAATGAGGAGTTTAAAAAAACGGAAAACATAAGTTTTCCGATAACTTAAGTTTAAAAATAATATTTTTTATAAAGTATAAAAATCCAATTCATGAATACCATTCAAAATGGTGAAGATTTTTATAAATTTGGGAAATTAACGGAAATTTTCAAAGCCTCATAAAATCAATAATTGTAAAATCAATAAATATCAAAAATTTGAATTTGTCAAAATGTAAAAAAGATGGCAGCCAAAACGAATTTCCAAGGAACAGAGAAATAGGTTTTTCGAATATAGAAACTTTTTAATAATAAATTTTATTTTAATAAATTTTAGTTTTCAATTAATCGGACTTACATTTATTCGAAAATAATTCCATTAATTTACATAAATTGGCATAAATTCCTAAAAAACCCCAAAGAAAATTAATAAAAGTAAATTTAAAATACACGTTGATGAAAAGTATTATTTAAGAGCTTGAATAATGATCTCATAAATATACGAGATCACAATCCAAGCCTTAAAATATACTTTATTAAAAAATTTACCTGTCAGCCATTTTAAAAATGGCTAATTCATAAACTTAATCATAATCGTAGTTGAATGTTCATTAAAACTTCTATTATAGAAGTTTTTAATGAACTGAATCAGGTGTAACTCTGTTGTAATTGTCTGCAATGCTTCATTTGAGTTCATGGAAATAAAATCAAAAATATTTATTTTTAATTTATTCTCGAATATTCTTCCGTACTCCGTAATATTCTGGCACTTAAAAGCAAAACATAATTTATTATAAATGGTGAGGGTCAAAAATGACCCAAAAGAGTGTGATGTTTATTTAATCTTTATTATCGTCCGAAATGACTTTTGAAACTTTTATTTAATTAAGCAAATTATGCATTCAGTTTTTGTTCACGTTCCTAAAATTAGCTGAATTTCCGTTTTGGTTTTAAGGATATCCATGAATTATCAAAGGTGAAAATATGGCCTTGGCCCATAAATGTGACCCATTTGAAAATTGATTTTTCTCTATCCAATGATGCATAATTTATCCAATTTCCCCTAGAATTTCATTTACAACATTTGTTTTTGTATAAAATCTAAAAGTTATTTTTTCCATCGATGTCCAAATTTTTTTTTGCTCGGGTCGAAAAATGAAATTTACAGTATTCAACAGAAGAAAATCTTTTTTCAATTACATAAAAATTATAAATACAAAAAATGGAAATTAAGTGCATTTTATTAATGATTAAATTTGATTAATAAAATAAAAGAAATATTATATATTTAGTAATGAGATGGACGCGCTTGGGTGGTAGTTGTCAGTTCTGTAATTCTATGTCCTAATTTTGAAGTTGCAATTCTTAAAATGTCCTACAATCGATTGTCTGACAGTTTATTTCTGTTGTTTGTTTTTGTATTTTTCCTTTTTTTCCTTTCATATTTGTTTGAGGTGCCAAAAATTGACAATATTTCTGATGCAAATACTCAGGTTTAGATATCTTGTTTTAATAGTGCTTTGTAAAACTCCAAAATGATTTTTGAAACATACTTTCAAATTATCTGGAAAGCCGAATCCATTTCAAATTTTGAAATGCTGGAATTGAATAATTGAATAATTAATTTTCATTATAAAAAGTGATTATTTCTTTTTATAAATTAAAAAACTTTGAAAAAATATATTTAGCCATCTAACTTCTGCAAAATATATACTATCATCCAATTATAGAGAAGTTTCATCTAAGGATTTCCTAAATTCTCGATGGTTAAGTTTTCAGTATCGTATGAAATCTGTAATATAATGAAAATAACAATATGTCAAAAGAGGTTTATTCATAAAAAACTGACAATATATATACATATATATATGCTACTGTGTATCCAGCACAAGCATTATTTGGATTAATAATAAGGGATGACATAGTCAGATGATGCAGATAATCAATCAAACATATAGGCAGTCATACACATTAATTATAAAGGTTAACATATTGGGGCAGGGATATCAAATATTCCAAAACAGTTACATCACAATTATATAACTATTATATTTTCAGAATTCAAACTTTTGCCAATAAATTATTTTTACATACAAGGTAGTGCAAATATAAATGTTTCTTAATTTCCAATGAAGCTAGTTTATCATTAAATTTTCCCCCGAGTCCAATATTACAGCCGGTTTGACATCGTACTCCATTTTAACATTAAAAGGTTTGTCCAAATTTAATTGCAATTTTTATAGTATCTAATATATTTTGTCCTAATGTTGATCCATATAAAGAATACAGTTCCACTAGCTCTTCTGTCACATTCAAATTACATTCCATACCTCTTATGGAAATATGTAATTGTGATGTATCTATTTCATCAGTGCTTTCATGGATAGCAATATAAAAATTTTGTAAGGTTTTAATTTGCTCTTTACATTTTTTAGTGCGCCTAGTTACAGTATTTCTTGGAAGCAAAATATTTTAAAAAAGTTTGAGTTTTTCAAGAAGGGTGGCTGAAGCTGCATAAATTATACATGTCTTAATCAACTGGCCGTCAATACGGTGAGAAATTTGAGTCCATCTGTAACACAAACCAAGTTCTCATAATATTGGATTATGAACAATTTTCCTTGTATCGACAGTGATTTTGTAGACTTATTCAATTTTTCATCTTTAGTAAGTACATATAAGCTTTTGTTATTTGTTTTATTATTATTTTATTTGTTTTCCGCATTTCCTGGAATGGTATAGTTTTATCATCAATTTTTATATTTTTTTACGTGTCACTAGGAAATTTGACCTTCTATTTAACTTTTACAAAAGGTTTTTATCGTTAAGTTTTAAATGAATTCTCCCAATAGCCATAATGTAACTAAATTGCAAATGGCATTTACATTAAGCTGCAATAGGATATAATTCAGTAGTTCGCAACCTATGGAACAAGCCATACGCTGCCTTCTTAAAATTAACTTTATATATAAAAATTTTATAAAGCTTTATTATTAAAATTAGTAGAGTCGATTGTGTGTGACTCTTAAGTTTAGAATCTACATTCTATAATATACACTTAAAACGTAAGCATTTTATTCCCTTGCAAGTTCATTTTTAAAAATATTGACCAAAACATATAATAAATTGTTGTGTAAATAAATTATTAAGATTTAGCTCTATAAAATTAGTATTTAAAAACCATAATACATATAAATTATGAGATATTTTAAAAAACAAATACATAATAGTTAACTGCAAAATGCAGTGAAATAGAAACCATCCGATTCATTTTATCGTTTGAATCACAGCAAATTGACAAATGTTATCAACGAGCCACAGCACCAGAAATGATGGGAAAAGTTATTGTTCTTCTCTGTCTTATGATATTATAATATTGAGGTTATTAGAATAATTATTCATAAAATCGCATCCATTTTAATTCGTTTTATTCAGTTTTAACTTAAAACATTTAATAAAGACGTTTAATAAATATATTAAAAAATATATTTCATAATAAAATTTTTTTTTGAAAAATTATTTTTTTAAAAACGTTTACTGATCATTTTACTTACTTTAATTAAATTTCAATATATTTAATTTTATAGTATTTTATTATAATTTTTAAATTGTTTTATATTAAATTATATTTTTATTTATATGTTTGAATTAACAATTAATTTTCTTCTTTATGATTAGTAGTTTACTACAGAAAAATAACTATAAATATTTACAGTAGTTTTTAAAGTCTATTTATAAGCAAATTTTAAATCAAACTTTTCGATTGTTATTATCTTCAAATTTTATTTCCCCCATTTGCGCCCTGCCGTTGCAACTGCCACCATAACCTTTTTTTGGATTCTACTTAAGACTTCCTAATTTTGATATCTTTGGAGAAAATCAGTTCAAATTTTTAATTAATAATTAACCCAAAAATTAATAATTTAATTTTAAAATTAATTAATTCAAAGACTTAAATTATGTTTTTTTGAAATTAATAATTTATTATTGACTTTTATTTCGAATAAATAAAAAAAAGTTGCTTTTTACCTTTTTATAATTATATTAGCTAAAGTTTTACAAATATTTTCTATTCGAATTATTATAAATTTTTAAAAAATATTAGAACACATGTTTTTAACGGTTGCCTCATCCCATCCTAAATTGTATTTACTTTGGATTTTTATAGGAATACCTTTAAGAAAATAATTTTGTTAAAGAAATTTAGAAACATTCTTTATTGTTCTTTCCATCAAGATCACTGTTATTAATCCAGTCAATTTCAATTTTATCATTTTCTAGAAGACTTTCAATAATTCCTGAACCCAAAGAATCACCAAGTACGTTTATAGTAGTCCTTACACGATCTCTGAAAAATAAGTCTAGTATTAATTTAAATATAAAATAATTTTTTTTAATTAATTAATTTTAATTTAACACAATACTTATTTGTCATCTGCTCTACAGTTATATAAATGACTCTTCTTCCCAACTCTCTTGAAGAAATGAGCTCTCTATAGGAATGCGTCTCTAAAAAGTTAATAAGCTCTCGATGTATGTAGATTCGATATTTTTGATATGGGAGAAATAAAATGCAATAATGACTGTGATTATTTGAAGGGATGATGTGGCTTTTAGTTATATTCCTTGAAAGTAACGAAGAAATATGTTCCGTAAATTAGTTGAAATGTGGCAGCGACCTGGATTGTTTATCTATTTTTGCAGTTAAAGAAAATTAGTTATAGTTCTGAATACGGGAATGGATGAACGGTTATTTGCTCGCAAACTACCAGTTAAAGGGATTAAGGAAACTGAAATTGAGAATATTTTGACTTAAATAAAAAATTGATTGCAATTCTGTATAAAAACGTAAATTTTGTATTACTTACAAAAACCAATCTACGGTTAAAATTAAAGTGATATCACTGATGGGAAGACCGACAGATGCCAGTGCCGGAATTACAGTTACCAATCCTGAACTTGGTACACAAGAGGCTCCAATTGCTGCAAATGTAGCTGTGAGGCTAAACTATTTTAAAAAATTAATTATTAAAATGTCACCTCATAGAAAATATTTGTCCAAAAGATAATACCATTCCATTTATTTGTGCAATAAATATCGAGGCCACCGCTTCATATAATGCAGTTCCGTCCATATTAATTGTTGCACCGATCGGAAGGACAAATCTTGTAACTTTTTTGCTAACCAATTTATTGCTCTCAAGGCATCTAAATAAATTAATATTAATAAATACATTATTATTATCAGTTAAATTCTTTTAAATCTGATTTTGATAGTTGTTTGTTTAAATGTTTTCTTTCTTTACAATTTCTTTACACTTGACTAGTAAAGATTTTTGTGGAATCTTCGAAGTGATGCATGTTTCTTGGACTCTTTGTCGAGTAAAACTTGTTATTTCTAGCATTTATAGGAATATTGTTTCCTCTTATATCTTGTGATTGTCAGGAATTTGATTACAAATTAATTTTGGAAACAAAGAATAGGTCAAATTCTAAGAAGAAACAATAAGAAAATGAAATATATGTTTGTTTGAGTTCGTTGTATTTTACTAATAGTTCAAAGACCTTTTAGAAGAATTCTGAGCGCAGAGTTTAATCAAATCAAGATATTAATTATCTTTTTTTGAGAAAAAAATCATTTTCTAAACAAATTTGATTTCCGGAATAAAAAAAATATTTCCTCAACCGCTTCAAAAGAAATTGAAGATTCAAGTTTTTCACCCAAAGTTAAAGAATATTAATAATCAATTGTGAATTAAAAGCCATTTTGTCAATTTTTTTCAACACATTTCTCCTAGAAATGAGAACAAAGTGTTAAATGTTCATCATTTACGAAAATCAAAACTTTAAAAATCGTTTATTTGCATTTGTGTTTTTGTAATTTTTTTTAAAAAAAATTTTAAATTTTTTATTATTTTTAAAAACATTTTTCAGTATTTAAGTAATTATATTAAATAATTTTATTAAGTAATGCACATTATAAACATGTTGAATGTTGATTAACGTTAAAAAATTTTGTCAATGGCCCGTGCGGGATGAGGCGAAAATTATAATTCTTAAATAAATTTCCATTTTATAATAAATAATACAAGTTAACATAATTTATTTATGATGCTTCTCAAGCCTGGATATGAATAATACATGAAACTTTTACAGATGCGACAATATTATTTTAATAAGGGTGGCCATGCATTATGATGTTTTGTTTTATTCATCGAAATTTAATGACTGTCACTACTTATTTTTTTTGGATTTAAAAAAGAATTTATAATAGAAAAATATTTTGTCACACTCTTTATATTTATTTCTTTGATAAAATTATATTATATGATATTAATCAACGACAAGTAGGAACGGTGACTGGACAAAAGTCTACAGATAAAATGGTACTTGAATTGAAATGAATAATATAAAAATGGTAAAAATAAGTTTATTTAAAAAATAAGTTCAATTAATTATTTTAATTATTTTTTATTGCCTCAAAAATTAGAGCGAACAAAAATTATGCGAACTAATTCTCTCTTTTTTCCGGTTGTTGCACCTAGTGCCAGTTGATGACGATGAAGTTGAGTGCTAAGCTGCTTCTGTTGTAGTTTTTGAGATAATTTTGTTTACTTTCAAAACCAACATGCATTGTGCCAACCTCTATTGCATTTTTGCTGCGATGATTCTTGGATGTTGATTCCACAGATGAATTGAGAATCTAGGCGGACCTTTTCTTCTAATTCATTGCCTGTCGATGAAGTTTTTATTCATTCGTTATTTTTTATTCTTTTGTTTAGTCATTATTGATGTTATTAAAAAGTATTATCATTTTATCTGCACTTTTTTAATATACATTTGGTCCGTACCATTTTATCCTCTACAATTTTGTTCTAGAACCGTAGGAATATGAATTCATTTTATTTATGATACTTAATGCAATTTCCTACAATTTCTGTAATTATTTTCCTAAATTTTCAAATCATACTTAAATGTTATGGGTAAAGTTGCAGTGCTCGATGCAGTCCCAAAGGAAGCCAACCAAGCCTGAGGCAAAGCACGAAAAAACCAATATGGGTTTTTCTTACAAACAATAAAATACATAAGAGGTAAAACTATTCCTCCATGAATAAATAATCCCAACAGTACTGTCATAATATACAATCCTAAAGACGACGCTGCACTTTCCAAGTTCTTTATTTCCAGTATTTTCCCAATAATCAGAAAGAAAATACCAATCGGAAAATACCTAAATAAAAAATAAAATGTATTTTTATGATTTAAAAATTTGATACTTCATTAATTTTAATTCTGACAAAAGATCAAAAATTAAATTCTATGCAACATAAACATTTGGCTCTGTTTTCGACGGGTGTCAAAAGCAAAAATAAATGAAATATCAAAAAAAAATCGATTAAATGTGATAAAAATTTTTTTAAAAATCCTAATTTAAAAATTTACAAAACCTTGTTTGATATTAAATAAAATTTTTGATTTTATTAAAAAATGAATTTATTTATAATTAATAAAAATCAAGCTGTATTATATCAAAGGACATTTTCTTTCTTTTTCAAAGGTAAAAGTCTGGAAAATATTATTCAAACGGACAGATATCAAATGAGAGATCGTTTAAAACATAAAATAAATTTATTTAATTGCAAAAACAAATAGAACGTGAAACCCAATATCTAATAAGGACTAGAAATATTTGAAAGAAATTCTCATGAATGTATTTTTCGAAGTAATTTTCGAAATTTTTGAATATTTGAGGCCAAGTGGACAATCATGTTAACTCATATCATTTCACTAAAGTTTATTACAGGTCTTCTATCATTCTCCCTATTTTTTTGAAAACTGTAGTAAATATGGATAAAGGCCAGGTTAATTAAGAACTCAAACTTCTGTATAATACAGATAAATTATTTATAATACTTAAAAAATGTTTACATTCTGTAGCAATGAAATTTTAAAATAAATAAAATTGTATGATTAATTTTAACCCGTTACCTGCCAGATTATATTCTCGCTCTTTTTGGGTTATGTATTCTTTTCTACATTAAAATAGGTGTGGTAAAATATTTAAACAAAAAAAAACACTTAACATCTTTAAAAAGGTTTTATAAATGGTCCCAAATGAAGATCATGGCAGGAAATTAAAATAGTAAATTAAAACAATCACTTTTACAATTTTTCATTTATTAATAACTAAACTTTATCAAGATTATCAATATTAGAATTGAAAAAAACGGAAAAATATAAAGTTAAAAAAATAATATTTAATATCATATAAAAACAGATCTAACAAATTTAAATTAATAAACACATTAATTAATTTATTTATTCCAATGCTTACAATTCTAATGTTATGAATCAAGGAAATTTAATATATTAATATAAAAAATATTTATTTGTTACTAAAAAATGTTTGTCATTGAATAAATAAATTGGGGAAGATAATATTAAATTAAGATTCGAAAAAAATAATTAGGTATCTATTAAAATTATTTTAGACAAATGTAACCAAAATATTAACAAAAATAAATAAATAAACAATAATTTTACCACATAATATAAGTCACCATAGTCATTATAACCTGATTAAGAACTTCGAAAAATTGGAACATTTTTTTCCCTTTATTTCCGAGTTGACCTAAAATTAATCCGAAAGTAATGGAGAAAAATACCAGACCTGAAAGCAATAAAATATTTTGCCTGAAATAATTTTTTTGAATTAAATTTTACCCAAAATATTCGTTGATTCTACCATCGTAATTGTGAGTTTTGATATATTTCTAGGAAATTCTGTAAAGTTTTTATAAATATTTTCTTTTTCAATGGCATAATTTGTTGCAACTTGACGAAAGCAGCCTTCAATTAGATTGGGAGGAAATATATTTCTAAAGTAAAAAAGTTAAATTAGTTTTATATTTCTTGTCGTATAAATAAATATTGTTTTAATTTCAGAACAGTAAAGCATCAATTAGAAAACAATACCCAAACAGGTATATTAAATGTAAAAAGTAAATAGAAGATGAAAAAGGAAAAGATTCGTTTAAATGAAATACTAATAAATAAATGTAGTAAAATAAATAACATTTAAAATTATATAAATATAACAAAACATATACATTCTCATTAATTATTGACACAGTATTTTAAATCTTAAAACGTGTTTTAACGTGCTGTGCTGTCAGTGCTTAGTATAAAATAAAAACTTAAGAGGGTTACAGAAGGTTATCATTAAATTTGTATTATTGGTTTAACTAATTTTCGGATTTAATATTTTAGAAGTTATAGTACTTTTAATTGCTAGTAACAAATTTTAAAAAATTAATTATATTTCAATAAAATCGTTACAGAGGTGAGGCAGAAGAATTTAGTATTTTATTTGTATAATATCCAAATTAAATTATTGATTTTTCTAAATATTTGGATTTGTAACACATAAAAACGCAGGTTTGTTTTAATTTCAAATCAAAGTAAAAATGCTTTAGAGGCAATTCTGAAAATTTGTGTTAAATATAAAAAAGCATTGATAAATAGTCTAAATGTATGAAGTTATTTGAAATTGAAAAACATATCAGTGATGAAGGAGACAATAAAATATTTGTATACATATTAAACAATCACCAAACAATTATTTTCATTATTTGATAATATATAAAAGTTTTTAAATATGTATTATAAGAACTATTAAAGAACAAGAAAAACCAATGAATACTCTTGTAGTGCAACTTGATAGGTTTTTGCTGAAAAAGTCTTTTTGAAACCAATATTTAAAAATATTTTTACCTTATCAAATCAAAAATGGATTCCAATGCTCCAATGTTTGATGTCGGTCCTGTATTTTCCAGAGGTTGAAGATTTTTAATTTTTGGATTTCCTGGATGAATCGTAACAACCAAAACCATTCCCATAATCAATGAAATCGAAGTAGTTATTCCATAATAAAAGACCGTATACAATCCAATTTTACCACTGGACTTGGTTTCCAAAACTGATAAACCTTTAAAGGGGTGAACCATGGGTTACATATGTTTATAGAGTACAAAAACATAATTTTACCTGATAATTCATATTTTTAAAATTCATTCTATATTTATTAAATTTCTTTTTAATTGTTTTTATATTTAAATAAATCATAAAATAAAATTTAGGCAACACTATGTTCAAATAAATAATCCTGAGATATTTAAATATTTGTTTATTTGAAAATATTTTTTACATAATGGGAATCAAAGATTTATGTATTTAAAATGTAACAATATTGTAAGAAGATTAAAATAAAAATATGTGTGAAGAATTTATTAATGACTGGCAGACAATATATATATATGGGAAATCAATTATCCCATAATTACATCACAAATATTTTGTGTCATTTCCAAATATCATTGAATAAATTTATTCATTCTAAATAATTAATATAAAAATAGGATAATCTTTGATAAAAGCAAAGCCACGAATTTATATTGCAAAGAATTAATTTTTTGATCTATTATTAAAATGAAAATAAATGAAATTTCATAAAAAAACTTCATAAAATTTACTGATAAATAATTTGATGGGTGAATTATTATTTTCTAATAAAAGATTTATTTTGAGGAACAAAACACAATAATTAATTTTTTTTGTAGATTATTGGTTTCTCACATTGCTAAAATAATTGGTCTATTAAAAGACAAGCAGAGACCAATACATTAACCTGAAATTGGATAATGCCGGTGGACGGAATTTGGGTCAGCTTCAAACTTTTGTATGCGATTTATATGATAATTCTTTTCGAAAAAACAGGTAATTTACAAAGGTGTGACTAATACCACAGTGCTACTTATACGCCGGAAAATAAAGTACGATACAAAATTTGGAAAATATATATCATGCTACATCTATATATGTCATAAAGTATATATTTTTTGTTATATAAAGTTATTTTTGGTATGCCAAACAGTTTGGTATCATATTTATATTAAAGTATTATTTGTTAAAGTGTCAGGCGTGAAAACTGAAAGTGAAATAAACAATCTGTAAATAGAAATATAGAAATATAAAACTTATACTGACGGGTGAGATCAAATTATTGCTATATAGCCAGTTCATAATATTTCATTTTAGAAGTGATTTCTGTAACAGTGCAAAAAATCAAAGTTAATATAAGTAAAATTTCTTCATCATTATTGGGGTGAAATGTAATCAGGCTCCAGTGCTAATTTTTCCAAGTGAATGTTTATTTATTATTTATAAACTGTTGTTTTCACAAAATGAGATAAAAAAATTAGTAACAAACAAATTAAAAAAATTAATATTAATAATTATTTAATTTAATTTTTCAAATTACTTTTACAAAATAAATTTCGTTATTTAAGAACAATTATTAATTAATTCAAATTAGAAATTTTCTAACCAGTGATTAAACTTGAAGTGAGAAGTGGAAGGATCAACATTTTCAACATGTTCATTAGCATTTCTCCCGGGAACGAAATCAAATAAATCTGATATTCATTTACTATAAATGTGGATTTTATAAAGAATCCCGCTAATAAACCAGTGAAAACCGAAAATACAGTTAATACGAATAAAATATTTTCGTTGTTTGATAAAAATTTCTAAATATTTAAAAATAATCAAATAAAATTGCAAAGTTTTAATAATTGAAAAACATCAATTAAATTGAACAACATCACACGAAAAATTTTGACGGTTTGACAGTCTTCTTCATGCTAGAAATCACATTTATAATAAGTAATGAAAAACAGAAGTATTTAAACAAATTAACTAATAATGATCATCTTCAAATTGTATCAACATCTTTCCAATAAACACATTTTTATTTTGAAAACCATTTTCTAATCAAAATATTTTTTATTGAAATTGGTATCTTGAAGAATAAAATAATAAAAACAAAGGCCAAATTAATTTAGGACTTTTAATTTTTGTAAATATGCAGTGTTAAAGTAATATAAAGTGTAAATCTTTTCATTAAAATTTGAAAAAAAATTGTTTTAATTTTCTGAGAATAAATTAATTTGAAATTTTATTATAAAATATCAAATCTGTTTGTCTTACATAGTTAAAGGCTTTAACTAGGTAAGAGAGACAGATTTAACATAAAGCTCGCAGCTGACCAGGCATCCTAAATTTAAGTGTCTTTTAATATTTTTGATAGACTCAATAAGAATGAAATGACAATGCATAATTTTGATTGGTTAATGTATTTACGTAATAATATATATATGCAAATTTAAATGTTACAGCAGGGGGACAAATGTTTTTGAAAGCGGGCCAATCCAAGAAATTTGTACGATGTTTGGGGCGGGACATATAAATTTAAATGACTCATGAATGTCTCGAGAGCTAATTATTTGTCGTGGCGGACCGGACTTTGCTCACCTCTGCTTTACAGTCTAATTTTAATAGTAATAAAATTAAATAAGAATTATTTAAAATAATAAACTATGTTTTCGCAAATTTAATAATTTATTTATTAGAAAAATATATCAGTAGCTTTGACCTCAAATCAAATTAAACCAAGACATACGCAGAATATTGAATGCTACAAGAAAATGAAAATTATTTTATAGTTTTATATATAATAAGGTTGGGTGAGTTCGTTTTATAAATATTTATTTGCAAGCTGGTTGTTGTGGTATACACTGTAACCTATCTAGTCCGATAATTCTGCAAATATTTAATTTTAGTTTAAAAAATAGATTAATTTGGTCATCATGCCAATGATTCTTAGTCGCGTCCGTGCATTTACAAAGTATTTATCTTGTGTAATGTGCGGGTACCTGACTACCCTGGTAAGTTACGCTTAATTTTTGCTATTTTACCCCACGTTTCGGAGACATAGATGACCTTTATGTACATGAATGAATACTCAGCGTGTCTTCCTTGGTCACCAATTTTTATTAAATGCCCTAACTTTATCTTTTTTCCCTTGCTTTGACTTTTATTGGGTGTTTTATGAATATTTTATTCGTCCAACTCAGATAATCATAATATGGTTTGACTCATTTTTCATTAACCTTGTATGATCTCGTTATTATTACTATACAATCTTGCTTAATTTCTTATAAATGTTTTAACTCTGTATCGGACCTCATATATCTCATATTTTGGCGTAGAATATCATTTCGTTTCCTTACATTTTAAACCTACTATAATACACTTGGATTATGTCATAAAAATTTGAATTTTTTCCAACTGATAGAAAAATTTCGAAGGAAATCAAAACGGTATCAAATATGTAATTCGTACAAGAAATTAGTATAAATTTAACTTGCATTTGATTTTTAAATATTTATAATATTTATTTTTTATAATAATTTTATGATCTATCAAAATCCATAAAGCCCTATAATAGAATCACATTTTTAAATGGGGCTTTACATTAAAAAATAAAAAGTATTTATTTTTTTAATAAATATTTAACACTTATAATTAAATCTTAATATCAATAAATTCATATTTTTTATTTAAATTTTGTTATTCATTTTCAAAGATAACTAAAAGAATAAAATATGAGAATTAAAAATTGCTTTGATAATCGGCTTATATGTCAAGATTTTTATTATTTCGTGATATTTTCTCGTTTTAATTCCATGAAATTAGAAATATTTAAAATTAATTTATATCATAAATGTTGTTTAAATAATGAAATGCATTATTTTTTAAATAAATCTATTTCATCTGAATGTTTATAAACAATGTTTTAGTTAAAGATTAAAAGTGACATCTAACTAAAAATATTATATAAAATTAAATAATAACTAATATTTCAGTTTTTGAGTAATTTCTAATTTTAAGAAAATTTCTGATTTAAAAAATTATCAAAAGATTCTTATAAAATTTAATAATAACAAACTTTTAAATGAATCTTTCTCATTGTGTTTGATCTAAAATATTTTAAAATTATTTGTTTAAATAAATAAATTTACCTTTTAAAATTATTTTAATGACATTTTTAATTCATTGTTTATGTATTTTTATATTTATCGGTTCAAACCATATTTATTAAATAATATTTACGAGTGTGAAAAATCGATTAATATTTGATTATTTTCATACATTTTTAATCATTTATCTTTGTAATTTCAACCTAGCACTGGTTAGGTTTGTTTAAATGTATGAATTGTGAATTTCCAGGTTTTATTTGTCAGTCATTAACCGTTTATTGACTAAATTAGATTTTATTTTATTTTATAAACTTAAATTTGTTATATTAGTTTAATTATTATGAAATTATTCAAATATTATTCAAACTCTACAAAAAGGCAATACATTTTATTTCAATATTTGAATTGTGAAAAAAACGTTTTTAAATAATAACTTCATCGTTTGATAACAAGTCATTTAATATTATGCATATAAAAAAATAAATTAATTAAATCAAAAATGATTTTAGCCAATACTTACAGTTCATATTTTAATTTAAAAATGATCAGTTCAATATAAAATATAAAAATATAACTCTAGAACTTACTAAAATTGATGACGCCCATGACACAAAAATAGTATAATATAAATATTAATTGAAGGACGCTTCCATTTCTTTTCAGCTGTGTACATAAGCAAATATAGAAATTATATGTAGACCTTATAAAACCAGATAATTATTATTATTTAGTAATTAATAATAGTAATTAACAAATAATCAATATAAAATAAAAAATTCATAAGCAAATTTTGAAAACAAATAACTAAATTGTAATCAATTAATTAATTTAATTTAATTATAAAATTCTTTATAATTGCAAATTTATTTAGAGTTATATTTTAAGATATCATTGAGAGGTTTTCATTATTATTCAAGAATTAGAAGACCCAATTAAACTTTAAAAATTTGATATTAATTTGTAGTTAAAACCTTAATAACACTATTACAACGATAATAATAACAATAATAATAATAATAATAATAATAATAATAATAATAATAATAATAATAATAATATAAAAATAAATTTAATAAATGACTATGTAAGCCAATTTCAGCAATATTTATTATTAAAATATGAAGATACCGATCTTAACAAGATCCTGATCACTCATAAAACAAAATTTACTAAGGTTTTCTATTTCTACTTCTGCAAAAATGAATTGGTATATATACCTGTTCTGTGACCTTAACCTTGCGTGTTAATTTTAGTGCGATAAAACAAAATTTGACCTTGAAATTATTTGTACTATCTAACTTTAATTTTTGTTATTTTCTTAATTTAATTTGACAATTTATTTCTTAAATTTTTAATTGGGTTTTTTCAACCAAAAATATTTTATTTTAATTCAATTTTTCATTAACTCTTTGCTTTTACATAAATTGTCGTTTTTCGGTCAAATTTTTAAGTTATTCTGTTATTTTTATGTTAATTTCATGTGGTTCTTGATGCATTTTGTATTTATTTTATTTTACTTTTATGTTTTTTGATTTTATATTTATTTATATTCTCTCAAATTTTTGAGTGTTTTGTTGATGTTGTATGTTGTATTTTAAGTAATCTTGGTGCTGGGTTTTAGTGCTATATTACTGATACGTTTAAACAATTTTCAAGCCGTTTGTGTTCTGGCTCAATAATATATAGTTGGTGTTTTTCAATTATTAAAACCTTGCCCTCTTTCTTTGATTATATATATGTTACAGTTAAAATATAAATTTCATTCAATGTATGATATCAATAGTTATTGTATACACTCGGCATTATTATTATTATTAAATTTATTATTATTATTATTATTAATATTATTATTATTATTATATTATTATTATTATTATTATTATTATTATTGTTGTTATTGTTATTGTTATTATTATTATTAAAAGATAACTGCATCATGGTGATGATGCATAGAAACCGGACGGAGAGGAAAAGGTAGTTGTAAAAAGAAAGAACACAAAAATGACTGGGAACAATGACTGATATAGCTGAAAGCCGAAAGGAAGACGATGTCCAGAAGCCGAAATGTAATTTCGATCCCAAGCGGAACTGTTGTTATTATTATTATTATTATTATTATTATTATTATTATTATTATTATTATTATTATTATTATTATTATTATTATTATTATTATTATTATTATTATTATTATTATTATTATTATTATTATTATTATTATTATTATTATTATTATTATTCTTTTAAGTTATATAAGCTCTACATCACTATTAAATACTAAATAGCAAACTCAAACATTTTTAAAGTAGATAATTGAGTATATATATATATATATATATATATATATATATATTAGGGTGGACCAAATTCTGAATAATAATTTCGCCGTCTGCACCTACCACTTCCTCACAAAGGAATTGATTTTTCAAATTGAATTTTACTTTTGCAACTTTAGATTTTTTATTGACTTTTTTTTATTTGCACTTGTTTATTGAGCATGAAGTTTTGAAATATTCTCTCTCCATCAAACTTGAAAGGTAATCTAAAACTGTCCATTTGGAATTTCAAGAGCGTTATTTGTTCCATTAATTTACAGAATGAAAGGTATGTCAGTAAAATATGCCTAATCACAATCTCAAAAATGAAGAACCGAAAGAATCTTAAACTGTTGAGGATTTGAAATGAACTTTAAAAATTATTAAAATTATATTAGTTTATAAAATTTATTATACCAAGATCCTTTAAACATAATGTAAAGGAAGAAACACATTATGGCCCGAAATAATTTTAAAAATAAGCTTAACGAATTACTTTTTAAATAGGGTTAAAAAAATTTTATTAAGTTTTTATATATTTATCTACATTTTTTGTAAAATGCAAATTCGATTTTAAAATATTAAAAAACATCTTTTTAGAGTTAAATAAATAATTTTTGATTTTTAAAAATTTAAAAACTTTTATTCTAATTTATAATATTGGTAAATCTAATTTGAAAAAAAATTGGAAATTTGTTTAAATAATTATAATTGTTGAATACAGTTGAGTGAAAGAAAATATCAATCAGAGAAGAGGAAAAAGCTAGAGTCTAGTTAAATTTTGGTTTTGAGTGACCAGGACCGTTTATCGATCGAAATATTTCATATTTCATTTAATGAATAAATATTGTGGAATTTGGCTAGCATGTTTATTTATTTAAATTTTATTTATTACAAATAAAAATAAATATGCCAGTAAATTTGATTGATTTTTAAAAATAATTAAAAAAAAAATATTATTATTAACTGGATTAGCGATTTTTTTTATTGAATGCATCTTTTTTACATTCAGTGAAAGTAAAACAAGTTATCAGTTAAAAATATTAAATTCTACACATATGCACTGTACTTGTCAAGTGCAAATAATCTATCTATATCTATATATATTTTATAAAAATCAAGTGTAAAACTTTGCACTGAGATTTTTAAAGACTATTTCAGGTTGATTATTATTATCCAGTTTTTAATATTGGCAAATTAAATTTAAATATTTGAAATATTTGTTTATATATATATATATATATATATATTGCGGAAATGGGATTGCATAAGATTGCATATTTAATCATAATAATAATAACTACGATATTTATAAATATATGTGATTCATAATAATACAGTATTTTATTAATTAACTATTAGTAGGTATAAGTGAGCTTACGATGACTCATTGTTGTTTCTCGTGAGCTCATGATGACTCTTTCTACTTCTGAGTGTGTCAGCAGTGGACATTAAATAAGAACCTAAGATTTTGTGCCCCGCGTGTATGTGTGCGCGGGACATTTAATAGAAACTTTGAAATTTTTAAAAAATACAGGATTTTTGTATATATTTTTTTGAAAACAATTGTTCTTCTTGTTTCAAAACCACTACTCTTAAATGTGAAAATTGTGATGTAAATATTGAAGAATACTACTTTGTATATATCTAATGTGGTAAAAATATATTTTTCTGTTTTACCAATTGAATTTGATAAAAGTTGCTACGACAGTTTTTATAATATTTTTCTAGCAGGTCGAATCTGACTTCAAAAACGATTTCCGATCTTGATATATATATATATATATATATATATATATATATATATATATATATATATTATACATGATTCTTTTATAGAATTAAATTTCCAATCGATTGGTGTAAAGTTTGTCATATTAAAATGTCCCTAATGATTTTGAAAGTGGGCTAATTTGATAAGTACTTGGAAAAAAATATATTTTACCTATAATAATTCTAAATTTAATTTTACATTAGAATAATATTATAATACTTGCATACAGAGAATAATTAATATTTTATTTAGTAAAAGTCCCCATTAATTTACCGCGGTACCAACAGTTTTTCTTAATAACTTTTTTAATAATAACTGTAGCATAATAATTTTTTGTATCACTCAAAAAGGTAAAATAAAAAATAATAATTATAATGTCGAGTTAAACATTTTGATATTTATAAATTTCAATATTTGAAATAAATTTACTACAAAGTGTATCCACAAAATATCGGATAGAATGTGTGTAAATATAAGATCAGCAAGACTGGAACACGTTACAGATTGCAGAAGCACTAGAAGCAGAAAAAAATATTGAGATAAGAACATTTCAAGCACGTATAGAAGAAGAACGTTGGAGAAGAAGAAAAGAGGAGTTGTTGAAAGATGATATTATGAAGTTAACGAACAATGATAGCCAAGTAAAAAAGATTAACTAAATGTGGAGAAAACGAAGGAATGGGGCACTGAAAATCTATATGATGCGAGAAATTAAGAATAATGACCCAAGCGTACAAAGAATTCCACAAACAAGAATTGAAAGTGAGATAATCGAACGTCAAGTTAAATCATGAGGGTTAAAATGAACTAGCAACGAAAATGATGTAAAGAGAAATATCGAAATAAAAAATCAATTCGGAAATATAATGTCTCTAATAAACGAGAAAAACGAAAAGAAAATGAACGTCAATGAATATAATAAAAAAGGAATACATGAAACTACCGAAATTGAAAAAATAAAAGGAACCAAGAAGAAAAGGAGAAATGAAACCGAATTCAAACCTTGCCGACGACAAGGTCACAATGAATGCAAATGTTATAGATATTAAATAAGCCGAAATGATCAAAGAAATTTACACATGAAAAATTAGCGGTATTGTGCAAAGTTATGTTATGAATGTAGCAAAGAAGGACATTTAGTGAACAGCTGCCCAAATACGAAAGATAAGTTAAGAAATCTGCTACAAAGAATAGAGAACGAACAATCAAATGTATGTAAAGAAAAGAATTTGTCAGCCTAAAATAGAGAAGTATCAACCAACTATAATAACAAGACAACAATTTACAAATAGAGAAAGGCAAAAGAATGGACCGAATAAACAGCCGAAAATTAACCCTTACGTAATATCAACAAGGCAAGTTATAGAACAAATAAGAATAATAAGGGAATTGATGGTGAAAGTAACAAAACAGGATGAAAAAATTATAATGTGGAAACAAATGGTAGAAAAAAAAAGCAAGAGAGAGTGAAACACTAATGTCAACAGTACTCAGACTGAAGAAAGAGGCAATGTTATCAGAATTAAAAATAAACGATATGAAGGAGGAACACGAAAAATGTGAGACATTGGTTGGATGTACAAAAGTGGTAAAGATGAAGAAGATTAAAAGGGATATGGCGAATAAAATGGAGATAAACAGTGAAGTGTAGACGAAAAGGTTCAAAAAGAAATGTATATACGTAAAAGTAGTATCTAAGTATATGAAGAAATCTATGCATAAGTAAATAAAATAGAAGTAACAAAAATAAAAATAGATGTAGATGTAGATTTTAATGTAGACATAACCGAGTATCGGTGTATATGTAGTTTTAAAAAAAATGAAAAAAGTGAAAAGTGAAAAAGCAGTCCTAACCGAAGATAGAATTTTGATAGCATGAAAAAATTGATTAGAAAAATCAATGTCGAGGACGACATTTTTGCGAAGACCGAGGAAGATACGCCTAACGATGAAGACAATGACAATCAACAAAAAAACAACGACGAAAAAAGAAAAAACGAAAAGAAAGGAGATATCAAGGAAAAGAAAGCTAACGGGGGTAACAACAATAAAAACAATAGAAACAACAAAAACGAAAACAAAAAGACGAAATATGGAAAACGCACTATATGCCACCTGAAGTAGAAATAAATTGGAAATATAGTATCATGACGTTATCAATGATACTAACAACTTAGAGATTAACCTTATCCCAGCAACGATTAACAATCAACCTGAGGGAAAGAGAAAGTATACGAACGAATATAGATTATATGCTAAATGTCAACATCAACTGTCATACGATAAATCAAATATGTATAGCTAGAATCGAACGAGACGAAAGAGGAAACAAAATATGTCAAGTGGTAATATTAGAACAATGAAATCAAATACATATCAAAGGGCTAAAGGAGTTAACAAATTACTGGATTTGCATAAACAGAAAAAAAAGAAAAATAGAAAAACCAAAAGAAGTAACAAAAGGAACAACAATAACTCAAAATGTGATGAGTTCATCATATCTTGATTTTTTGTGGCATAACCAATCAATCGTTCTGTATCTGTAAATGTTGTGCGGTTTCCTTGATCATTAGCCATAATTTCAGCTTTTTAAATGCCATTATCCTGAGATTGCAAGTAATTTTGTGTAGAACAAGTAATTTAAAAGTACGAAACAAAATTAAAAGTACTGCCAAACTTTTATTAATAACTCATTTCCAATTACATTTAACAGACCAAATTCAAAAACCTTTACAATATCAAATTTCAAATAAAAATACCACCAGTTTATAATAATAAACTTTGATTAACAAATTTCAATTTTAATTCAATTTTTTAATTTCCAAAAAAAATACAACTTAGCGAAACTGACCAGTTTGGTATAGCTTGAATATCTGTGACATGTGGTATGTTAATGTAAATTTAAAGGTTTTAAGGGTATTTTATCACTTGAAGGTCGATGTTTATGAAAATTTAGCCAACAATTATGGTGATTTTAAGTGTTTTATTTGGATGCTAATATTAATACTTTTTCTGTCATGGTTTTGCTTTCAATATTTATTAATACATTTGTAAAACATATTTAATATTCTTGTTGTCAATGGTAATAAAAATCAGCCAATAAAATTCGAATATACCTTTAACAATAATAAATAAACACATGACAAGTGTGGTGAACCGCTTAGACTACAACATGAATATCTATATAAATCTGTTATGTATAATTCCGTAAATCAGAATTTCTACAGTTCTTCTAATTCGTATTTCGAATCACGATCAATAAAAAACAAGAATTGCACAATTTGCTAATCCATAATTGAATATCATGATGTAACATCCATGAAAATGAATATCTATTCGAAATAATCTATCATGTAAATTATAACAGTACCTAACAAAAAGCAAATGTCCCAGACAAAATTTAATTATCATTCAAATTTCAATGAATTTAAGTCATCAAATCAAACTCATTAAAAAATTAATTATTAATATGTAAACTTTTATGTTTTAAAATTTAATTGTAAATTAGATTACCCTTGTAAATGTTTATTTTGTTTAAATACTAACCATAAACTATAATTTCTAGGAAATGAAATTTTTGTAAACTTTCAAAAAATTTTCAATTTATAATTACTTTATTTAAAATATTGTTTCGTTTCCAAGTTATAATTTCTTTTTTCGATAGGTATTTAATATTTCTCTTACTTGAATTTGTTTGTGAAAGAGTCTCTTCAGAAGTCGAAAATAGTTAACTACGCGATTGACCTGTATAACCGCTTGTAGGATGTAATTCCAGAAGCACCATCAACATAATTATTAAACATACTACAGTTGAACCATCCCCAAAAAAGTTTGAAATTGTATGAATAAAACAAATTATAAAGCATTAATAATAATTATTATTTATTATTAATATTTATTAATATTTATTATTAATTTTAAATATTCAAACAAATGCAGAATTGAACTAATTGAACATAAAAAATATTAGTTCTTTTAGAATAAATCACTTTACATGGCACTTTATTGTGCTATTCATTGTTGACGATGATAACGCCTACGGAATAACAATTTGAATGTTCAGTGACCATAACCTTTCTCACATTCTGAGATGATTATTATTATTATTATTATTATTATTATTATTATTATTATTATTATTATTATTATTATTATTATTATTATTATTATTATTATTATTATTATTATTATTATTATTATTATTATTATTATTATTATTATTATTATTATTATTATTATTATATTATTATTATTATTATTATTATTATTATTATTATTATTATTATTATTATTATTATTATTATTATTATTATTATTATTATTATTATTATTATTATTATTATTATTATTATTCCATGGCTTATTTATGTCTTTCTTTGTTTTTACTAATACTATTAAACATATAACCGAGCTTGACAAATCATTGTAATTTTATTTATATTTATCAAATTTTCACTAAATTAACACAAATTTAGGTGCTGCCTTTTTCAAGTCTTTTAGAACTTACATTTAACTTATATTTTAACCTATTTTTATTGCTTGGTATTTTATAACATTAAAAATGAATTAATTGAGTAAATTACGTTTAGCTCTGTGACTTGGTATTATGGAAGTTCTTTTCCGTCTTAGACAGTTGTATTTATAAGTAATGTATTTTGAAAAGCAACATATATGGTTGTAAAACATCAAAGACAGGTATATTAAAAACTGGCTTTCTGATTACATTGACTCCTAGAGCTTTGATTCGTTTAGTAAGTGCGTGAGAACTTTCAGTTAATCCTACCACTATATCTAGGAATTGAATGTTACCTTCAGAGTTATTTAATTAAAGAAAGAATTTTATATTTTTGTAAGTACTCGATTAGATTGAGAGAAATCGTGGAGACAGTCGCCTATTAAGATTTAACTTGTCAACTATCAAGTACTCAAACAAATGCAATAAAATTCAAAAGTACACAAGTACTTTTGTTTAAAAAATTGAGATTCCAAAAGTTGTGTTAGATTAAATGTGAAAAATAGACTTCAATCAGTAAATAATTTTGTTTCTAAATATGAAAAGTTATGTATATGTTACATTGGGACATCCGAATTTTAAAAATTCTTTGATTAGGCATGACCAAATTATGGTTGGGAAAACTGCTCTATATGAAAACAAATGAATTTTTAAAAGAAAATATTAACAAATCAAAGATGAATAAAAAAGAAATAATTTTACTGAGAAGACAAAATATCACTTTTTCTTATAGAATTGGTGTTGCAAAAACGATTTTCTTCGTCAACAATACTTTTTCTTCATTGATGTCACTTGTGGATGAAATTACTGTTGAATTTCTAAGTAGTTTGATTTACTTTTTTCAATAAAAATTCTACATTAATATTAATTAAACTAATTTATAATTAAATTTACCTTTCCGTAATTCAGAATTATTGAGAAGGTTTTGAGTAAATTCTGTTAGTTTGTAACCATTAAATCAGGCAATTTCCAGGAATTTAAAGCCCTAATCCTCTTTAACCTTAGATACGTTCTTGACGTTCTTTTATTTTTATTAATTTCTTTAATATTTGAAGGTCATAAAATAAATCAATAGAAAATTTCATAAAATAAAATTATATATAAATTATATATATATTAATTTCCAATAAAACTTGTAAACGCAATTTTTAATAAATTTCCTTCAGATTAATCCCACTGATAATAAATATTTTTGTTTTAGTTTAAATTTTCTCGCTTTTTAAAGAATAATTTGGTTTTCATAAATCTTGATGATTAGTTAAGTGAAATTTTAAAAAACATTATTTTTTATTTGCACTTTTGCTTTTACAGCTCCTAGAATACATATCAATTTAAAATTATTTGACATATATTTTAAATATGTTGAAATTTAATTAATTAGAATTTAATTAAATTGTTCAACATATAAACAACATTTTGACATCGAATAATATTATTTTTCTATAATTTTTTTATGAATAAAAAAAGAGTTTTTTAAATAATATATAATAAATTTCAAAAATTAAACTATTTCATAAAAATTTATTTAATATTTCTAATGATACAATCCGAATTTATTTTTAACTAAACAATAATCATTTTAAAGATTATAAATCGGATTATTGAAGTCTGTAAATTGTTCTCCACTTGGCGTAATGAAATTTTAGTCATTTCTTTGACCAGGTCTGCTCCTTTATGGGCAATTATTGTTATCATCCTTGCAGGATTCCCAGTTGGCAAGCGAGGAATGACGGATGCATCAATGACAAATAAATTATTTGTCTGCTTTACTCTTAACATAATTAAAATGAATTAAAATTTTATTAATTATTAATTATTATTAATTATTATCACTAAAACATCGATTGATAATCAAATAATAAAAAGTCTTAATGTCATTGCAGAATCAAAAGCAATCAGAGGTGAAAACCAAAAAAAGTTATTTTAATATTATATTATAATTAACTTTATTCAAAATTGCACTGCAATTTCTGTTGTATATATATGTATATATATATATATATATACAGTAAACCCTCCAACTGCGCGGTTTTTCATTGCGCGATTTCGCAATTGCGAGGCCAAACCTTTAATACCAAAATTTCGATCTGCGCGCTAAAAATTTCGTAGCTGCGCGGTTTTTTTTTGTTTTTGTCTATTTTAACAAGAAAAATCATGTCAATTTAATTTTTTATGGTGAATCCCGTAAAACTACGAATACATATGGTAGTGAAAATATTGATTCATCGTATTTCGATGCACTGTATTTTTTATATAAAAATAATAAAGGCAGTTTCATTTGTCTACTGATGTGGTTAGGATTAGGATGTAAAATTACATAGTTTTAATTAATAGATATTTATACAAGTGTTTATTTAATTAAAAATATATTAGTATTAAATTCAAAAAAATCTTATTCGTGTGCATTAGATATAACCGTAATAAAAAATTATTACATCAATTAAAGAGTGTTATAAAGTAAGTATAAATAAAATTTTTGATTTTTGATTTAATACTCATTTTGATTTAATAGGTTTTTAATAATTTCTACACCTTATATATAATAATGGAAAAAGCTGGCAAAAGAAAAATATTGACGTTAGAGGCAAAGAAGATATCACGGAAGTCCTTGTGTCAAATGAAGAAAATAATACTGTTGACGATATTTTGACACAGTTCGGCGGTAATAATGATGAAAATGATGAAAGTGAAGAAGATGTACAGATTACAGGAGAGAAAAAGTTTACTACCGAAAAACTATCAAGTTTTTTAAAACTTGGTAGTCAACTTGAACAGCAAGCTCTTAATATGGACCCTGATATGGAGCGTGCCTTAAAATTTCGGAGAAATCTGACAGCAGCTTTAGCACCATATGCTGAAATTTATAAAGAAAAACAAAAAGCTGGTAAGCAATCAGTGTTAACAAGCTTTTTTCCAAAAAATATACAATCACAGCCAATAGAATCAAGCTCATCAGCATGTATCAGTGATAAATATAACGTTACTTATGTTAATTTTTATTTATGTTTAGTCGTTGAATTGAGACTGTTTTTTAGTTCTTGTATTGTTTTTTATAATTTTTATTTATGTTAAATTTTTATTAATTTTTATAATAGTAATATTAATTATGTAAAAGCAATGAATTGAGACTGTTTTTATTAGTTTTTATGTTTATATAAATGTAAATATGTATATTAGTCGTTGAATAAAGACTTTTTATTATATTTTTTAATATTTTTGTAATATCTGGAACCTAACCCCATAATTACATATAAAATCGGGTTCACAGTGCGCGGTTTCGGTTTGCGCGTTGTTTTTGTGGAACGTATCTACCGCGCAGTTGGAGGGTTTACTGTATTGAAAAGTTAATAAATTTAAAATTAAGTAAATTTGAATTATTAATTAAATAATTTTTGATGATAATGATACCGCTCTATCGAGGCAACGAATCAAATTTCTTTGGTTTTAGATATGGAATGAAAGTGGACCCTCGGTTAAGAAGGATGAAGTATGAGGCGGGAGAACACTGATCTGCATCGACAACTATTACAATTATGCCGGGAGATTCAATAGGTCAAAGCCACTTGGATTAAGCCAGCTCGAGCTAAACAACTATACGAACGCTTGACCGCAGCTCAACTAGAATGGAAAGAGGAAAAGATTTTTACCCAAGCACAACGAACCCAAATTCGGGACTTAGAAGTTGCGCTATCTGCGTGCCAAAAATGGAGTGCAGTGGCGTATCTCTTAGTCTTCGCCCCGGCAAAAGATAGCTTATTGCGAACAGAGCCGACCAGATGAAGTGAATAAGCGGACTCTACCCCATGCAAGGCCAGGCAGGGTAGAAAAAAATCTCAGGCGGCTCCGACAATCCAATAAAACTAAATAACAATACTATTTTCATCGAATTATTGGTGTATTAAATCAATAAATAGTTAACTTAATTTTTCTTGATATAAATAGTTCTAATTATTTTAATCAATTTCAAGTAGGGACATTTTGACTGAGAAGTAGATTAAGGACCTGGAATTTAAAGACGACCACAGGCTTTTTAACGGCAGGTTGCTGGACCCAGCATGAGACCAAGTCATAGTAGTCCTAGAAGTAACACTCAACTTTGGCGGCCTCATAACCATTGGTTACATCACCAACGTTGCTTAGAGACGGGTAACCATTGGGTGCGGTTGAATCATAGATGTATTATAGATGAATTTATTATACAAAACCAGGTTTATATAGAACACATACTATGATGAAAAATTAATCAGTGAAGCTCACGCTATACTATAATATAAATTGTCATTCATTTGAACAAGTTATATACTTACACAGGTAAGTATGTATGTTTCTATAATGTAAAGTTATTGATTTTTTTATAGGAGTTGTTATTCAACTGAAACAGGTGTATTAGTACTGATTAACGAAGGTTAAATGTCAATGTACAAAATTGTTTTTAGATACGCCTTTTAATTTGGAATTAAAAAAATGAAATAAAGCATTCAAACACTGCATATTAAAAAATGCATGCAAACTTTTAATATAGCTAGATGTTTTATTGAAATACCTTTTTACAATAAAAGTCTTCAGTACGATTCCGAGGATACTATTTTGAATTTGTGGAGAAATGAAGAGATATTAATGTTATATTTATTTTAGTAATAATTAATTTTATTTTTATGTAAAAGTTCAGATAATAAAGGCACTTCAATTATGGTGTTGTCCGAAAAAAAAATATTTTGATAAAATTTAATCAAATTTTAATTTTAGAAGTTTTCAAAATTAAATTAATAAATCTTGAGTAATTTTTGTCGAGGAATACTTCCAATTTGGAAGATCTTTTTGGGAAAGTGCAAATTTATATTCTTAATTTATAAATATTAAAAATTTGGGCGATTGTTAGATGAAGAAAAGGTAGCAGCAGAAAATTAATTTCCGGAGAAAGAAATAAGTGTTAATAACCTAACTATTATGGAATCTTCGGAAACAGTTCAATCATCAATGAAATGTATTTGTATTTTTGTTTAAATTTATTATGAAAAAGAAATTTTAGTGAGTTGAATATAGTTTGACTCTTTTTAGTTTATTTTAGCTCACATTCAAAATAGTTGAAGGACTGAGTTAATTACCATTTCATAAAATAAAAATGGAGAATTAAAAATTCTTGCTGCTATATAGATTTTTATATCAATTTTCGTTTACGTACTAATTATTTAGTTTAATTTGATGGCCTCACCGATCCTGCTTAGACAGAAGGTTAAAATTATATAAATTGTAAAAATAAGACACTTTGTTTTTTTCCAAAAGGGATTCAAATTAATTCAAAATGTCGTAGCAATGGGTCGAGGAAAGACAAGCATAAACAGAAGCTCTAATGATTCAAAAGATGCAAAAGAATTCACAACATTAAAACAAAATTGCGTTCGAATGTTTTACTAGTCTTACGGGACATTTAATTTTATTCGTTACAAAAGAATAAACGTATCCGTAACTCTGCTTTTCACAATATAGGTAACAGCATATCCTAATTTTGGAATCACTCATTTAAAATCAACATCATTTGAGTTAAAAGGGGTTTTTGAAAAAAAAATTATTTTATTATTTAGTAATAGTTCAGTAAATACTTAAAGTTTATCAATATTATGATTCTTAACAAAACCAACTGATTTTGGTCGTTATGCTTCTCCGGAAACGTTTTGTGAATTTAAGTGTAAAAGAAAAAAGGTGAAAGGATTGATTTATAGTTCATGTCTTTATCTTCTACTTTTGCTAATTCAGTAAAAAGTGTTGATAAATTGGCTCAGTTGTTGATAAAGAATTGGTATTCGAAATCAGTTGTATTATTGATAAAAGAGATATGTAATGTGTATAAATCTTTGTACTCGAATTCCTAAGCATTTTGGATTGAAGAGTTTTACCAATATTTGTGAGGACAATAGAGAATGTATGAGTAAAATAGACATGTCTGATTTTAAAATTTTAGAATGTTTAAATAATAATTGATAATGTCTTACATTTGAAGCATTATTGATTATGCCATTGGATTCAATGATTAATGTGAAAAAATTCTATTATTACCAATGTTTTGAATGATTTTAAATAGTTTGATTATGTAAAATTAGGATAGATAAATATGTTGTTTTTAAAAATTGTAATTTTTAATATTAATTTTGAAATTTTTATATCATAGAATTTATTTTAAATAAAATTTAATTATAAAATTTAATTTTAAAAGTTAATCTAAATATTTTGAAATATTTAAAAGTAATATTTTGTTTAAGTATATAAATTAAATTCATATTACTTTGTTTAATATTTACATGATGATGACAGTGAATCTGAGAAAATATATCGTAAAACGTGTTGTTGTTTTATATTTAACGGGTCATGTATTTTGGAGTTTTAACCTTGTTACAATAATATTATGGAGCATTATAAAAAATAGCATATTTTTGTCGGTAATTTAAAAAGTGGCATATCAATCTTTTAAATTTATAAAATCGCTTATCAAACTTTTAAATTTAAAAAATGGCATCTTAAAAAAATAAAATTTTAAAAATAGAATCATAAAAAAACTTTGCCTAGAAAAAATATATTAGACACAAAAACCAATGCAAAGTTAAAAGCGAATATTTAGTTCTCTCTCGCTGACCGTGTTCTTGAAAATCTCGGTCTTCCACGAGAGGCGCAATTGAATCTACATACGAGCCATGGTAATTAGAAGATTTAAAGTATATCTCAACAAATGCTTTAGGAGCTTGTCTTAGATATACGATTACTGCACATAAATGCGAACATGGATATCCGAACTCTAAAGATCTATTGCATCTGCATTTTTTAGAAATTAAATCTACTTTAAATTCTCTTTCCACTAGAAATAAATTTGTGTTAGATTCTGCAATCGTATATAACCGCTCAAAAGTAGTGTTAGTTTCAACGCTAGCTAATTATTTAGCAAAAATAGAATTCGCTATAGTTATTTCTCTTCTTTGGCTAAATATTTTCATGGAATATTTATTCGGAGATATAATAAGGTTTGTTATATCTTGCTTAATGAATTTTTTTATGGTTGAATTCATTGACTCAGCAGCGTTTGAAGTGTTTTTCCCAAACTTAGCAATTGGACATTTTGAATTAGCTCAATTATAAATCCCCATATTAACAAGTTCATGATAAAATTCTTCATTTAGAACTTGTAGTTCTCGCATACCTCTTTTAAAAGCAATTTCATCATATTTTTCATAACATATTCATAACATATTCATAACATATTTCATAACATATTTTTCCATTACCAATATGTTATGAAACCTCGATTTTAAATTTATTGCAATATGTCTAACGCAATCGCATTTGATTGCGAGTGGACCACTAAATTGACCGCTGATAACAGCCCAACATCCCTATCAGACATTATTATCGTAGAAAAATCATTTATTTAAAAATGCCTATTTAGGTTTTCTAAAAAAATAACCAGCTGCTTTAACACTACTATTTTTCAAAATTTTTTTTATTCTATTCCATTTTTAAATTTACCAAATTGATATGCCATATTTTAAATTATCGACAAAAAATATGCTAAATTTTAAATTTTCACTAATATTATATTCACTGTAAAAGAACTTCCAAACTTCATTTAAGTTAAAGAGAAAAAAATTGTAAATTAAAATATTAAGAACATCAAGATATATATATATATATATATATATATATATATATATATATATATATATATATGTATTCAAGATATTTAAAATGGGATTTAATTTTCATATAATAATAACTTAAAGTAATAATAACCAAAGCAAAAGCATATTATTAACCTCAAATCAGGGTTCAAAACTGAATTTGAATCGTGATAATTTCCCAAAGAATTTGTTCCTGCTAAATGATAAGACGATATGGAGGTGCCTTGAATGGCGCATGTCAAATACAAATCAAAATTATGATCTTTTTGGGGGCATTGAGAATATTTTGGATAGTAGGGAACAGCTCCGAGATCCTGGAAATATTTACTGGATTCAATTTTTCTTGTAATGAATTGAACTCCAGTTTTCAAAGTTATAACATCTTTATATGAACTAAAATATTTTGGATCAATTTTATAAGTTCTTTTGCTTGAATATTTTATTAGTCCTCGAGATTCGGGTTTCAGCAGAGTTATTGTAATCAGAAATCCTGATGCAGATTCAGATTGGTTGTTTGGTAAATACTTTTGCCAAATGGAGTCTTCATAATTAGATAACTATATTATCATTATTATTAATATTATTATTATTATTATTATTATTATTATTATTATTATTATTATGATTATTATTATTATTATTATTATTATTATTATTATTATTATTATTATTATTATTATTTTTATTATTAATATTATTATTATTATTATTATTAATATTATTATTATTATTATTATTATTATTATTATTATTATTATTATTATTATTATTATTATTATTATTATTATTATTATTATTATTATTATTATTATTATTGAGTTCCCCAAATGTCGAGGAAATTTGTACTAAAATTAGTAATGAAATATATATAAATAGTAATTAATATATTTGATAGTTATATAATTAGTAATTAATATATAATGATTATATATAATTTGTTTTTCCAAAAATGACGTAATTACTAAAAATAGTAATTACTTAAATTAATTGGCTAGAAATAGGAATTAAATTTTCAATTTGGAAAAACCAAAAATCCATTTGTCATTGATCAATAGACTTAAAAATTTGGTATTTAAGCAGCGTTGAAATTAATTATTTTTGACACTAGTTTGTCTTATCAAACTTTATATAGACTAGCTAATTAAAAGACTCCTATCCAACTGGATAAAAGGTAGCTTGAAAAATATCTCAGATATATCAAATATTTCAAAAGGATCTAAATCAGGTCAGACGCTGTCTGAATACTTTCCACTAGCTCATCAGTTTGTGAGTTATGGTGAGATAAGGAAATTAATTTAATTAGCACTCTTCTCTTCCCTCTATTTTCTCAGTTGATCAGGAAACTTAGATCCGATCGACTTGTTAACCTTAGGGCGATATAGTATCGATAATAAATATTTTAAACAGACATCGTTCTCTCGGTGATTTATTCTATCGTATTTATATCGATTAATTGAACGCGCAATTCACGGATAGGGTTGTAGTCTATCTACCCAGCCAGAGGAGTCAACATTATTATTATTATTATTATTATTATTATTATTATTATTATTATTATTATTATTATTATTATTATTATTATTATTATTATTATTATTATTATTATTATTATTATTATTATTATTATTATTATTATTATTATTATTATTATTACCCATTTAATAGTTGAATGGTTCAATGAGCCGATTCCGAATATACAATATTGGATGTCTGGAGTTGAAGAATTTTCAAATGTAAAATAACCAGATGTAACCATAGCAGATGGAATACTGTAAAGACCTTTTCCAAGGAAAATATATTCCATAACTTCTCTTATATGATATAGATCTTCAACTGATATAGTTTTACTTCGAGTTAACTGATAAAACATACCAAATATGACATGATCTTGAAGATTTTTGCCAATTGGAATCTATGAAATGTATGAAATAGAATATGGAAATAAGTTATAAATATTTTAATTTTTAGCTAATAAATTATATATTTTATCATTCTTAACATTTCAGCAAGTTTTATGTCGTTGTTGTCATCAAGATTCAATAATCAGAATATTAATATATTTTTAAACGCTGTTTGAATTTTTTTAGTATTTTCATAATTCCCATTAAACATAATACAGAAATGTTACTGTCAATTGATATTCCAACATAGAAAAATAAAGAAAAACAACCCGAAAAGAAATATTTATGCACCAAAGATCAGCACTTACATATCCAGAGAAACTAAATGAAATAAAGAATGAAAAATAAAGGAGAGCAAATCAATGTACTCGTGAAAATGTAATATAATTAATTAATTAAAGTGAATAATTAAGTTAATTAATATTTTTAACTATCTAATAAATAACAAATTAAGTTAAGATTATGCGAGTGATGTTGTTTGTTACGGGTTGTTTAATTCCTTATTTATACATTGTTACATTGAATGATGGTACTTGGAAGTTTTTGCTTTAATGATATTATCCGATATTATTATTTTTGAATTAATAAAATTCAATAGCTAATTTATTTAACATATCCTCGATGGACCCAACAAATACCAAAACCTATGTAGTTAGTAGTACTGAAGAGTAAAATTATTCAATACATCAACTAAATTTTAATAGAGTCATACACAGAAATGGATATCACAATAAGGACAAAAAAAGACATTTTCACCTGAATATCCAATTAATCCGTGATTAACTTGACTTCAACATCATGTTACTAAATGTTGTCTATAATTTGAATATTTAAGATGTACTTAAATTGAAAAGTCAAAACGAGCAGTCAAAAGAGTTTCATGGTATTTTGTTTTATACAATCTTGTATTCTAAAAGAGATGCAAATACTTCAATCAAATTTGCAACTTACCAAAATAACAACCCTTATGCATAGGTTTTTTTGTATGATAATAAAAATAAGTAAGCTTGTTATCAGTTTCTGTGTTAAACTTGTAGTCCACAGATGTATGATTGTATCTACCATGATTTCAAGTGAAAGGAGGTTCAAGATAAAGATTCCTCTTATTGTCTTGCTTTAAAACCAAACTTTGCAAACTTATTTGATGTCCAGTGCATTAGGATAAGTGCATAACAGTGTTAATTTGACACTGTTTTTACACTTACCTGGCGCTCAGATTTCTCTGAGACCCTACCGGCATAGTACTGATGAGAGTTATTAGCTCGAAACTAGTATACTATTGGATATCACTTAATGTATCGTATATTCTTTGAAAATAAGTAAGCTGATAGGGGAAGATTTTTGCATGTCTAGAATTATTAATAAAAATCACATTATATATAAAGTTTAAAATTAGAAATGTAAAATATCTATTCTTTATTTAAGCGAATACAGTATACCCTGTCAATAATGGACATGGCACAGCAGTGGTGGATCTATAGGGAGGGCAATCGCCCACCCCCCTCTTAGATTATTTGGAAAGATTTTTTTTGCGGCTTTCACTTATTTGATGGAGACTAGATAATGTAATTGTTAGACTAATAACGTATTTGAAACATTTATTTGTTGATTATTTTAACAATTTATAGCGTTTCGAAAAATATTAATAATGTTTAATTTTATACGGACTTTTTTTGTTTTTCGCCTCAGATTTCTTTATAAGTGACATAATATTTTCTGTAAAATCTGATTCATAGTCCAATTTTGTAGAAAATATAATGTTTAATTGATAATACTATTGATTATAGCAACAATCTGTAATATTTTTTTATAATAATTTAATATTAAATTATTATGACACAATTATTAAAAATTTTAATTTTAAAAGTAATTTGTATTAACTATTTATTGTTTTTATCTAACACATCATGTTGTTTGAAAATGGAAGTAAATTACGCTTATGAAGTAGACTGTTTAAAAGTGATTTGAAATTTAATAAAATTGTCTGGTGCGAATTTTATATAAGACTATTGGGATACCAATATATGACGTCATTACCTAAATCGTCTCCCTCTTTACTAGATTGTCTGGATCCGCCACTGCATGACGGTAACCTTTTATAAAGTGTACACTACTGAAAAAATAGTAGACATATAATTTTCATTCGATTTTTTATAAACAATGGTAATAATTACATAATCTAATGATTTTATTGGCTAAAAATTAAACAGATAATATCCACTATTCAATAGTGACTATTACATATCTCCACTTTTGACATGGTAGACTGTATTTAACTTCATATTTCTGTTAAGTATACCAATATTTTTAATTTTCTTTAATAATTTTGAAAAGATAAAGATCTTAAACTCAGTTTATAATCTTAAAGAATTACTTTATTTTAACCACTTATGTTGGCAAGTAAATAAGATGTGTGCGTGATGAATCATTACAGAAAAATATGCAGCGGGTTTGCATGTTATTTTAACTTAAGTAAAGTGATAAACAATATGAATGTGCTATGAATGTCATCAACAATTGGTACAGATTGCAGTCAACATGCATAGTTTAGTTGATGTTTAATATTTAAATTAAAATAATTATTATATAAAATAACTTTTTCTATAATCTAATAAAATATTACTTGATTATATTTCAGTGAACTATGAAGTAATTTTGCACTTTCTATTGCACCAGCTGAAAGTATCAATTTTCCACCCTTTTTCAGTCTGAAATTGACATTTTCCGAGCGATACAATCCGTTGACAGATGTCACTGATTTTTCATCATCGATGTTAATCTTAATAAATAAGAAAAAAGAATATATCATTTCTTATAAATTAGTTGGTAAAGAATTTAAAATAATAGTTCAATTACATTTTCAAAAATAATTTAATGTGTTAATCACCAGAAATATAAAATAAATATTTTTATTATAGGTGGACAGGAGTAGGTTATTCAAATTTTTCACACAAATGCACGCAGGATTTGAAGTCACTTTGTTTTGACTGCAGAAGTACAGCTAATCCGCAGGAAAGCGAGAATACGCGATTAGCAATGCACATTCCAATTATAAATAAAAAGAAATCAGAGATGAAAAAAAAAATCCTTATAATTAAGACCAGTGTTTTTTTAACAGATCTAAATGTGAAAGCTTTGCATGATGCTTCGTTGTTTGTAAATTCTTTAATTTCGGCAAGGGATTCATTAATGATGTTGTATAGCTCACCAAATAGTGAAATTGCATCTAAGTGATCAACCAAACCTGTGGCACAAAATTTGATCAGCCTTTTCCTTTTTGATTCCGAATCTATTGTTTCAATGTTTTTTTGCCATATACATTCCCGTTTTGGCCATATTCTAAAAAAAATTATAATTGAAGAAATACTTCCTAAACAATTTATGATTCCAGGAACAATGCAAACGCGAGAAACAGCTAGATTTAAATGACTTGCACAATGCACATTTGGGAATCTTTCTCTTATTTTCGCTGCACTAAATCACTGGTAAATTACCAAAACTTATCTTCATAGAGTGAAATAAAGTTATAGTTTACAGTATGTTTAAATTTTATTTAATACAATTTTCACCCAACACTTAAACTAGTTTTTAATTTTAGTTCCTTTTGAAATTTCCGGGGGTTGGATTTATCCCCTTAACCCCCCTGCGTACGCCTTTTGGTTGGTGCCGTAATACATGGCGCAAATTTTAAGATTAAATGATTTTAATAAATTTAATATATTATAAGATTTAAAATCATTGTTTGATTTTAAATTTAAAAAATTATTTTATATCATAACTATTATTTGTTTGAATATTTTGTTTGTCTTGGAATATAATTCAAATGCTTTAAAGAATTGTTATAACTTTTTAATTTGATAATATTAATTTAATTATTGTTAGTAATGCGAAGTAAATATATTTATAATTAATTGTGTACAGTGCACCATTAGTTCTTCAAAAGATTACCTGTGGTAGCATTTACAAAACCACTATATGACTAATTGTCAGTCAAAAAAATTAATGGAAAAAATTGCTGACTCCGACTTCCTCTTTACATCCAGACAACACATCGGTAGAAGTGCCTCAGCCGATAGTCAGTAATAATCAAATTTTAATTATCAGTGACAATATGCGATTACTTACTGCATCAGCCTCGTTCGAATTTACTCCCGGAAATGAGGAAGATGCATGACTGAAAACCTCGTGTTAGTAATAGCAATTGATAAATGCAGTGAAGAAACTGTTAGACCTAGTACTATATGCCAGCATGAAGATCTAGGTCAAGCTGAAATGTTATCCGCTTTTATAATTTATAGAATACGATGGCTGTTGAAACCATTCAAACATGTATAATAGCAGTACCATAGAGTCACTATTAGTCCACATTTGATTTTGTACACTTTAATTTCTATTAAAATCACAGTTTTGACTGATAAAGTTTTTAATTTTTTAAAAGTCACCATTATATTGTTTAACTATAAGTAAATAATTAAGTTCAAATTAAAACAAAAAATAATATATAATTGAAAATCCAAATTTAAAAATAATAAATGGGTTATAATAAGACATGTTCAGATTATATATTCAAATCTGGCGAAGAAACAAAAAAATTAACGAAGTCCTGCCAAAACACAAATATTTTTCATTCACAAAGTACAGAAGTTGATTCTTGAAGCACTATTTTACAAAAATTTCTGCATTTACAGATTCAATACAAAGGGTTAAAAATTCTCACGTGGAACGACGGTCAACGCAAGAACCTTAAGACAGAACTTAATTTGGAATTTAAGGAGAATTTCGAAAGGTTAAAGTAAAGGAAGACTCGTCATCAATATCGAAATATAATTTGCTCACTTTGCAGACAAAAGATTTTATTACGAAGAATATTGTGCAAATAAGATTTTGAGAAATGAAATTTCAAGCTAAGATTTCTAATTTTTTGACCCGACTTTTTGATCATTGTTTTCAAAAGCCGCTTCCTTTGGTTGCTTTTCTTCAACTTTCTAAACCCTGTCCTTGTTTCCAATATCAAAAGGCGGCAAACTTCGGTAATGATTCAGAATTCTTATGATTTCAGTAGAAATTAACTATGTTTCCATAGTCTTCTTTCATCTTAAAAATAATGGCGTAACAAATATTGATAAAGATAAACTGACATAACTAATCAGCTAAGCTAGACTCATTAATAATTAAACAGTTAAATATTAACGATAGAGGCTATTTATTCAAAGATTTCCTGAAAGAAATATTCACAACTGCTGAAACCCTCAAAAGGAATGGGCATTCTTCAGTGATACCAAAAAAGGAAGCTGTGAACATCAAAATGGCACTAGATATTGCTTATGGTCTCCATTTTTGGTATTGTTAGATCATTGTTTGTATTGATTTTGAAAATAAAAAACCAAAAATATGTTATATTTATTTTGTGAAATAAAAGATGTTAGCAGGCAATGACAAAAATCAAGAAAATTTGTCTAATAATTTCTCTGGGATAGTGCATCAATTCCTCGAAGTTCATTCAAAAAAGTAAAAATAAAGTTTGATTTAAGTCACCCTTTATTCCGTATGTTTCTGTCTTGGATCCAGTAACAGTTTACTACCAATATTAGTGATGTAATTATTAAAATTTTATTTATAAAATTGTAATTCAGCATTCATAGTAAAAATTAAAAGTGGAACATAATTATGACTCAGTCTAATAAAATTCTGTAAAAGTGCAGAAAATTGTTACAATTAATTAAATATAGAAATTTTAAAATTGAAATTTAACCAATCACATTTAATACACACATAATACACACATTCCTTTAATGCGTGTGTAGAACTGTTGCTGTTTGTCTATCTAAAATAATCTGTAACAATTAAAATATAAATAATATTCACGGAATTGTTTTATTATCTATTTATTGTAAACAAATTATAATAAAACAATAAATTTTATTTTAAATTTTATAATAAAATTTTATTATAAACAATTAATGTTATTATAAAAAATGATACTTAAATTATATTATATAATTTTTATGTATTTGGAGTTTTTTTCGCTACAAAGATAAAGTGTACGGTTATGATTATTTCAAAAAAGAATCTCTTAAATTAAACTTCTTTCTTGTTTTAAACTTAACTCTCCAGAAGTTTTCAATTACACCACGACAAAAATTTATTTTTGTAAAAAAGCTCACTTTTTAATATTTAAAAAACAAACTGAATTACAACAAAAGAACTGGATAATTAAATTTAATTTTACCAAAATAATAACCCGGAACAAAGAATAAATGCAATAATATTTATTGAAAAAAATAAGAAAAAATCAGGAAAAATTTCAAACAAATTTCATCACAAAAAATTTTGAATAATTAAAATTTATTAAATTTGAAAAAAAAATTATAAATTTAAATTAAAAAATTTAAATATTAACTGATTAAAACAACATAACTGCAATTAGTCTAATTTTGATGACTTCATTAAACTTTTAGTGACTCTACAATGTAGTGTGGGTTCAAAATGATCTGAAATCCTTTTTTATTGCCATGATATTTCCAAGAAATAGTTGAAGAAACATTTTTATCATTTTGTTATAACTTTGCTATTGTCGTTTCTAACCTTTACTATATATACCAACTGCTTTCTTGTGTTATATTTGATTGTCTATATTTACGGTGCCGAATTTAGCTTTATGTGGTATAGGTGGCATCATATGGCGGTAAATTTTCAGAAAAAAGCAATACAAAAAAGCAGAATTATAAAAACTAAAAAAATATGTATTAGTTTTCAATATAAAAAATCTCTATTATGCATGCTTGCATAAAGATTTCAATTTATAATATTTGCATTTAAAAGAATTTAACAAAAATATAATTAATCATAGTAATTCATTTTAATTATCATTATCAATTTCATATTGTTTTGGGAAATAATAAAACAATGTTTTATATAAAACGTAATGCTAGTCCAAAAATAGACTGTACACCAAGCGAAGTTCTGATAAATTCCGCTATAATGCAAGTTGAAACACAAATCAACTTATTGGAATTTATTTTTTGTGAAAATTTAATGGATTTCAGACATTTCTGAAATGGCTGCAAAGAAAGTTATTTTTTAAAGTTATAAGCTTAAAGTTAAAGTTTCAAGAGTTGAATTATGATTTTACAAGGAAATTAAATCATTATTTATAACTTTTGATCTACAAGCTCATGTATATTATTATTAATAATGATTATGAATATTCAGGAAATGATTTATTTTACGATAACTTATTTTTCGGAAATTATTCAAAAAAAGTGACTTAAATTATTAGAGTTATAAAAATTATTAATTGCATTAAATAAATATATTTTTATACATCTTTTGAAAAGAATCTTCGAATATGTTCACAAAATAATTGGGTTTATGATTATTTATTTTAACTTATTAATATAATTTACAATTTATGCTTTTTTCGGATTTCATGTTTTGTTTTTTTTCGACATTAATGTTTGAAATATTAAATTAATTTTAGTTTTAAGGGTAAATCTTATGAAGATACATCTCATTTACTCGAAATTTCCTAGCAAAAATCTCAAAATTTAAAATATAAATTTTTACCGCCATTTTTCTTTCTAAAAATATCTCAAAATTGTCTATAAATTAATTTATTATAGGGGTTTTTCCACTTCTGATGGCGACATGTTAGAAATTTACATGCATTTTTTATTATGGGTTGTGTTAATGTGTATTATTTTATTTCTCTGCCACTTTTTGATTTTCTATAGTGTAGGGTTTGTCTCAGTGACTATTTTACAAACAACCTGAAGGTGAGTTGGTGTTTTTATATGTTATAAATGAATTAATTTTATTTATATTATAGATGATTTGTCTCAACGTCGCTTGGTGTATAAGTTGGCAATTTTGTCCGTGCTTATTGCTCAAAATCTGACGTTGGCATTGATATTATATTTATTAAAACAAAATTTTGAGCAATAAGCACGGACAAAATTGCCAACTTATACACCAATTTTTATTAATTATAAGAATCACAAAAAATTGGCATTAAATTAAATAAAAGAAAGCACCAATCTATGATATATTTTGAACTACAATATATACTTCGCCAGACTGTCATGATCGAACTTGAAACTATATCAAATTAAATTGCTTTTTTTTAACAAATTTTTTCATTAATCTTGTTTATTTTAAAAACATATACTAAAAAATTATAAATTTTGTTTTATTTCTGAAAAATATATTTTAAAACATTTTATAAAATCGAAATCTTAACAAAATTTTAATTAACTTTCAATAAAACATTTTTAAATTGTAAAAGAAAAATATTTTACATTTATTTTTATGATGCGGCACAAAATTACGTTTACCAATATCAACCAATTACCTAAGTCGACTATGATCAAAAACCTGAGAGCAGAAATGATGGGCAGTCATTCCAATGTATGTGGCATTGCATCCGTGATCCGAACACATTCTAAGTAGCACTTATTTATTAATATTTTGTTAAAATTTCTTTTATTATTTATTGACACCTTATTTTATATAATTTCTGATCACGGAAATTATTAAATATTTATAATGAAAATAATATCAACCTTTGTCACAAGAAAATCAGTAATTATATGCAAATTTTTATGGTTTGCTATTTTTTCCAGGCACTCTGAATATGTACTTCTTCTAACGTAGTAGTCGTAGCTAACTAAAAACAAAAATTAATATTACTTTTATTATTAATTGTTTATTTATTCTAGTTAATCATGAAACTTGAAAATCAACGTAAAAATTTTATTTTAAAAAATTGCAAAGAACTTCAGTTGTAATTATTTTTAGACAAAGAAAATATCACTAAGAAAATTTTTATGTCACAAAAATTTTCTGCTCTGACTTTCAAAAGGCATTACTAAAAATCTGTATTAAATATAAAAAAAAATCATTGATCTATATTCGAAATCCAAATGTAGATAAATGAAATTCTAAAGGAAAAATAAATGTTATTAAATATTCAATAACAATTATTTAGATAGAGTAGGCCCAAGTCCAGTCAGATATCTCAGAGGTGGCTATCTCAAGGGCAAAAATGAAGAAGAGGATTTTCGGATTAACTTAATTTGATCAAATAGGTTAGTTTAATTATTTTATATATAGTTTAATTATTTTATATAATTATTTTATATATATATTTTATATATGTAATTGTTAATTGATTTATTACTTCAATTAAAAAAATATCGGTTAGTGAGGTTGAACTAGAGATTGGTCAAACGTCAGAGTGAACACATGCAAAGAGGCAATTTTGATGTTAAAAAGGGTAGATTCTAGGATATAAATAATACCAATAAAATTGTTTTGATGTCTTACTCAAAAAAATCCTAATTAGTCACTCAATGTTTAAAATCCTAAATTAATATACTCTTTGTCAAAATTTGAATTAAAATGCTGTGACTATAAAAATCTAAATAACAGTATGAATTTAATCAATCTTTTTTTTTGTTTTTATAACACTTGATTATGACAAAGCCGAAAATTTGCAATGCATAAAAGATAAATTTTTGATCTTTAGAAGAAAAATAAAAAATATCAAAAAAGGAAAATAGATCAAAGATAACCAAAAAATGTAACTTGTTCTTAATTTTATATTTGTTTCTCTCAATTTTCTATTTTGATATATTTTATTCATTTTGATTTTTTAATAAGAATGGTCAACACGGATTTTGTAACTTGAGATGTGACGAATTTTTACTTTTTTGTCTTTTAGCAATTTTTGAAATAACTAAAAAATTCAGACTTTTTATAATAAACTTTTTTATTCAGAGATTTGGCCGTGTTCAATCTGGCGTTTTAAAAATCTTGAATTTTCTAAATTTCGGATATTCGGCTTCATTTTTTCCACCGATCTCATCCAACCTTTATTTGATATTATCAACTTATCAGCAATTTTTTTGTTTAAGCTATCGAAAAGTTCCTTAATTTTTACACCACAATAATTTTTTAATAATTTTTTATTTATTTAATGTGATTGATCAGGTCTTGAGTCCAAGAAAAATTTGTATATAAAAATATTTCTTTGTATATGAAATACAGCAAAAAATATTAATAAATTTTTAAAAATTGAGAAATGAAAAATTGGTTTTTTAACTAGAATAATAAAAAACATTTATGTTAAGTTTTGGTATAAATACTCACATTTATAAATATTCAAACAAAATTAATATTTTTTAAAATGGCTTTGTGTGATTTCTATTGATATTAGATTTATTCAAAAATCCTTTTAATTATAATATATAAAAAGTTGATCAAAAGAATATTATCAACTCTACTTTGCGGGTAATCAAATGATAAAGTTCCTTCATTTTCGTATTTGCCATTTAAAAATGTTGCTGATCGCCTTAAAACTTCCAGTCGAGGTTCTTGGCGGAGGGGTTTGGTTCTTTGTCCGCAATATTTTTCTAAATGAAATATTTAAAAATTAAAGTAACCGTGAAAAAAATCAAATAAACCGAGGAAATTTGGGAAAAAAATTCGAAAATGAAGGACAAAGTTTTGAAAATAAATTAATTGATAATCTAAAAATGTGAGAAACGAAAGAATTAAATACTAAAACAAAATTTGGAATTTTCCAAGTTTAAAATTATAATATTAAAATGGCTTAAAAGTTTTTATAAACAATTTTACTATATAAATTTTGAAATTCATAGTTTTTTGTTTTCAAAACATTAATTATTATTAGATAAAAATAATGAATTATATTATTAACTAAAGCCATGTGATTTTAATATTAATATCGTTCATTAAAAATTAATATCATAATTTGAAAGGAGAAAATATTATTAATATAAAGTAATTATTTTGAAAAATTATTGGTAAAATATATTAAGGAAATATAAATTAAAATATTTACTCAATTTTAGACAATAATTTAATCATCATTATTTATAAATAATTTATATTAAAAAATGTAACTACTTATTAACCTTTTAGTTCAAAAAAATAACCATATATTTATTATTATTTTTGAATTATAAGATAATTAATTAATTAATAAAAAATCAAATATTATTTTTTTAAAATTATGTTTCACAAGTTTATCAAATAATAATAATTTTTTATTTTATTGTTATTATTATTGTCATATATAATAACTTTTTGTTTGTTTCTTTACATATGACCATCTAATTTTTACGAACTCCTAAAATATTATAAAATATTATTCTTCAAAAACAATACATATTAATTTTCATTTTTAAAATTTTTAAGATATATTTAAAACATTTACAATTCATCGAACATGTGTTTATTTTAAATGTCATTTGTGTGTCGAATTTGATTGGTCGGCAAAGTTTTTGTGTTTGTTTATTTTTATAAATATTATGTCAATATAAATATGAATTTAAATGCCATGTAAACATTTGATATTAGTGCAGTAAATTTAATTTTACTGTTGGCTATTTTTGAAATATTATTTTGTTGAAATAATTCAGTCATTTACAAAAATGAAATAAATTCGAAATATTCAAAATTAAATTAATGATTATAAATTATTTCATGGGTAAAAAATATTTTTCTGGATTTCTCTATAATGGCATTTTGATTTATTAGCAACTGCTTTTAAAAAATGATTTTTCTGACCTAAATTTGCCATTTCTATTAGCTACACAACTTTTTGTTTTATTAATATCCATAATAAGGATATAAATTCTAATATTTATTTATTTAATGCATTCTCTCGATAAACTTATTTAAGCAAATCCTCTTCACGAAATTATTTTAATGTATTAATGTGTATAAATGAACCCCAACAAAAGCCATCAATCAAAAATATACATTTACAAAATCATTTATTAATTTTTTAATTATTTTAATTACGTTAGTTAATCACTTTATTATAATTACATTTTCACAATATTTATGAGATTTAAAACTTTATAAACTAATTTTTTTAAATTTACAAATAAATAAATTACCGAGAGACACTTAGATCTTTAATGAAGAATATTTTAAACTCATAATTGACAAAATATAAATAAATACAAAGTTTATTTTGTTTAAAATATTATTGTGATGATTATCTTTTAATTATTTTAATTATATTTATTATTTTTAATTATATTAATTATTATATACTTAATACTAAAATCTTATACTATTAAAATTTTAAAAATATAAAAAGGTTGGGTTTAAAATTTCGAAATTTTTAAACTTTGAATAAATGAAATAAATAATACTAGTTGATAGTTCTGAATCCACGTGTTCTATAAAATAAAACATAACACTCCCAGCGTATATTTGTATTTGCAGTTGGATATACCAAATAACACACCAATTTATTCCAGCAAGAAACATAATATGTTATCACCACTCAGTGAGTCTTGCTGGGATGGTCTGACTCCATACACTTTGTTACAATGATCATCTACACTAATCTGATTTTGTTTTTATTCAAATTGCTCAATAAATCCTCTTAACTTTTCTGTTGCTTTACTTACAATAAATTTTATGTATCCTCGAATTCTATTCTCAATAGAACCAAAATACCAGCACCACAAAAATGTAAAATTTGAAAAAACATTTTATTTAATAAAAACGCACATCAAAATGCTTTTAAAGTATTTTTTGTCACTTTTTTCATTGAATTTGAAGAACATTCATGATTTTGATAAGTAAACATAAATTTCTTTCTTTCTTCTTTATCTTTAACCGGTTTTCACTTGTGATTTAATTTTTCAACCTTAGATCAATATTTTACATTTAACACAAAATTTTGGTCGTGACTTTAAAAGTGTTATTCAAGGTAAATAACTTGTAAACTAAATATATATTATCAATTACCAAAGAAATTACCCGGGTTTAAATATTTATCAATGTCCTTGTACTTCCAACCAGATATGTTCCAAGAATCGAAATCATCTTTTGTTGGTTTATACGATATCATAGCATTTATCATTGAGGTCCCACCGAGTAATTTCCCCCCGATTAAAATCATTTTCTGAATCAACATATTTTGATATTATATGAAATTATTAAAATTATTAAAAGTGTGTTGAAGTATTTTATAAAAAAAATCCTTTTAAATTAAGCAGTAATTTGTTTAGCTAGGAATACTTGTATATTCATGAAAACCTTTATTCTGTCGTCAACGGTTTCAATAAAAATAATTACCTGATTTTTCATAAAAAGACTTGCGTTTGCTTGATAAATAGTTTCATATTTCCATAATATAGAAGAGTCATTTTTAATAATAAGTGGAACCAAGAGCGGAGTATTGCTAAATGCTCGAGTAATTATTCCTGATTTCGGACCTGCCTCTAAAAGCAAAACATCATTCTTGGTTTCAGAGAGTCGCGCTGCCAAAATGCTTCCGGCCGTTCCAGCACCAACTTAATAAAATGTATAATTCATTTTATATTTTAATTGAAATTTTATAAACCGATTATATAAGTGAAATCTGTTTTTAGTAATCCCATCGAGTCTGTCGCAAAATCTTTCACCTTTACAAGTACGAATATTCCTAACATAGCATTGATAAAACATAATGGAAGAATCGCGTAATTCATTAAATTTAAAAAATAAATATTTATTATCTATGATGTCATTAAAAAGACTCAGTCAGCAAAAATCATTTAATTTCATAATAAAATATTTTCTCCCATGACGATAAATATTATAATTATTTTTTCATTCACAAGTTTCTGTCAAAATGCAAACCAATCAACGACATAAATACTTTTTGCGAAGTGAGAATGTAAAATATTGAGCTCTAATAATGTAATTATTATTATTATGATTATTATTATTATTATTATTATTATTATTACTATTATTATTATTATTATTATTATTATTATTACTATTATTATTATTATTATTATTATTATTATAATTATTATTATTATTATTATTATTATTATTATTATTATTATAATTATTATTATTATTATTATTATTATTATTATTATTATTATTATTATTAAACGATAACGCCAATAAAAAACCTTTCTTACGATATATTTCGATAGCACAGCTATCATCTTCAGGTACTCAAAACCAACTAAAAATATTATGAATTAACATTTAATTTAAACAAATTATTTTTTATTAATTTAATTTTTTAATAAATAAATATTTTTAAAAATATATTTTAAATTAATTTTAAATTTTAAAATTTTTTACTTATATTCTAATTTTTTAAAAATTAATGCAATTTAAAATTTTCAATTATTTTAATAATATTAAAAAAACAAACATGATTTAACATACGTAAACTATTTAAAAACATTCAAAACATTCGTAGTCACAGCACTCTGCACATTAATCTTTGGATCCAATGACCTTATCAGCAATGCTTCACATATCACTCGTTCCCAATAACTATTAAAACTTCTCAACAAAATTCTAAAATCAGACATTCCGATATCACTTTTACAGCCTCTATTGTGTTCACTAATATTGGTCAAACCCTTCAATCGACAATGCTCTAGAACTCGAGTACAGAGATGACGGGAAGTCTCTCCAATGTATGTGGCATTACACCCATTACATGTAAATTGATAAACGAGATCAGAACACAATCCAACCGGAGTTTTTGATTTATTAATAAACATATTGCGTACCTTACACGAATTAGAGACGATCTTATACTCTAAATTTCCTATCAGTTTACCCAACTTCCTCTTATAATTTGTAAAGCCTTCAGAGTACGGCAATACTAACACATATTTAGGCTCAATTTTTTATATCCATTTTTACAATCACCCAGATCAACACTCAATTCACACCCATCCGACAAATTACATTCAGACTTTCCACAACATGGATCCTTAGGATTTTTAATCAATTTATCAACAGTTTCTTTTATCATCAACAATAAAAATGATTTAGAATATCCATTCTTTATCAACAACTCAACCAATTTATCAACACTTTTTACCGAATTAGCAAAAGTAGAAGATAAAGCCCATGAACGATAAATCAATCCTTTCACCATATTTCTCTTATACTTAAATTCACAAAAGCTTTCTGGAGAAGTATAAAGACCAGTATCAGTTGGTTTTCTATAAATCTCTGTCTCATACTGTTTATCTTTGCGTTGAATTAACAAATCCAAAAACGCAATTGATGACTTTCTCTCCGTTTCACATGTGAATACAATGTTTTTATGTAAACTGTTCATAAACTGCAAAAACGGTTCTACATGTTTCTGGTTTTCAAATATAAGAAAAATATCATCCACATACCTTTTATAAACAAAAGGTTTTTCAAATTCGAAAGAAGCAATTTTCTTTTCCAAACTAGCCAAAAATATTGATGCCATCGTTGGTGCTAAAGGGGAACCCATAGCGACTCCATCTATTTGTTGATACCATTCATCATTGAAAAGAAAATTGACATTTGAAGTAGCAAATTCAAGAAGTTTTCGAAATGCCCTTCTATCCAAAATGTGATGTTCCGAATCATTTTCATTCCACAACGCACAGCATAAGTCAATTGTCTCAACCAGTGGCACATTCGTAAACAAACTACAAACATCAAACGAAACCATAACATCATTCATACTTCGTTTTTGTAGCTTTGCAATACAAGAAACAAACTCAAAGCTATCCTTACATTCAAACTCTGATCGCATTAATGGTTTTAATAATCCATCTAAAAACTTTGCTATTTTATACTGGGCAGTACCAACCATCGACAAAACTGGTCTCATAGGTACACCATCTTTATGGATTTTTGGTAGCCCATATAGTTTAGCTGGCTGCGATCCTATTGGACGAATAGACTTACCTACCTCTTCATCAATAAGCTTCTTCTCAATAAAACCATTTAACATTTTTTGCACAAACTCTTCATCCTTAAGAGGAGGTAATTTTCCATTCTTCCGACCCTTTGGCAATTTCACAAACTGAGGAGAATTTAACAAATCATTCAACTTATTTACATACACATCATGGTCAAGAATGACTATCCCATTTCCTTTGTCAAACTTACAGATATTTATATTTTTTTTAGCTAAGTTTTTTAAAGTCATAAAATCCCTAATATTCTGCTTTTTGTTTTTATCGATATACTCCATCGTACTTGCACTTAACGAGCTCTTCACATAATTACCATTAATGCCTTTCATCGATCGGGCTATATGAAAATATAAACTTTCAATTTTTGCACACAATTTTGTTTCATCCAAGCGATTCTTAATACAGTGATTTGGATCAAATTTTAAAACACGCTCTTCATCATCATTCAACACTATTTTACTCAAATTTATCACAGTATTCTCCACACTAAATTTAGAAATCCCAAATATTTTTCTCAAATTAATCAATTTTTTAATATGAGCATTCTCTTTAGATTTTATTTGCACAATCGAATTTTTGATACACCATTCTACACATACCTGTAAACAAAACTCATTCGTAGCATTATTTAACATTAATCCAATATTTGTTAGTTTTTTATCAATGGAAGTTCTCCTTATTTTCTCTGATTCCAACATTCTTCTTAACGTTCTTCTGTGTATTAATTGGACATCTTTACTAGAAAGACAATCACTTAGTTTCATTTTATAAATGAACGAAGGAATCATCTTTTCTTCTAAACAAGTCTCAAGAAAACTAATGTCTAGTTCCTTTCTTTTTTTTTCAAAAGAAAGGAACTAGACATTAGTTTTCTTGAGACTTGTTTAGAAGAAAAGATGATTCCTTCGTTCATTTATAAAATGAAACTAAGTGATTGTCTTTCTAGTAAAGATGTCCAATTAATACACAGAAGAACGTTAAGAAGAATGTTGGAATCAGAGAAAATAAGGAGAACTTCCATTGATAAAAAACTAACAAATATTGGATTAATGTTAAATAATGCTACGAATGAGTTTTGTTTACAGGTATGTGTAGAATGGTGTATCAAAAATTCGATTGTGCAAATAAAATCTAAAGAGAATGCTCATATTAAAAAATTGATTAATTTGAGAAAAATATTTGGGATTTCTAAATTTAGTGTGGAGAATACTGTGATAAATTTGAGTAAAATAGTGTTGAATGATGATGAAGAGCGTGTTTTAAAATTTGATCCAAATCACTGTATTAAGAATCGCTTGGATGAAACAAAATTGTGTGCAAAAATTGAAAGTTTATATTTTCATATAGCCCGATCGATGAAAGGCATTAATGGTAATTATGTGAAGAGCTCGTTAAGTGCAAGTACGATGGAGTATATCGATAAAAACAAAAAGCAGAATATTAGGGATTTTATGACTTTAAAAAACTTAGCTAAAAAAAATATAAATATCTGTAAGTTTGACAAAGGAAATGGGATAGTCATTCTTGACCATGATGTGTATGTAAATAAGTTGAATGATTTGTTAAATTCTCCTCAGTTTGTGAAATTGCCAAAGGGTCGGAAGAATGGAAAATTACCTCCTCTTAAGGATGAAGAGTTTGTGCAAAAAATGTTAAATGGTTTTATTGAGAAGAAGCTTATTGATGAAGAGGTAGGTAAGTCTATTCGTCCAATAGGATCGCAGCCAGCTAAACTATATGGGCTACCAAAAATCCATAAAGATGGTGTACCTATGAGACCAGTTTTGTCGATGGTTGGTACTGCCCAGTATAAAATAGCAAAGTTTTTAGATGGATTATTAAAACCATTAATGCGATCAGAGTTTGAATGTAAGGATAGCTTTGAGTTTGTTTCTTGTATTGCAAAGCTACAAAAACGAAGTATGAATGATGTTATGGTTTCGTTTGATGTTTGTAGTTTGTTTACGAATGTGCCACTGGTTGAGACAATTGACTTATGCTGTGCGTTGTGGAATGAAAATGATTCGGAACATCACATTTTGGATAGAAGGGCATTTCGAAAACTTCTTGAATTTGCTACTTCAAATGTCAATTTTCTTTTCAATGATGAATGGTATCAACAAATAGATGGAGTCGCTATGGGTTCCCCTTTAGCACCAACGATGGCATCAATATTTTTGGCTAGTTTGGAAAAGAAAATTGCTTCTTTCGAATTTGAAAAACCTTTTGTTTATAAAAGGTATGTGGATGATATTTTTCTTATATTTGAAAACCAGAAACATGTAGAACCGTTTTTGCAGTTTATGAACAGTTTACATAAAAACATTGTATTCACATGTGAAACGGAGAGAAAGTCATCAATTGCGTTTTTGGATTTGTTAATTCAACGCAAAGATAAACAGTATGAGACAGAGATTTATAGAAAACCAACTGATACTGGTCTTTATACTTCTCCAGAAAGCTTTTGTGAATTTAAGTATAAGAGAAATATGGTGAAAGGATTGATTTATCGTTCATGGGCTTTATCTTCTACTTTTGCTAATTCGGTAAAAAGTGTTGATAAATTGGTTGAGTTGTTGATAAAGAATGGATATTCTAAATCATTTTTATTGTTGATGATAAAAGAAACTGTTGATAAATTGATTAAAAATCCTAAGGATCCATGTTGTGGAAAGTCTGAATGTAATTTGTCGGATGGGTGTGAATTGAGTGTTGATCTGGGTGATTGTAAAAATGGATATAAAAAAATTGAGCCTAAATATGTGTTAGTATTGCCGTACTCTGAAGGCTTTACAAATTATAAGAGGAAGTTGGGTAAACTGATAGGAAATTTAGAGTATAAGATCGTCTCTAATTCGTGTAAGGTACGCAATATGTTTATTAATAAATCAAAAACTCCGGTTGGATTGTGTTCTGATCTCGTTTATCAATTTACATGTAATGGGTGTAATGCCACATACATTGGAGAGACTTCCCGTCATCTCTGTACTCGAGTTCTAGAGCATTGTCGATTGAAGGGTTTGACCAATATTAGTGAACACAATAGAGGCTGTAAAAGTGATATCGGAATGTCTGATTTTAGAATTTTGTTGAGAAGTTTTAATAGTTATTGGGAACGAGTGATATGTGAAGCATTGCTGATAAGGTCATTGGATCCAAAGATTAATGTGCAGAGTGCTGTGACTACGAATGTTTTGAATGTTTTTAAATAGTTTACGTATGTTAAATCATGTTTGTTTTTTTAATATTATTAAAATAATTGAAAATTTTAAATTGCATTAATTTTTAAAAAATTAGAATATAAGTAAAAAATTTTAAAATTTAAAATTAATTTAAAATATATTTTTAAAAATATTTATTTATTAAAAAATTAAATTAATAAAAAATAATTTGTTTAAATTAAATGTTAATTCATAATATTTTTAGTTGGTTTTGAGTACCTGAAGATGATAGCTGTGCTATCGAAATATATCGTAAGAAAGGTTTTTTATTGGCGTTATCGTTTAATTAAATCGTTGCCAAATTTATTTAATTATTTATTTATAAATTATTATTATTATTATTATTATTATTATTATTATTATTATTATTATTATTATTATTATTATTATTATTATTATTATTATTATTATAAACGAAATATATTTTACCTGCAAAAATACAATTAACATAGGTCCTAGTTTGTGTAAATATTGTTTATATTAAGTAGTTATTAATTAACAATTCTATTAATAAATCTTTATATATGAATAATTATGCATAGAGAAAAATTTTCATTAATATATTTTCAACTTCTTTTTCTGTTGTTATATCAAATTGAAAATAATATCATTTGAGTAAGAGTGAAAATGTATATCAAAACCATTTCTGAAAACAGAAAAGTCGAGTTTTTGAAAATTCACAACTTTTCAAGAATGTATTTTATTTAGAATAAGCAGACATTGTTTATCAATTAAAATTTATAATAAATTTACTTTAACCTTAAAGACTCTAGGCGGGGTACATTTGTACCTCAAAATTCTTTTTATTTCAACCATTTGTTAAATATTAATAATGCCTATCTGACATTTGTTGTAATCTATAGATATATCCCAATGAATGGAACACAAAATAAATTAAAATATGTTATGAAAAAATTACTATATCAAAGTCTGAAATTATAAATAATTGCTCTTGCTTTGTCATCTACAACCGTGACAGACACAACGCGCGTTCTTACTTATCGAACACTTGCTGACCAATTGGTACAATTGGTACAATTTGAATTTTGGTTAAATTTGTACCTTCACCGGTTCTTGATCCCATTTTCGATGTTATACTACACAAAAGATTTTCTAAAACATAAAATCGTTTTCGTAGTAAAATGATTGGATAGAAAAATCTTCATATATGATACTAGAAAACAATAAATTGTACCAAATAGAGTAGTGTACCATACGTTGAGAGTGAGAATAAAAATATTGTGGTTTTCGATTTTCTCATAGAGGAGCAAAGAATTGGCATTTGTTTCGAGTATTTTTCCTTGGTGTATTTTAGGAGACAAAAAATACACCTAACCGAAACGGAGCACGTTAGCTTGTGCCGGAGATGGAGAAGAGAATTTGGTCCCGGTGGAATAAGGAGATTACACCTGAATGAAAAGAAAGGAAAAAGTGGAGATGTAACGAAAGAAATTTAACTAAAGGTGAAGCAGTCTCTTGGAAGAATTATTGAAACTTATCCCGGAGAATATAGACAAGTCAGATTGGTATAGTTGGAAACAGAGGGGAGAATAATAATGAGGCCGATTACGAAAGTTTATCCGTTGGAGATCACAGATAAATTGATTATCGAATTCAATTATCAAAAAATCTTCTGTCCTTATCGAAAATGTTTTCATCAATATAATAATTATTTGGTAACAAGAACTTATTTTATTATTTACTTATCTGATATTTGAATTTATGCTGCTACCGAGGAATCACCATTTTATCATGTCTATTATCTTGATTCGGAATTATATTATAAATTTGAAAACTTACCATTTGAAGAGAATTGGGTAGGTGACCACCAACAAAATGTGCAGATGTTTATTAAAACATCACATGGAACCATCACCCTAGATGTTGAATTTCACTGACAGATATCAAAAATCAAGTGAGGAATTCACCAAAGAGGAGGAATGACGTACGTTAGCCATAATGTGAAAAGGCAGAAGAAAAGGAGTCAAAAAGATTTTAGAAAATATATATTTTGGAAATTAATCAGATAAAGGAAAAAGTCGATCAATTACTGGTGAATAACGCGAAAAAGGCATGTAGTAACCATAATTTTAAATTGCGAGAAAGTTTGGAATCACAGTATGGAATCCTTTAAAGGCGTGGTCAAACTAAAGAAATTTGTAACAATAATCTATTTACAGTTTAATTTAAGGATTATGAACGGTAGAGAAATGAATTTAGCGCCTATGTTGAATTAGCAAGTTCCAGTGATGGAGAAAAGATAATGCGTTTAAGTCAATACCTGGTGAATGAACCTCTGTGAGTAATAGACCATTTAGAACATGATGCTACATTTTACAAAACGGTTTTAGAAAGACTAGAGATGATATACGGAGAAGATGATATGAGATACGGCGGAATGTTTGAAGAAATAAAGAAGTTTTACCCAGTTTGACACTAAAAAACATGAGACTTGAACGAATTCTGAATGTTTCTCGAAAAGATTTTTGTTTAATTTAAATCGCTGGATAAAACCAATGAATTGGAGAGTGGTTTTCTTTATGAAAAATTAATTCATAAGAATGTAATAAAAAAAATATTTTAAAGCGATATCACAGAAAACAGTTGAAAATTTAAAAGGTTTTACTGAAGACATGGTGAGACTAAGTTAATAAATTTGTGAGATTCTAGGAAAACATGATCCTTTGGATTTCAATGAACAGAGAAGTCATCAAGGTTTCAGTAACAATAACCACAGAGGGCAAATTAATTTTTGCTCAGAAGAAAATGGGTTCCGAAAATCAGCGGGGCCATTTCAAAGAAAATTATAAAATCATAAGAGTTTGTCAAAAATTTTCCCAAAACCATTTCTTAAATCAATCGACGAATTTAAGAAAACGGAAGTATTTGAGAGGAAGGAACTGGTAAAAGATTAAAAGATTTGCTATAATTGCATAAGAGAATACCAGAAGCAGAAGTTTTGTAAGGTAAAATATTGTAATAAAAAACACAGCTTCTGGTTACATGATGTTATTAATGGGAACAGGAATAATAAAACGATGCAAATTTTTGTTACTCAAGGCTAACTTTACGGCTATTTGTACCGTTCTATGTATAAAGCACCGAACCATATGAAGAAAGTTTACTGTACTTTTTCTTATTTTCTTATTTTCACAGAAAACATTTAATAATTTTAAGAACTTTGGTGTATTAAGTCTTTCAAAATATTCCCCAAAATATTTATAATAATTCAAAACATCCTTCAATTTAAATCACCAAACTAGCCAAAGCACTGGCAAATTGTGATTTTTAAAGGTTTTTTCAGTCATCCTTCGAAACCGGTTTATGATTACCAGATTTGTTACAACGCAAAAGGAAAGCTTTATTGACACTTTGGAGGTGCTTGACAAGATGCAATAGAAATTTCAAAAAAAACTAGCTTTCTCACAATGACAGGCTGTCATTTTGTCAAGATTAAAAATAAGGGTCATTGATTTTAACACAATTTTTACTCCAAATTTAAACATAAAATTCGAATAAAATGATGCTTATAAATTTATTAAGATATATAAATTTACATTGTGTTTTGTGTACAAAATAATAATTTAGAAAGTATAAGAAACGTCAAATGGATAAGCCTATAAGAACTCCTTGGCCTCTAATTTGACTCGACAGTCAATCTGTTTTGAGCATGGTAAAACCTTTTCGGCTATAATTAATATATTTCAGGATATAACTGTATTATTTAATTACGTAATATTTAAATCAATTTTTACTCTTTGTCACCCTAAATCTGTTTTTTCCATGGCATCACTTCTTTTTCTTTTAGACATAACGCAAAATTAGTAAAATTAAAGTTTTGTAAATAAAATATTTTTCTTAAATTTTAAAATAATAATTATATTTATTTGAATGTATGAGCTAGTTTCTGAGAACAAATTGGCATTATTCTTAGTTCAAAATTGGATAAACACACTTGTATTTCACTATCAAATATCTGCAGCGGCACTTTGTTTCTTATTTTGAACTTCATAAAATTGACTTTAAGCGTCTTAGTGGAATATCAAGAGTCAATTTGAAAATATTTTGCGGCACACAGTTTGCGAGACACTGATTTCAATGATAATTTAGGATATCGGTATTTTTTGAATTTCTTAATTTAAAAATGATTAAGTTGTAATTAATTGACTACTTACAGACTATTATGCATGTGAAAGTCTCAATAAATTTCACCGAATAGTTTTCTCTGAATAAACCGGCATAATATGAATTTTAAATATCAAAATGGACGTCTTTCGTCGACAATTTGCGATAATTTATATATTAAAATTTGTCAATGTTAAAGATCTTTTCTGTATTTTTTTTACTCCTCAATTAGGTTTTAATCGATAATTGAATTCGCTCTTTTGAACTTATTTTTATTGTCTTATTCCTGATATAAATCTGCAGTCATTTTTTATTCAAGATTATTATTAAATATAATTTTTATTTTTGAGGAGCTTGATTAAAAAATCACTATATTAAGTAACTTTATGCAATTTTATTTTTTACATTAAATATTATTATTTTAAAACTAAGAATTTGATCCTAAAATATTATAACAAAATATATTTCTGTTAGACTGCTTTTATCTAGTATTTATTGTATCCATTTAAAAAAAATTTTTAGATATTTTAGATTTCAGTTTTATTACTCATCAAAAAAAACCTCTTTACATCAACAATATCTTTAACAAGAAAACATCGAACACTTGCTTTTACAAATATTTATTATCAGTAAAATCTAGTATTTTTCTTCTCATCTGTTTTCTATTGTTATTTAATTTTTATCTTTATAACTCTAGATCAAAGTTCTACTTTATGTAAAAGAGGGAAATATATTTCGACTCCATCTTTGTCGTTTTCATAATTTCCTTCAGTCTTATTTTATCACACTCCAAAATAATTCTCAAGAAAAGGTATCTCGAAAATGTTGTACCGAAATATAATTCTAAACTAATCCCGGCTAAAAGACTAAGTAATAATCCAAAAATCAGAATCCTCCTCCGAAACACAAACTTAGCTGTTCATATGCGTTCCACTTTTAAAATCACAACTTCCGAAATCATATTTTTCTATCGCATTTTTTTCGATTGTTTCCTCTTTATTGTTTATAAAATAATTTATTTAAAATGAGACACAACTTACACAGAGAAACACATATAACAAAGCGCCTTATAAAGACTAAGTTAAAATATAAAATAAGAATAAGAAGTCACAATTAGAGATCGAGTGGTAATATAAAAAGCAAAATATATTATCATATCTATTTCTAAATCGTTAATATATTATTCACAGTTATTATTTACATATAATACTCATAATTATATGATTTAATATATTATTTAATATATTTTTATTATATTATTTATTATTTATTAATATATTATTTATTATTGATTAATATATTATTTGCAATTATTATTTAAAAATAATACTCAATAATTACTAAATTATTAAATCAATTATTAAATTTTTTAATTTAGGTCCTAAATTTAAGGTACGTGGGAAACAAGTTACTGGAGGAATATTAAAGTCTCGAAGACTTAGAAAGTTAAGCATTTGTGCGTTAAAACTCATAATAAGGTAGAATAAAAAGTCAAGAAAAGCTTCAATTAAAACTTTTATATTTTATTAGGATGTGATAAATTCCAAAGATTCTTGTTCTGGTGTATTTTGTAAATTATTTCATTATCAGTGTATATTTTATTATCAAAACCAATGAGCGTTTTAATATGTTTTGGTTTGAAAATCTTTGCCGTTCGTTTCTTTCCTCATTTTTCAATTCCAGTTAGACAGTTTGTCATTTAGCCATAAACCTTTTGTTAAAATATTTATTAATAATTTATTAATTTTTCTGCAATAACAATTTGATCCAATTTTTTTTATTTCTAAGAAAACTTTAAAGAATAATATTTTATTTCACAATTATAAACAAATTAAATCCCATTTCATCTCTACTAGATTCTTCTGAATCTTATACTCTAAGACGCAAATCTGCGACACGTCTCGGATAATTAATACCATTATATTCGCCTAAATATTTCAATCTGCTTTCTGTTTTAATTATCTTTCTTAGAATCCATTGTTGGTCGCAAGTTGCAATATGATTCGGTTTGATCCACGCCTTCGAATTTCATCTTACTTATATTCAGTGTATTTTCAATGAATTTTTTTATCAGATGAAGTTTGCTCAATTCACAAATTCTACAAATGCACATTAAAAGTGAAAATATTGGCAATTTAAAATAAGCAATTATTAAAAACACAATATGAAATTTAAATAAAATATTGAATAATTTTAAAACTTAAATTGGAAAATAACAAATTAAACAAAATAATTAGATAATGTTTTAATCAATTTACGTATGTTCCTTTGTCAGACACGGGCTCTTTTTACTGTCAATTTTGCAAATGCTCGAGTGAGAACCGCTGATCATTATATTTACTTTGCCAAATTATACAATTAAATAATTAGAATTTTAAGATTTATTAGACAATCAGAGTATTTGAATTAGAATATTAGTAGATTCTAACGATAGTTAAACTAAAAGAAATAGTAAATGTTTTTAAATTTACTGTAAAAATTTTCATATTATTTGCCGCATGCCAAATCATCGTTTTAAACAAATTCTAACTTTGGAATAAAGTGTCTTTATTTGTTCATGATCGAAATCATCATACTTCTTTAAAATACAAAATAATGATAAAGTATAACAATATATTGATATATATTGTAAGTTTTGTAGATTTCACGTAAAACATTCAGATTTCGATGGTGTGGCTATTTTCATGCCAGCTTTACACGCAGAAGATTCCTGGGTCGAGATATGTTTTATCAATTAGAAAGTTGAAAATCTTTTCATTAGTATGCTGCAATATTGAAAATGGTTCAGAATCAGTGAAAAGGGTCTCAATTTCATTATAATAAATGTGTATGGTTGGCAAACTTTAAATCTTTTTTGGAATTGTATGATTAATTTGTCCAGTAGAATTTTAATTGAATTATTTTATACTTTAAATTCTCATGTGTCAACAAATGTGTAAAAAGTTGTCATTTTATTTAAAATAAAAATGTTTTCATTTGCGATATATTTGTTAATAAATATTTAATTATCCGGGTTAGAAACTCTATTCTTGTGATTTTCATTTGATTGAAAGTATATGGAATGACGGGCGGAAATAATTTGATTAATTATTACTGATTAAATAGTATACTTATTTAAAATAGTTTTTCTGCTTTTACTATTAATCATAATTTTCTAGTGAATATATGCGGCTTTTGAATGTTGGAATATTATTTCAGCAAATATTATTTCCAAATCGAATCCAGCTATATGCAGACAATTTGCACGTCACATTTAAATGATATTTTTTGTGACTGCATAGAAAATGCAATGCACAACTAACTCAAAGTCTTATAATCATATATGATTTGATTGAATGTGTTGAAAATACATGGTTCTACTGCATGTTTTAATAGGTTTTAAATGTTTATTTGAGTTCAGTATAAAACAAAAGTATATTAAAATATCAGAAAACGTCAATCTAGCATATTTTGACAGACTCACTGTCATCATCAGATAGAATTGAAATTGAAACTATATAGATTTAAATTGCTATTTTTCAAAATTAACTTATTTATTGCTATTATGTTAACACACTTTAAGCGGCTCAAGTAGTACTGCGTTTTTTTCATTATTAGTGCTCTAATGAGTAATACAACGCATCGTATAAGATTAAAAACTCATACAAACAATTGAAACATTAGTTTCTTCATATTGTGACAAATGTATCATTTTTATATGGATAGCTAGTTCAAAAGATTTTCGATTTAGAAAACGAAATCATCCAAATGAGCAAAATACCATACATCTCTTTTTACCTTTGCACTAACACAAAAATACTTTAGATGTCGCTCCAAACACTTGGTTTTTACTGACGTATTTATTCTAATGATAAAACAGTTTATCTTTTTCCCTATGTTTTTAAGAAAACTGAAAATGACCTTGGAAAATTACACCCAGGCACTTCTTCAAATACTACAATAGTACGCTGGGTTTTTCTGTCGGTATTACTACCTACAGCCCACGGAATACTTGTTGGGTCTGACATAACAACTTTAGACGACTTTGCAATTGAGACTAATAAAATCCTGAAAAACTCGCTTCGAATTTTCAATCTCGTTGGTCCACAACATTGACTTCACTCTGTTATACATCATAAAATCTTTATCTGATCAAGTTGCATCATTAGAATTAGCATCTCAACGCATATCACGAAGTCAGGTTAGAAATTACACCAATAATAAAAACACGGAAAGATCGCAATCTAGTGACGGATTTCATTATAAGCTAAAATACTCTTCCTAAATGTTGCATTTGTCAAATAAAATTGATCTTTAACTCATTCCAATTTTCATTCGTGTTTTAACCCTATTAACACTAGGTTGTGACTTTGAATCACATTTCGATTTAATTTGTAGATATTATATGCAAATACACTAATTTTGCCAAAAGCTCAGAAATATTTTGAAATGTGCACTTTTCAAAAACTTTTAAAATCTCGTGGATAAAATTGTCTGCGTAATTTTCACTTTACTTGTTTCAATACAAATAACTGATTACAACTCTGATAAAATATTATTTCTTCGTCGAAACTGAAACTTGTTTATCAATCCTACTCAAGCTCTTCACTTATTCCATCGTTCCTACTGAAAAATTACAGGTCGCAAATGGTTCCGACATTTTCACTTTTGGTGCAGGGCCGTGCCTGACCGGCGTTCATTACGTGCGCCGCACGCAGGCGGCCAAATTCAAAGGCGGCCTGACGACCAGAAAAACAAAAAAAATGAAAAGCAAAATAAAAATGTTAATATATAGTCATATATAATCGTGGAAATAGACAAATAGTTGATTGAAGTGTCATTGATATTTTTTTATTGATATTTTATTTTATTATTGATATTTTTAAATATTTTATTAAAAGGCCTAAGAATGACTGGAAGAAAAACGAAAAGATTGTCTGGAGCACATTATAAAAGAAAAAGAGTAGAAAAACAACGTGTTACTAAAAAAATCTTTGGTTCACTAACCAAATATTTGGAAAACCATACAGAAATACAAAATGCTTGCAGTAGCCAAGCAAATCCAAGCAGAGAATTTTTTTCGAATGAAAATGTATTATCTGCCGAAAAAACAAATGATAATGACAATATTGGTAGTAATGATGAAATAACAGATATTGCAGCTCCAAATATCGACGATATCACTGAAATTAATGAAGAATATTTTGATATGTGTATAGAACTAAATGATCCAGCTTGCTGGCCTTTGGCACTTACCGATAAAGTGCTGGATATTTTAATTGAAAAAGGCCCTGTTCAAAATATACAATCTACATATCCACTAAATGAATTTGGAAGATCATTTTCAAAGGTTTATTTCTATAGAAAACTGCCAAATGGGGAAAAGTTTAATCGTGAGTGGTTAATCTATTCTCCAAAAAATGATGCCACATTTTGCTTCTGTTGTAAATTATTTGGCAAACAGGAAATAAAATTAGTTAATGAAGGCTTCAACGATTGGCAACACATATCCGACAACTTATCTCGTCACGAAAAAACAACGCTGCACATCGAAAATTGCACCTGTTGGAAAAAATTGGAATTAAATTTAAAAAGAAAAACTACAATTGATAAGAATATGCAACGGTATTATGACGCCGAGAAAAAACGATGGTGTCAAATTGTAAAACGCATGATATCTGTGGTGCAATTTCTAGCAGGACAGTGTTTAGCTTTTAGAGGTTATTCCGGCAAATTGTACGAAAAAAATAATGGAAATTTCCTGAAAGCAATTGAAATGATAGGAAAATTTGATGATATAATGGCAGACCACATAAAACGCGTACAAGAACCAAACGCCCCAAAGAACCGCATGCCACATTACCTGGGAAATCGCTTTCAAAATGAAATAATCGCTATCCTTGCAACCCAAATTCAAAAATATATATTAACATCAATAAAAGAGGCAAAATATTTTTCTGTCATTTTGGACTGTACGCCGGACACTGGACATGTCGAGCAAATTACAATGGTTATTAGGTATGTACATATTAAAAATTATGAAGTTGAAGTAAAAGAAAATTTCATTGGCTTTTACCAAGCTAAAAAATGTACTGGAGAATCTTTTTACGACTTCTTAATTCAAAAATTAAAGTATCTTGAATTAAATATTAGCGATATGAGGGGCCAGGGATACGATAATGGGTCTAACATGTCCGGAAAACATAGAGGATTACAAAAACGAATTTTGGACAATTATCCCCGAGCTCTGTTCATGCCATACAACGCGCATACATTAAATTTGGCCATTAATGACGCAGCTAATGTTTCGTTTTCAACGGTGGATTTTTTCAGTAATGTATCTGCAATATACAACTTTTTCAGTGCATCACCATTTAGATGGCAAGTTTTAAAGAAAAATGTAAAATCTTTAACATTAAAACAAGTTAGTGAAACTCGATGGGAAGCAAGAATTAAAGCGATTAGACCACTGCGAAATGAATTAGGTGAAATTTATGACAGCCTTATAGAAATAGCTGAGGAATCTTCAATGCCAACAGTTCGACATGAAGCTGAATGTTTGGCAATGAAACTTAAATCTTATAAATTTATTTCTTCAATAATAATATGGTACGAAATCTTGGAAAAGGTAGATTTTATTAGCAAAATGATGCAGAAAGTTTCTTGGAATATCAGTTCGTGCGCTGAATCAATTAAGGAAGTTTTGAAATTTTTTAAAAGCATTAGAAATGACGAAAGTTTCGAAAATTATTTGCAGATTTCTAATGAACTTTGTGTAGCACTTGAAACTGAACCGGATTTTCCTGCCGAAATTAGTGTACGTAGCCGACATCACCGAAAACAATTTAGCTATGAAAGAGATGAAGATATTCAATTTACTCCAAAAGAACATTTTCAAATTAGTTTTTTCTATGTAATACTCGATACGGCTATTTCATCTCTTACCACCCGTTTTGAAACTTTGTCAGGTTTCGAACGTTGTTTTGGATTTCTATACAAATTTATTGATATGGAACATGAGGAAATAAAAAAAAGTTGTTTCGATCTCCATAATAAATTTAAAGATGGCGAATCTTGTGATATTAGTGGCGTAGAATTATATCAAGAGTTAGTTTCTTTAAAAATTATCATAAAAGACAGAAAGCAGCCCGAAGAACTCATAAAGTTTTTATACAAATACAACTTAGAGACTTCTTTCCCAAATGTCGCCACAAGTTTAAAACTATTACTGACAGTTCCAGTATCTGTTGCATCTGGAGAGCGAAGTTTTTCAAAATTAAAAATAATTAAAAACCATCTGAGAACTTCAATGACTCAAGAGCGTCTCAGTAATATATCAATTATTGCAATTGAAAGTGAAATTGCTGATTCCACAAATATTGAAGGTGCGGTTGAAGAATTTGCCTCTAAAAAATCGCGTAGAATAAATTTTTGATTGTAATATTATAGATTTATAGGCGTGTCAAAATATATTAACGTTTTATATTCAATGGTTATATTTACATTAGATATATAAGTATAGTAATAAACATTATGAATTAAAATTTGTTTTTTTTCTTTGATTTTGATGTTATATCAAAGGGCGGCCGTGCATACCAGCACGCAGGCGGCCATGTACCCAGGAGCGGCCCTGTTTTGGTGGCATAAATTTCAAATTCCATTTAAAAGTGTATAATGATACACTACTCGACCATTTCGCCAATTATGTGTTCAATCTTTTACTTACACCAGTTTGCAATGAATATGCACATCTATAATACAGGAAACTATAAGTTGACAATAATTATTTTTATTCAAATAATGATTTTGGAAAATTTAGTTTTTTTAAGATTTTTTACAATTTAAAGTAAATTTTAATAAATTCAAACTAAAATTTAAGGTTTGTATATTAGACGTTACACACTTTCGTTTTATTTGTGTATTTGGAGAAAAAAAGACGAATATTTAGAAATAATGTTTTTATATTGAATATTTTAAGTTTTATCTCTTCAAATTTGTAAATTAGAGCAATATGAATTGTATATGATACAAAAAATTTAAAATTCAATTCAATTACTATTCTATCTCTTGATTTTCTCTATAACTCACTAAATAGTAGAATTGAATATAGTCGTTTATTGCAGTAAATTTAAAATGTTTATCTGTCATTAATTCTTTAAAAATTATAAAAAGTTCAATGCGTTTATTTTAATCAGAATTTTTATGTATCAAAAGTCCGTGGCATTTTAATGTGTTGGTATATTCAATTTATTTTTTCAATCACTTTCTATATAAAATGCTTTTATTTCATGAAACATTAAAAATTAACACACAGGAAAGTTAGTGTTTATATCACTTTTTCCATGTTAAATATGCATTTATTCATTTTCAAAAAGGTGCATTAATTGATGGATTTCTGTTAATTTTGAGAGCATGCGTTCACATCCATGCTTAACCACTTAACGTATAAGCCCATACGTTACTCGGGTAACCGTTACTGACAAAATTGTACAAACACGATAGAGACTAGGGTAGACACAATATTTCGTTTACTTTTCACAAAAATGCAATGAGAAAAATTCTCTATATTGTAAATTAAAATTCAATAATCCTATAATATAGATATATACCAACTCACCTTGATGCTGTTCTTTATAAGTTCAGTAAGATAATCTATACTAAAGAATATTAAAAAGTGGTAGAAAAATAAAATTATGCACACATGAACAATACATGATAAAAAAATACTTGCAAAAAGTATAAAACTGATAAAATGTTTTTAAGTTTATCTTAATCAGCCAAAGCAATGTCGAAACAATCAAAATTCAGCAAAAACAGTTTATTAAATGACTGATTTTATTCAGTTTTAAAATATTAAAGGTTTTATTTTTAAATATTTTTAAATATGTTTGAATCTTTATAAAAATTTATTATTTCGATTTATTCATTTTTAAATGTTGGTAAATTAAATTTTAAAGTGTTTTGAAATTTTCTTTTAAAATTGGTCATTTATTAAAATCATTCGTGGGAAAGGAACATCAAACAGAAAAATGGGCAGCAAGAGAAAGACTTTGTGAATTTTGTATTATGAGTGATCAGGATCTTGTTAAGATCGAAATATTTCTTATTTTATAAATAAATTTGCTGAAATTACTTACACAGTTATTTATAAAATATATGTTTTTATTTTAGACATTTCTGTCGAATTTGTTTATTATTACTTAAAATAATAAACAAATGAATTAATTCCAAAAATAAATCACAATAAAATAAATCATTTTTTGAATATACATAAACATGAATTATATATATTGTGGAATAAAAGTTATATTTAAGAGCTTGAATAATGATCTCATTTCTTTATGAAAGAATAATTCAAGTCTTAATAATAACTTTAAAAATCACTTACTTAGCAGCCATTTAAGAAATGGCTGAAATACACTTGAGTTTTTACAAAAAACAAAATTTAGTAAGTTGATTTACACATAAACTTGTATTATTGAGAATTATCTCATCGCAGTTTGGTGTATGATTTATCAATGATTAGAGCTTAGACAATTCTATATTCACATATATTTAAATATTTTTTATAACAATTAAAAAAATGATTTTTTTGCGTTAAAGGATTAATTTCAAAACTTTTAAATTTAATTGTACACCTAGTTTTGTTCATTTGCGTTTTTGACATTTGAATTTCTTTTCAAATAAATATTTAAATGTAGAATCATTTTTAATAATTTAGACATTATTTTTAGAAATTTCTACATAAATTATTTGAAGGCATAATAAAATGGTTTATAAAAATTTACTTTCAAAATCATGATTTCATGAAACCAATTCCCAGTTATTTCCTCTATTATAATGAATCATTTTAAAGTTATTATCCAAATAATCAGTAATTCTATATACCTATTGGGTATATGAGTGAAATTGAGCTTTTTAAAATAAATTGTAATTTTTAAATAATTCTGACCTTTAAAGTAGAAAATTTGTTTTAACTAAATAGAATTGTTGAGCAAAGAATTGTTAATCATTCTATTAATTTCGTAGATCCGAGTGACTCAAAAATGGTAGAGATCTAAGTATTTTCTAATACAGAAAAGGGGAGCTTATTTTGAACCGAGAAGCAATTATCTTGCTCAGTTTTTATGGATGCATAAACTTGAAAAAATTCAGCGTATTAATGAGCTTATTATGAGCTTATATTCTATTAAATAATAAAAACTTTTAGCTTTTTTCATTTATTTTTTTAAAAGCTCAATTTTACTCATGTACCGTTTATTGTAATAAAATACAAGTAAATTATTTTCACAAAATAAGTATTAAAAAATCCTGAGAAAAGAACACTTTGATAAAGTAAGCATAATCTGATAGGTTTCATTGTTTCTTCACCCCTGTAAGTACTTGAAAATACTTTTAGAAAACAAAATCGGCGTATAAGTCGAAGTAGGATTTTAGAGATTAGAATTTGGGGTCAAAAATTAGGCTGATTAAGCGGCTTATACAGTACTTTTGCATCATAGTTTTCAACATAGAATATCAATGATTATAATATTGTTGATGAACTTTAATTAAATAAAAAATATTAATAAAAAAATATAAATTTCTAACTTTGAACCTTAGCGGATATTCTATTTTTGCCTATCATTTATGATGAGTGTCAGAAATATGTCTGTAGTAAATATCTATGATTATATATTAGCAAGGTAATATACATTTTCAATAGTTATGTTTTAATCCAATAAAACAAAATAAATTATATTACTTTAATAAGCGCTACATAAATTAAAAATCTGAATTTTATTAATTGTTTAATAGTGAGTAAAGATCTAATCATTCCATCTTATCTGAATAATTTCCGGTTTTTTTCATTTGTTCTACTCCCTTTCAGAAGAATTAGAATTCTTTAGTTCCGACTGGAATTTTTTGATTCTCAAATCTAAAAATACATTAAAATTTTTTAGAAATTCCAATCTTAAATTTCAATAAATTTTAAAATTCGATTTCAACTTATATTTTTAATATCGATCGTTGTAAGATTAAAACATTGTCATGCCAGCTAAGAATAAGAAAGCCGATAAAAAGACTGATAAAAAGTCCGTTAAAACACCAGATAAAAAATCTTTTAAAAGCCTATTAGATAAAAAAGATATGAAAGTAGTTGAAAAGAAAGAAAAAGATTTACCACCATTACCAACTAATTTAACGGCTGAACAACTGGTTGAATTCAAGGAAGCTTTTGACTTATTCAATGAATCTGAGGAGCCTAAAATTCCAGCAGCTTCTGTAGTAACATTAATGAGGAAATTAGGCCTAATGCCTAGTGAAAATGAAGTTATGGTAAAATTGTTATTATTCCGCTTATATGATATAATAAATATAAAATTTAGGAAATTATTGAAGCATTTGATACTGACGGCACATTAATATATGACGGATTAGCTTACGAACATTTTTGTTGCATAGCTGCTAAAGTTATTGATCAGGTTTATACAGAAAATGATATAATAGTTGCTTTTAAAATATTCGACAATGAAGAGACAGGATTCCTTCATGCCGATGAAGTTAAAAGAATCCTACAGAAAATGGGTGATCCATTAACCGCTGAAGAAATGGATGCGCTAATAGACTGTGCTGATATCGATGCAAATGGTAACATAAAATATGCTGAATTTGTCAAAGAAATGATGCTGGAATTTTAAGATTGTAATAATTACTAATTCAAGAATAATTTATCAAATAACAATAAAAATAAGTACTTTTATTAATCATACATGATAGATTGACATTTGCTTATTTCGCAAAATTTATTATACAGTTCTTTTACAATATTACAAATGCATAGTTATAAAGAAAAAAAAATCTCTATCATTATTATTCAGTCTAAATCATCATTCACAACAAAATCTACATTCAGAAAACTGTCGAAGGCATTGTTCTAAAAAAATATATATTCAAAATCGCAATTATAATTAGGAGGTCAATTTTCAAAGATAATTAAACAAATATTATCAATTTTTTGTACAAGAAATTAATATTTTTCAATTGTTATAGTTTATCAAGTCTGATAAACGAAATCAGGAAAATATATAAAACTCGAATTAAACAAACTGATTTTTGAATATTAAAATTTGGTCGCATACAAAATCTAAATAATTTATGTACAAATTACAGTTTACAAAAATTAAAATCCAATCAATATTTAGGCACAATTCATAAGAGTACAAAACCATCGGAAATTAAACAGTGTTGCAGATATATATATATATATATATATATCAGGTATATATCTGTATAGAATTTACAAAACTATCACAAAATTACTCTTTTAAATAATGTTGTCATTAATGTCATCATTATCGTTGTCAAAATATTAAGTATTATTAAATTGTAAAAGCATCGTTGGCGTTATCATCATATGTTCAATTCATCCACCGTCGACAATTCCTGGCTCCGCACAAACACGGGATTTTATCATCTTTACCGTCATCTAAATCAAATTTGTAATCATAGGTTAATTCTTCTCCTTTCTCGATTTTTCTGTTTGATATAATGACAATGTGACTCTCTTTTTCAAAATCCAACAGTTCAGTAAAACAATTGGGATCACAACAATGATTAATATATCTGGCTAAATCACCGGCTCTGGTAGCATCGATCACTGTTGAAGGATCGAGGCGAAACATGTAGATTCCTTGCTTTTTACTTTCGTATTGTTTCTCACGAATGTTGGCTACCTCGTTCCGAATCAACTCCCCAACGTATTCTATGATCATTGTACCTTTTTCAAGATCTTTAGCTGCATAAAGTCCGAATCCCTGAATTTTGGATCGCTTCAAAACCACATTGAACTTGGTTTCGAATTTCAGTTTCCGATATTGTTGCCATTTACTACTGAGAGTTGTTTTGTTGTTGAATAGAATGTTGTCTGGGATTTTCCCTGATGTGGCCGTTGCTGCCGCAGCAGCCAGCAAATGCCTCAGGAAGTTAGGAGATTGATGGATAGCGGGTTTGTGAATGTGCCGATAAAGTTTTACGAACGGCTCGGTCCGAATCGATCCGCTCATATTAATCGGGAGTGGCATTTCGACAATTAATTGCATTTTACCGAATTTGAACGCGTAATCATTTAAACTCTCTAAGCCCGGCAACGATTCAATAGCTCTTAATACGTGTGGTTCCGTTAATCCATACAAATCTTCAGCTTTGATATGTTCCGGAAAAAATTTCACTACTTTGTGTGATTTCCTTAGATTTGAGATCTTCGTGAGAATTTTTTTCCAGGTTTCTGAACAAGTCGATCCGAAATAGCACTCATTCTCCATGTTTTCATCTGTTGCAGTGACTTTAAATAAAGGCATTTTTTGATCTCTGTCCATCAGGATTTCACATTCGTAAACAGATCGAGTATTGATTACTCGAGACGACCAATGAATCCGATGGGACTTGAATCCGGTCGGATAGACGTGATTGAGATTGTGAAAGTTTCCTGAATGTATCTGGTGTGGAAGCAGCTGCCCGATTGATAGAACAACGAGAGAACCAATCCTGAGAAAGAAATTCTGATCCTCATTATTGATTGTTCCAGCAACTTGGGAATATTCATCTCGAGATATGTAGACTCGCCGATCAACATTCAACGTTGTTAAATGAGGACCCAAATCTTTTGTTTGATGCAACTGGCAATACATTGCTCGATCAGCAAAAAACAAGCACCCTTTTTCTTGAGCACAAGGCACGTGATATTTCAATGTACATCGGGGATAATAGCAAACGATTCCGGCACCGGGTTTCCCACACGAGCTGCAAATTGATTTCAATGAGGCTTCGAATGACTCGGGAACATTATTCAGTGCTCCACATTGCATTTCGAATACATTGTTACACCATAAAGCGCAGTTGATGTGTAGCCATTTGTCAACATCGAAACACAGCAACCGACCCGGCCCATTCTCCGGTAGATCTCCGGTTCGATGACACAGCGAACAAGTTCGTTTATCAACGAATCCAGTTTTCCGCAAAACGGATTTCGATTTCATTGACAATTTCTTGAATTGCGATTCTGATATGATAGATATGCTCGTCGGTTCCGGAATCGGGTTCGAATGGAACACAGAATATTTGCTGCCTTTGTGGATTTTCTGCGGGGACGATTTAACTGAAGGACCGATTGCGGCCTTTTTCTTGAGAAGTTTGTCATTGATAAGAGCACCTAATCGTTTGGAGATTTGTTTGGATTTCGATATGGATCCTTGAACTATTACCGAAGCGTCACAAATATCATCTCCAACATAAATGCACTGATCCTTGATGTCAGAACACTTAGTAGTGGTGTTGTTGTTGTTGTTACTGTGAGTGTCATCATCAAGTGTTGAATACTCCTGTTGGCAAGCCTCATCACAGAAACACAGATCTCGATATTTGATCCGATCACATAACATATTGTTATTGGAATACATCAATTTCTGATCCGGTATTAATTTGTCACAATTTGAACATTTTAAACAAGGCTTATTAAGAAGTGCTGTTGATTTGTAGACCTTTTCTGAATAAAGAGGAAGCTCAGTTGATTTATCAATTGATATGAGATTATCGAACGGTTTCGTTGTAATACTATTGTTAATGTTAGTAGTGGACTCCATCTTGTAAACTGATGTATTATATCGTTCACAAATTTCCCTGGGAATCGAATTGCTGACCATACTGTCTTTGTCGATAGCGATTTCCCCACCGCGAGTCGTTTCTTTAAATTCGACTGAATTGTAATCGATTCCCAACACATCGGTAATATTTCTCACGGTTTTCTCAACATCATCCGGCGGATTGATAGTGAATGTCATCAGTAATTTCTCTCTCGGCTTATTGTTACTAGATCTGGTTTGATCATTGACTGGTTTACTGACAATCTCACCGGTTTCCGAATCGATTAGGGTGTTTTCGGGAATCGGTTCAGCCGCTGTGGAAACTGATGAATATTTATGGGATATTTGAACCCGTGAAATTCCGGTGGGGCGCAACAATGATTGTGAATCGGGTTTGCGTGTCGACGAGGATGATGACGAAAACGACGTCAACGATGATAAATCCGCATGATCGAATTTGAGATAATCTTTATTCGGACAATGAAACACAGACAACTGCGGAGATTGATTGCGATTTGGTGGATGAAGCATCTCCAGATTGGGACCAGCAGATAAATTGACAGTCGGCGATGAAATAGGATCACAATTGAATACACTGAGATAATCGAGTTCATTGTTACTCGGAGATGGCGCTATCAAACAATCAATATCGTCTGATTCGTGCGCCGACAATAGCCCACATTCCGGAATACTGACATTGATATTCTGGAGAATGAAACTGTTTTCCGAGCATCGATTAACACCGAGATTGATCGGATTGATTTGTGGCATTGCGAATGGCATTCGTTTGTATTTGACGCAGTTATCCTGCAGCTGTACGATGTCTGAGCATTGAGTTGATCGTTGTTTGCAGCCAAGCGGTGCAAGAACGGTTAGATTGTTTTTTATTCGAGGCTCATGGACAAGTTTGCGGAAATTCGGCTGACCCAAAACCTTAATCATATTTTGTTGACAGCGTTGCAGTGGATTGTTCAATTTGTCATGATATATAGGCTCATTCGATAATTTTTGCTTTTTGCTTGTCAATTTCGCGACAGATGAATTGCGACGTTTGTTATTCGTCGGTTTCGCAGACGGCTCTAAGTTTGAATGTAAAAGTTCGTCATTGAGATTCGGTTTCTGGTGGATTTGGCAGTTGACAGGATAGAATTCAGATTTCGGAAACGATTGAGCAAGGATGTTCGATTTGACATCATTTGCGATTGGTTTAATGTCATTCGGATTCGAATATTGCGGATGGGTAAAATTCACTGTAGAAATGGTTTTGTTCGGTCGAAACATTTCTGAATGACGTTGAAATGGAATGTTGTTTTGAATCGTCAATTGAATTAGTGGGTTATCAGAAATCTGTGATAAAATCGGCGACGACATTGAGCTTGACATTTCTAAACTATCGACAGTTTCCGTAACAGAACGAGAAACATTTTCTCTAGATTTAATCACACTGAGAAACACATCTTCGTGAGGATCATTACTGAGAGCTTTAATTAACACCTCTTTGATAACTTCTGTAATTGTGTCTCGTGATTCATTCACATTTGTCTGTACAACTGGAACATTAGGTTGAATAATTTCTGAATCTGTAGAAAGAGGTAAAAAATTTACATCTTTTTTATCTGGAGATATTTCTTTTTTAATTGATAAATCAAGTTTTTTCTCACTTATTGGAGAAGTTGATATGATATTTGAAGAATGAGCTTTAATTGCATTTAAATGAGGTGGAATTGTCGATGTAAGCACAGGATTATCTGGCACTTGCGCTGGCAGAACCTCTTGGACAAGAATAGTTAACTGATTCGGTGCAGCTGTAATATCACTTGAATTGTCATTGCTATTTAAACATTGTGATGTCTTCATTGTTAAATTTCTTTTATATTGCTTCTTATTTTTATTAATATTTGAAGCCAGAAATTTAAATTCATCACTTTGATTATTTGTCGCATAGCAATTATGGGCAATGGAACTCGGTAGATTTTGAGCATTTTTTAAATCGTTTGACGTGCTGTTTTGATATTGTCTGTAATTTACTGATGAATTGCTATTATTAGGCACAATGGTGTAATTAGTAGTTTTATTTGAGCCGATTACAGTACATGGAAATTGAGCCGAGGAAATAATATTCGGTGATGCCAAATTCGATATAAAATATGGTTGTTCACTTTGATTTTGTTCCATGTGTTAAAAAAATTTAATTTCAATAACAATTTACGTTTAATGTTAATCTAAAACATAAATAAACTATTATAATGAACATAATAAATAAATTGCAATACCAAATTCCATTAAAAAGATTATTAAATGATCAAGTTTTAAAAATGCAAATATAGGATTTATAATTTATTTTTATGGCAAATTATTACGAATTATGCAAATTTAATTTATTTAATTATCATAAATATATAATTGTAAAATAATTAAAAATGAAAGTTTTATAATATTTAAATCGCCATAAGTATTAAATTCATAATTGTTGATAAACAAATAATTTATAAACAAAATGAGTTTATTAGCTTTTTAAAAATAATTTATTTAATGCAGTTTAAATAAATTTTTTAAAATTCAGATTAAACTTTATTTTTTTTTCAAAAGATCAAATCTTGGCTTTTTAAAGTTTTTATTATTGTTTTCCAGGTTCACAGATAAAAATAATTCCTTTTTAGATTGATGCAAAAATGAATATATTTGATTAGCTATATTTCTAAATTAATGTAAATAATAGTTATAGTTACTTAATAAAAATATACTTGTTTTTTATAATTTCATATATATCATCTTCTGTAAATCGCAATAAATCATGAAAACTATTAATGCGACTTAAAAACATTCCATGATTTTTCCAAGTAATTCCAGGTATTTTTAATATAGTATCTACCACATCTTCATTCAATTTATTTTCTTCTGAATATAATGATCCGTCAGCCTATTAGTACATGATAAAAGATAGAATTGTAAAAAATACAATTACAGTTGGTAACTTTTCTTTTGATGGTTCTGGACGACCAAGTTTCAAATCTTTGAATAATTCCACAGTTGCATAAGGACTGTGAGACCATAAAATTCGTAACTTCGGAAAGTGAATTGTCAACAAAGCAAGTTTTGATATAATATCATTTATAGTGACTTGTTTAGAAATTTCATTATTTCCAATGAATAAGGAAAACGCGTTTTTATGATTTGAAGACACTAAATAAATAATTAATATATGAATATTTAATTATCCATACTTGAGGTTGACGAACAGAATTCGATCAACAGAATAGATAATGGATAGTGCCGAATCATAGATGCACATTGACTATACAGTCTACCATTATGTAAAGATCCTATAAAATCATTTACAGATTTACGTTCTACACATATATGTGGTGCTAAAATATAATCACCGACATTGATGGTCAGAGGTTCAATCTAAAAATGATTACTTTAACCAAATCCGAAACATATTTTCTATGCTAGAATTAAACAAAATTAAATTACAGTAGGAAATTACAAGCCACATTGGAGAATACTGAATTCATATGACATTTTATTGCATAAGATTGTTCTGATAACAAGCCAAAGTTAGAAAGTCTTATTTACACTGCATATTTCATTTGTAGGATTTTCAAAATATCTTTAGAAGAAACATAATATCCGAGAAAAACAAGTGAACTTTAAATAATTACGAAGTGCGACCAATAAGTAGTGATGGTCATGTAGAAATAAATGAACACAAATATATTTCGTAATTACACTAAGCAGTCATGTAGACACATTTTGAGACTTTTCGCCCATAAAATGCGTCATTGGATATTTTAAATTGTCCTTTATGGAAAACTGCTGGTCTTGCAGGGCTTCTTGGTGTGGTGTGAAAGGAGGAATATGTAAAAGCATGTTAAGACCATAAATCTCAATTGAAAATGCACTTGTATGAATGCGAGCGTTTTCGTATAAGTAATAGAATCCACGTGCCATACTTTTCCTTTGGAGCTTCCTTGTTTCTTTCATAAATCCAGAGTAGTATGATCTGATAATTTGAACGCCACTTTCTGCCAAATCAGCCAGAATAATGATATTTGGATCCCTAAACATAGTCCACATGAACGCCTTTGCGTGACTTTAGTCTTCTTAGAAATACATTTCAATGTAGTTTTCACTCTTCAGATTCCAGTTTAGATTGCGGAACATATAGTGAGTGGTGTCTCATCCATGATAATGACATTATTTAGAAAGCACTCTTCAACACCGTCCTAAATCTGAAGGTTCTCTTCGCAGTACTGAAGACGTCGATTTTGCTTTTCAGCAGTTAAAAAATTGGCACAATGCGACAGCATAATTTTCTTATACCACTTTCACTGAGAAATGCATAAATAGTGACTTTAATCACATTCATGCACATTGCTAGCTCTCTGGTTGTGATTTCCCATTCAGTCTAAGCAATTTTTCTAGGCCTTCCTGGCTTTTCCTCATCACAAACTATTCGGTTCTGCGAATTTTTAGGATTAGAAATGTTCTGTTCCCAAAGCGTTAAAGAAAATATTTGTAGCTTACAATTTTAATGACTTATATTTAATCGATAAAACAATAATACAAAATATCAATAACTTATAATTTTATTGTAATAAAGATCAATAATTATAATTTTAATAGAATTTTGTTGGGTAGCAACAAAATTTATTGGATTTAATATGGTTTGTATAAATGTATTTAAAAAACAAATTAATACCTTAAATCCCTTTTTGTGCAATAACGCCGGTAATTCACTGCGAAATTCTCGCATATCGACTATAACATTAGCTACAATGTTATCAGAACCTCCAATACGACTGGATGTACCATATATAGATTTTTGGACATCATAACACATTTCTGGTAAAATTAAACTAGCTTTGGACTTGATCAAATACTCAAATGCTTCTTTTTCCTAAAAAAAGGTTAATACAATTATAAAAATTGTATAAATCTATACTTTTCTTAATGTCGTTAAATACTTTTGCTCTTCAATTGAATTGGAATACATCATGAAGTAAATACTTATAATATCTGGTTTATCAGAACACATCAATTCTGCTTGATAATTTTCAATTTCTCGAACTTCACTCAAGCGAGGATCAAATAAAATGATGCGGCGTGGATCATATTTGCGAATTAGACTATGAAGTTTAAAATTTGGAGATGAAATGTATTTTTCACTACACCCTTCAGACGTATAATGAATAATGATATTGGACTCTTCAACAATAAAACAATTATTCTCTTTCACTATTCCTTGAAATTCTTCCGTTTCTTCTGGAAGTGTAGAAGTCTAAATTAAAAACACAACTACTAAATATTTTAGTCTTTAGTACAATAAAATTATAACAAAAACCATAACAGTTAACACTCTAATATTATTTCTTTTCTTTACTGCACATTATTGATTGATGTGCATAAAAATTAACCTGAAGATATAGATAATTGAAAATCACAATGTTTTGGGTTTTCTTGAGGAAACAGACTTTTAAACAAGGAGCATGAGAAGTCAAGCACTTTAAAGTGAATTTTCGTAAAGTCGATAAAAAACCTTCAGCTATACGAAACTGGCAGTTACATAATCCAGAATGGCCACTTGAAATCTAGGCCGTCGTTATGAGAACGGTTTTCTGCCAGATCGAATAAACACTACTCATTCAGGTTAAAGAATACAAGAACTCGTGAATGCTCGATAATAGTGTTACAGTACGCTTTATGAGGTCTTGGCGGGGTGGGGGGGGGGGGATAAACGTTTAAGTTTATTATTCTTAGTCGAATTGTTTATTTTGTTACTTTGCAAGACGGGGTATGTTTTATTTAGAGCTTGGTTGGAAAATTAGCGGCAGGTTGTTGCATAATCATTTTTCAATTTCTTGCAACAATTGTTTAATTTATTTTCTTCGTCAACAAGTCATTGGTTAATGTTAATTATTGCTTTAAAAAAACAAACCATTAAAAACCTTTCTTATACAAGATGGTCTTGTCGGTATGATGCATGTAAAGATGAAACTGTATCTTCTCAAGTTAGAAGCCAAGCTCAAAATATTAATATGCTTTTATGATGACATTTTGGAAATCTATTTTGTAGCGCTTTAATGCCACTAATCTATGGAACTTGATTGATTGAATTCGTATATTCAATGTTAAATTTATATGAAAACTATGAATCTAATTCCAAAGACATATCTTTTGTGAAAAAAACTTGAAAGGAACGAGGGATATATTTCATGATGAAATAAATCGGAATTACATACGTGGTGTGCCCAATAAGTCCATGCTATATGTAGAAAGGAAATATTATTTTGTAATACAATCAAATTTTTATTGTTGCTATTTTATTATGTTTAATTTGTGTAGTTTGTTTTAAATTACGTGGTGCGCCCAAAAAGTAGGTGCAATAACTAGGAAAGTAATTGAATAGAAACACCAAACTTTTACAGAATAACATATAACATCTATAGACATCATTTTTCAACATAAGAGCCATTTACATTCACACACTTTTGCCAAATCCGAATACTGATCACACAGGAAACTCTCCACCTCTTCCCTAAGATCTTCAGCATTTGCAAACTGTTTCCCACGCAAATGTTTCTTGATATACCTGAAGAGGTAAAAATCGTCTGGACTGCGTGGAGGATGGTCCAATAAGTCAAATCCACTTTGGGTATGCCCCATTATTTTCGTCGAGCATGTCGGCATTTACACACAAGATCAGAGTAGTATGCAGAGTTGAGCCTGGTGTTTTTTCACCAAAATCGAGAAGGATAACACTACAGACATTCCTGATCTTATCTTCTTGGAACTTGATACTCCTGGAAATTTCCACTCACTTGACTCACGTTTGGGCTCTGGCAGATACAGACTGAAAGGGGTTTCATCTTGTGTGATGATATTACGCAGGAATACCTCACTGTGCTGTTGGAAAAGGAGGTTTGCCTGAGAGAACTTCAGTCGTTGTGATTCGACTAGGGTTTGCAAAATTCCCGAAAATTTTCAATCCCGGGATCTTTTTTTCTTTTTAAATCAATGGAAAATAGGCACATAAATATGAGTGGTATTAGTTTTTTATCAACAAAATTAATATTTCTTGGTATAGGTTAATAAAAAATGCATTTATTTATTTTGCTTTATAAAATAGTATAAACAAATACTAGTACATAATAAATATTTCATTAAAAAAGGAACATTCACACATTGCGCTCAAAATATATCTCATAATTTCAAAAATTAAAGGATCAATTAGTTGTTTTTTGAAAATGCGATCTTAAAAAGCATAATGCATTAATCGTGTCATAATTTAGCCGACTCCGAATTTTCGAGCACATCAAACCAACAGCTGAAAACACCTGTTCAGACCCTACACTTGTGGGCTTAATCGTCAGTAAAAAATTGTAAACTTTCTGAAGACAGTCTCCTCTTGTGCTACCACTTTTGAATAACGACATTTCTTTTTGTAGTTTTGATAATGTATTTTCAACTCTCGTTGGGGGTTTTCTAGCTGATATAAAACCTTTTTCAAGGGCTTGATTCTTCAGTCATTTCCATTGAGTCGTTATGACCGTTGTGCAAATATTGAGCTAAGCTGCTTAATTGAGTTCTCTCTTTAATCCGAATAACTAAAGCTGAAGAAATTTCGTTACTGATGTTAGAATTTTGTTGTTCCAGCTCTTTCAACATATCTGCGGTTATTAAATTAGTATCACGTTGATAAATCGCATCAACCGTTAATTTAATTGGACTCAAAACATTAACTAAATCCATAAAAATTGTATACTCATATTCGTCCATTTTTAACGAATCGTCAATGTGGAAGTCAACCAGTGCGTTTTTAATATATGAAATCTTTCCAGCATACAGAGTAGATAACTCCATCGTGTTTTACAATCGCTTTTCAAATGAATGACCTTGCAAAAATCAATTTTTACATATTTTTGTAAATAATTATCGTTTTTTGTTGGTGATTTTTTAAAAATATGAACAATTTTTCTAACTTTTTTTATGACCGATCCAATAATTTCATGGGTTATTGTTACATCAAATGTTTCTTGATTCAAATTATTATCAACTGCAAAACAATATTCATCACAATCACTTTCGTTGTTGTCAGATTCAAAATCATTTGCTTCCTCATCGTCATCTTCACATTCCGAATTTTCAATAAAATTGCTTTCATTTTCATATTCAAATAATGCAGAATGGCTTCAAATCATACCAAAATTACTATAATCCCGAAATCCCGCGATTTCGAGATGGGGAAATTATACGGGATCCCGGGTGGATAGGCACCATATTAATTAAACTAAATTAAACCATGATTTATTAAATTAAAATAAATTGTAGAGGACCTTGCAATTGAAATTCTCAAAAATTAATAAAAGAAAAAGAATTTTTGTGATGTTTATATGTGTGTTTTAATAAGATGTGTAAATTAGGCTTCTTTAAATATAGAATTTATTTGTTGAATAATTGACTTTGTTAAATTTAAAATTTCGTTCAAGAGCCTTTGAATTTCATTAAAAACTTAATAAAAGTTATTCAATAACCAGATACTGAAATATGAATAGCGATATTGGATCTGATTATGAACTATTTTGCGATAATGATTCAAATAATAGTTTATGGGAAAATGCTGGGTTTTCTAATGCAAACAAATTCCCCTTTATTAAGAAATTAGATAAAGATGATTCTTATGAACAAATTCTCATTCCTGGTTCTAGTTTTCCTAAAATGAAAGTAAAAAATTGTGAAAGCAATTTGAATACATCCAATAAAATTGAAAATTGGTTTATTAAAGATTTCAATACTTTATTCTCTCTGAACAATAAAATAATTTCTGGTAAAGTTTCATCTTCATTGATTGAAGAAAAGCTCCAATTCAATTCGCCGATATGCAACAGCGAGTACTGGCTCAAATTGAATGTTGGGCGGACACCTTTTTCAGAAAAATTCCAAAATTCTCCTCTTTGCAAGCCGTCCTATAATTCTCGAACTAACACTTTGTTCGGCTCCAAAATCCTTTTGGATGATATTCAAGATTGTTCTGGAAGCAATGATTCTAATGCCATTGATAGTAAAAAATCAGTGTTGGAAATTCAAAAAGGCAACTTGTTGAAATATATTAATTACAGTCAGGTAAAAAGCTATGAAAATTAACAATGTAAAAATGTCGACAGTAAATTACAAATGAAACTGATGTTTCTGCATTTCTTTTATTTAAATGAAAGAAGCATGATTTTGAGAGTCATGGATAAGCATGATTATAGGAAACCGGATTTGGAAGGAGATTTAAATGATCGCTATATTTCGGCTTATAATTCTTTCCATGTTTCTCCAACATTTTGTTACATGGTGAAACTACACAGCCTTGTTGGTGTCAAATATTTTCGTGCTAAGCACAGATTTGATTCCCATTGGTATTTCATTAAGACCAGCTCGTATAATGATGAGATGCAAACCCTAAGCAAATCAAGTAGACTTCTGCAAAATGAATTCATGATGCTTTCACGTCTAAGTCATGAAAATATTATTAAATACTTTTCTTCATGGATCGAATTCCAAACTACTTCCCAATCAAACACCGGGATTGCAAACCCTAGATTCTACGGTCTTCTTGCAGTAAAGATTCACACTTTTTTTTAATTCTGTAAGAAATTTCACAATTCAGTCCTTTGGTGATCAAAAACTGACTGTCTCCCATGTTTAAACAGTGCAATCCACTTGTACATTGCTCTGTGTGATGGAGAGTCCTCACTATATGTCTCCTCCAATTAGGGAAAAATTGGTCATTGGGAAATAACAGAAACTTTATAATGCTGAGATATTCTACTGCATCAATCATGACTTGCACCAAATTTCAAAATCTCGCAAATGTCAATATAAACTGTAATGATAATTTAAAACACACTACACAAATTAATATTTCCATTTTATCTATGTGCTGTTTTGTCATAGAACCGAATCACATACTTAGCTGGTGCTTTCCGTACGATGTACAGCGGCTCTCAAATCAATATAAATAAACACGAATTTAGATTTTTTATTTACCAAATTATTTAACCAAATTCAATTAAATTAACCAAATTAAAATTACCGGTAAATTACAAAAATTAGAGTGAAATAAACTTACAGTTTACAGTATGTTTTAATTTTATTTTATACAATTTTCACAGAACACAAAAACTAGTTTTTAATTTGTGTTACTTTTGAAATTTCGGAGTGGAATTTATCCCCCGTAATCCCCCATATATATATATATATATATATATATATATAGTTTCTATAATTAGACTTAATATCATCAAAAAATCACATCACAAATTTTGGAACTTAATTAATATGTTTCAACACGAAATTCACACGTTCCTCTTACTAAGTTTAAAATTAATGAACTGAAGATAATTATTCAACAATCTTTCATCTAAATTTGTTTCTTAACTTTGATTTGTTCTCTTCTTATACTGACGGCAGCTTAACGGTTTCACTTCTGTTTTTATTTATGAATTAATTTTTGCAACGTGTTCTAATTTCATAAGATTTTCATAAATAAAGAAAAAATATGCTTCTTTATTGACTTCTATTTGTTTTTCTTTTCATTTGGATGATCCTTTTATTTCTTGTCAAAGTAACCTTCACAATTCTCAAAAGTCTATTTTTATTTTCTTGTTTCTATCAATAACAATCTTATATGAAACTTTGTACATTATTTTTTGAATTAATTAATTCCTATTTTACAAATTTATAAATCAATTAATTAATTTATATAATTTATTACTATTTTACATTTCTATACAAATCAACCATTTTTTGTAGCATTTTCCGCCAACTCCCAATTTTATTTGACTTAATTTTAACGTTATTTTTTTCAATTTAATGACTCAAAAAAGATTACAAAATCAAATTCTAAGAAAATAATTTATAAAATATAAATTACCGGTTTAATAATTTTTGTCTTAGTAACTTTAGCCGTTTTGATATTCAAATGTTTTCGTAAGCTCTCATTTAAAACATTTTTGGCCCCAGTTATTGATAGTTTCGCCAACAATAACGCCGTGACTTCTTTTCCCACAATAACTAAAGTCTTCCTAGATTCCTCTGTTGATGGTTTTTCTTTGATTCGCTTTAGTATATCAGTGAATGCATTCCATTTTGGCGGTATTTCTATATTTACTGAAATAAATTTTTTTATTAAAAATGCTAAATATTTCACAAAATTAATTGATGATCGACATTATATTTATAATAATAAGTAAAGATCAGTGACTAATTAAAAAATCAATATATGTAAAATATTTTAAATCATATGAATTAATCACTAACAACTCAATAATAAATAAATGTATTTTTATGTATAATAATTTCATTTTGCGAAGATAAAATATTAAAAATATTATGTATAAGTGCAATAAACTGAACTATTCAACTTTTTCCAAACAACCGAAACGATCAAACACCCGATAGCGATAGATAAATATCATTTTTTAAGAATTTGGTGCCACAGATTCATAATGATTTTAACTGAATAAATGAAACATAAGAAAAAGAAAAACACAATCCTTTATTTTTAAAAAGGTGGTCAGTTACAGGGTTTCCTAGCATTTCATTATCATATTGCTGTTACTAGCCCAACCCACAAACAAAAATACATGTTCTCCACCACTTGTTACCGGTTGCTAAGCAACGTTAGTAATATACTAAATGAGTCCAAACTGAATAAATTAAACATATTTTAAAAGAAAACTTAATCCATATATAAATCTGTAAAAAATAGAATACATAAAGAAGGCTATCCAACATGTATCCCATTCTGTATGATAATGTTATTAGCAGGCCATAATGCGCTGCGATAGCTCCTACAACATACATTTCTCAATATCAGCTTCCTTGAAATTATTTATCTATATGCTTATGTCATTATGTAACAATAATATAAGTAAATCAATTACAAAAGTAATATAAATAAATTAATTGACCTCTAAATAGCCAAGGGACCAAGAAAGGAAAACTAATGAAACAGAAAATCAATATTATCAACAGATCGGAAAAGCAGACGAAATAAACTTGCAAACGAAAATAAAATCTCTTCTCCTTTCGTATTGCTTTGAATGCGTCATTAAATTTAAACTATATAAAAATTTTCATAACCTTTACCAAGTATTCAAATTTGAATTTATTGATTTATAATATAAAAATTAAAAATATTCGATCAATGTTAAAGCATATTAAATGTATGAAAAATGTTATTACAATGGATCCCAAAAATGCAAAGCCTTCTCAATCACAAATAAATTAGTCAATATGTTTACGCGGATAAATTAGTTATAGGTTTTATAAGACGTTTCAAGCGGCTTTATTTGAGGACTACAAAATTTGGAATGACCAATTACTTTGGTCGATTCACTCACATTAATTCTACCCCAATAACAGATAACATTTCAACGTTTACGTTAGTAATTAATATAAAATTACGTTAGAATAATAATTAAAATAAAAATTATTACATTCACTGGCAGTTGTTATTTTTCTCCAATCAACATTGGCATTCTTAAATAAACGAAGCTTAGCACTATTAAAAAGCATATTTGCAGCTCGCAATGTTATCCAATTGCTTTTTCCAGATAATGCGTTTGATCTTATTGAATCTAATACAATAAAAAAACTAACAGGATCTTGTTCAATCAAAATATGCGTCAAACGACGCATATCTTTAATTTCATGTATTAATTGGCGGCTTTGTCTACTTATTTGGCTCCAAATTGGTTCAAAGTAAATCCTCAACTATTGTCATTTATGACATTGCAATAGAAATCCAAATTACCGTTCGATCAAATAAATTCGTTATTGCATTTTCCACAGTTAATTCATCACTGTCAATAAATGAATTAAGAATTTTTAATTCATTTAATAATTCCTTGATAATATCAAGAAGAGATATTTGGCAAGATGTACTATGTTGTGTAATTTCAAGCATAATTTCATGGATATTTGGTTTACAATTGTTAAGAGTTGTTACAACACTTAAGCTGAATCTAGGCCATAAATATACTTCTTTCACGTGTAAATTCATCATCACTCTGTCTAACGTAGAATATCCTGCACTTAATCCCAGAGAATTATCACTAAATGCTTTAACAAAACCATTTGGATTGCTTTCTTTGAATAGCCGTAACGCAAAAGCCTCTTGGCACGCTTCAGTTACTTTATGACCTCTAAATACCATAATCCCTGAAACCAGGGCACCAGGAATACGCCCCATCAGATAATCAACTATTAAAATTTGACTAGACATAAAGATTAAACCCCCTCTTTTATATATACTTTCATGAGTTTTAGTTAAACAATCAGCAGTTATATGAACAGGTTCGTGAGAAACACTATCCTGTTTTAATTTGTCTACATAATACTTTGATTCTTCCATAGAAGCATTTATCACTAAAACTAACACATCCTCAATACAGTATAGTTTAAGAAAACTATAAATTATTTTTTCAATTCCCATTCCTTTTCCAGATATCAGTAACGTACTTCCATTATACATATCAATTATCATTTCATTTTCATAATCTAAGAGCATCTTGTTGAATAATTATTAATATTAAGTTGAATAATATAAATGATTCGCAATAAATAGTCAAATTCGATTGAAAATAAATAATTAACAATTGCCTTTAAAAATATGAATATTTAAACAATTATTGAAACTTGCTCGCTCAATAGTGTAGTGTGATTGTCAAGAGTTCGATTTGTTTTCAAAGTAATTTCTCCGTTTTCATGTTAAATACTTTTTTTATTTGGTTTATTATGAATTTTGTGAATTTCGTAAGCTATAATTTTAATTATTTTGATAGATGATTTGAATTTACTTTGATATTTCATAATTTGCTTTAGTATAATTGAAAAGAAATAAAAACAGTAACAAGTTTTCAAAATTTTGTTATTACTGAAAAAACAAAAAATATTTATTGTTGGGCTAGTACTAAGTTTTGTTTGAATGAATTGGAAACAGCACGCAAACACAACGTGCAGATTTAAAATCAGACCCATAAACATCAAATAACCACCTTAAAATGCGAAAACACATAATTAGAAATATAAAATTAAAAAACATAAAAGTAAATTAAAATAACAACAAATGCACCAAGATCTACACGAATTGACATAAAATTAACATAATAACAAAAGATTTGACTGAAAACTGACAATTTATGTCAAAGAAAAGAGTTAATGAATAAATTGAATAAAAATAAAATAATTCTAGTCAGAAATAATTGACATAAAAAGCTAATGAATAAATTGTCAAATGAAATCGAGAAAATAATAAAAATTAGAATTAGATTAGACAAGTAATATCAAGGTCAAATTTTGTTTTATCGCATAAAATTTAACACGCAAGGTTAGGGTCACAGAACAGGTATAAATACCAATCCATTTTCACAGAATTTTAATGCATTCACTTAGTGAGCAAGCCACTTTTACTTAGAGAATTCACGAACTCAAGGAGCAACTATCGGCAATAATTTCCACAATACGTATTCAAGCACCTTTTATGTAAGCCCCACTTGAGCGTATGTGTGGGAAACCTTTTGTCGTATGTATGAATGTATGCCAAGAGAAACATGTTAATGTACTGATCTGAAATATATGATTTAATGAAAGAGTCTTAACTATCGAAATTTTTCTGGCCCACAGCCACACAACATACAAAATGGTGGGTTACAGGGTTTCGAATCTTGCTTATCCTTCTAGTTGTCCCAGTAACGTCATACAAAATGATTCTAATCGCCACTTGGCACCCGTTGCTAGGCAACGTTGGTAATGTGTTCAAGTGGTGGATTGTCCGCAAAAATTGAGTATTATCGCTAGTACTGTAGTTGCTCGGACAACCCTCGGGTTCACGAGCCGTCGATAGAAGACCTATGCTCGCTTTGCTCTAGTCTCTGAACTTGTTCCATTTTAAGAAAACTTTATTTCAAACCTATAAATTATTCTAGTTCGGATTAAGGGACGGTTTTAGTAACGTATTTTGGTTTCCATTACTCGGTTTTCTTATATTTTCATTTCAACTAATTTAATCAACCTTTACTTTGACTCTATGAAATCACTCTAACATTAACCCACTGCTATTAAATCCATGAATCCAGTTTTTACTTTACCCTTAATCAAGGATTTACTTGATCTTTATTGAGAAATTATTTGATCTTTATTCAAATTACTTTTAATTTTTAATCACTGAATGACTTGGTTTAATCGACATCGTCTTTTAGTTCAATTAACGCATTATTGTTAGTCAAGGAATTTATATTATTCAATCAACAAACTAACATAAGGAAATTTTATTTTTAATCTATAAACCACGTTAACTCTAATCGTTTTAATTAAGTTAATTTAACCAATGTACATTTACGCAAAATTCCTTTAAGTTTAATCAAAATGAAACAAATTCAGCTTAATCCAAGAGTTATTTGTCTTTAGTCAATAATCGAAAATTTTATTTAATTGAGTAAATGAATGATTTATCCAATAAATTTTAAATTCAAATTAGTATGTCAATGGTTAGTTCATTTCATATTATCGCTTCAAGTTAGCTATATCAACGATTTAATTTATTTTATTCCCGTACCCTTTCCCTTTAATAGACCTTAGGCGCATTTTATGTTTATATTATATTTACTGAGTGCCCACTGGACTACTCGGTGTGATGATTTTGAGCCGTATGTAATATAAATTTAGGTCGATTTTACAGAAATGAGAAGCGAGGAAGCAGCCAGAGACTTCTTCCTTATTCCTCTTTTCAGCTATAGGGATAATATTGACGTTACGACCGTTGCGTTGCGCACGCTGAGTCTTCACGGGTACATATCATTGGCGATTTTCCACGCACTTACATGCATCTGCACTATGTAGATTTTGCTATCTTGCGTTATGTGTTGGCTGTGGGCCGGAAAAATTTCGACAGTTTAATTCAATTTATGAAAATATATATAAAACAATTTATGCATATTAATAATATTTATTAATTATAAACGAAAATAACATAATTACCCTTCATAACCAATCCATACAATTGCATAAAATAACATATCATCAAAATAAAACATAAATACCTCTCTCCCCACGCCGACGTCCAAGCAGAGCTCTACCGAGATGCAATGGAGGTGACGTGGAAAGAGGGTTCCAACATAAATATTTCTCACCTAAAATTAAGTTGAGATAGTTCTAAAAACAAATTTGTAAAATAGATTCAAAATGGTTTTGAAAATGGTTCACAAACGATTTCAAAATGGTTTAATGGTTAAGTTAAATGTGAAAATGGATCAGTATTTATACCTATTTTTCTCGCATATTAAATTTGATGCAGTTGTTGGGCCAGAACGTAAACGGCCTTGAGGAATGTTTAAATGGATCAGAAACACACACGCAAAAATAACATGCAATTTAAATAAACCTATTAAACACCAATTAAACCATATAAAATATGAGAAAATAAAAGAATTAAATATAAATTAATAAACATAAAAATAAATTAAAATAATAACAAAATGCACCAAGATTCGCACGATACCTACACAAATACAACAAGAAAACACAACAAATTCGACAAAATTGAAAAAATTAATAAAAGTTCATTAAAGTGAAATTTAAATTGAAAAATTTGAATTAGCAATAATTCAATAAAAATTCTAAATAAAAAATTATAAAAATAAACCAAAAAATAATAAAATTAAAGAATAGAATTTGCTAGAAAATAACAAGGTCGAATTTTGTTTTACTGCATCAAATTTCACATGCGAGAAAAATAGGTATAAATACTGATCCATTTTCACATTTAACTTAACCATTATTTGAAAACAATTTGAAATTGTTTGTGAATCATTTGTGAAAACTTTAAAACAATTTTTCAAAATTATTCGGAGATTGTTCAATTTTATTTTGAATTTTTCAGAAACTCATTTTTAGGTGAGAAATATTTATGTTGGAACCCTCTTTCCACGTCACGTCATTGCATCTCGGTAGAGCTCTGCTTGGCGTCGGCGTGGGAAGAGAGGTATCTTTTGGTTTATTTTGATGCAATATTACGCTATTTTGTATTTTGGTCAATGGATGGTAATTTATGTTTAATTGTTATATAATTAATAAATATTATTGATAATATTAACCTGTTTTATATGCTTAAATAATTAAATAATTTTGTCGAAATTTTTCCGGCCCACAGCCAACACATCACGCAAGAAAGTAAAATCCACACAGTACAGATGCATGTAAGTGCGTGGAAAATCGCCAATGATATGTACCCGTGAAGACTCAGCGTGCGCAACGCAGCGGTCGTAACGTCAATATTTATCCCTATAGCTGAAGCGAGAAATAAGGAAGGAGTCTCTGGCTGCTTCCTCGTTTCTCATTTCTGTAAAATCGACCTAAAATTATATTACACACGGCTCAAAATCATCACACCGAGTAGTCCAGTGGGCACTCAGTAACTATAATATAAACACAAGATGCGCCTAAGGCTTATTAAAGGGAAAGGGTACGGGCATAAATTAGTTCGAAGTCGTTGATATAGCACAAATTATTAATATCTCGAAGCAAAATTAATTCAAATTATTCATTAAAAATAAAGTAATCCTTTGATTAAATGCTGAAAACTATTGATTAAAAACAAACTAATTCGTTGATTAATAATCCAAAATTTTATTGAGTAAATAACGGAAAAGATTATTAATTAAAAAATAAAGTAATCATTTGATTAAATGCTGAAAACTATTGATTAAAATTAAAATAATTCGTTGATTAATAATCCAAAAAATTCATTGCTTAAATAACGGAAACTTTCTTTTGATTTAATTTGTTAATATTAGATGGATTAAAATAAATTAATTCCTTGCTTAAAAATTTAGTAATTCAGAATAAAAATTTAGCGTAAAATATTATTCATTAACAAGAATTGAAATAAGGTTTGATTAAAATGAAGTAATCGTGATCAAAAATAGATAATTGATTAGGATAGAAATAAATAAACCAATAAATAAATACCAATCCGTTATTAAATAAAAATTGACAGTTTATTAACCTGCGATTATCGTTATAAAAGTATAAATTAACATCATTGTCGAAAAGTAGGGAAAAAATCGAAACTGATCAGAATTAGGAAAGTGAACAGATTAATGTATTGTGAAATGAAATAACATTAGATTTAACTCGACGATAACGTCTAGCTTAAGAAAGATTTTCTTAACATCTGATGAATACCCTGACACCCGTGTTAGATCCGAGAATAATCCGACAACTTTCCCGAAGTAACCAAACGAACGATCATAAATTTATTAAATAAACCAACAAAATCATAAGGAATTAGCCCACGACGCGTGTAGAATCCGATCTAGTTCAACTTCAACGAATAAATATATCTCAAATGAGAATGTCGAAGGGACAATCTGATAAGAGTCCCATTAGCAGAAAGACCACGAGCATTTCGAAGTAGCAGATTTCGATAAGCCGATAGTAGAAGTAGTAAATATTTCCAACACTCCATGACGAATCAGGCGATAGAGTTAAAATTCAATCCAATCTTAGCTAAAAAGCTCCATATAGATGCATTGAATTATCTAGTCGACTTCACACATCCCGGATATTGAAAATTCCACGACAAGATCCTGTCAACCAAAGCTACTAAAATAAACCTGAATCAGACCGGAAAAATAGAGTCACGATTAAATTAGAGACATCGATTGCTACCAAATATAAAGTCCAACTAACAAATCGATAACGGTTTTAACCAACCGGAAATCCGGCTGATCGTAAACGTCGATAAACAATTCCGTTTAACGGAAACGCGCCTACTATCGCAATAGGTCATCGTCGATTTTCACCATATCGAATTATGGATTCACCAGATCAGGTTTTGTAAATAATTCATTTAAAACTACAAATAACTAATGAATAAGAATCTCCCGTAATTTAGTGATGCACAATATCTAATCATCTAACTAACCATAATCACCCTCATTATAACACCTAAATTCGATATCCATTCCCCAAGACTTTGGAAAAATTATTAATTCATTTTGCCCTCTGAACCTTAAAAATAAAAATATCCGTGGAAATTAAATTCGAAATTCTGCTAAATCCTTCGCGCTCCTAGATTCAATCATGGCTTGAACGCGGTTATATGAAACCCCCGTCATTTCTCGTCTCGTAAACACCGTGCTAATCACCAATTCGTTAGGTACAAAATAAAATTCGATCTCTTAATCATAAGATGTGTCTTTAGTCCGTGAACTAAGTTTTAGCCTGAATTATCACGTAACTTCCAGTGTATTGATTGCCAGAAGGAAGAATTTTAGTCGGTTAAAGAGTTGAATCCGCGAGTATGAACAATTCTTGGGCGACCAACAACAAATGCGCCAGTTTTTACAATGTACAACAGGCATTTTTTCCCCACCAACCTTCTACTAAGAGTCATTTAACCCTGACGCCGCCATAAATAACCAACGTTGCCATGTAATAAGTTAACCCTTCACCTCACGAGCATTAAACCGTACAGCCGGTTCGGAATAAATTCATTTAAAAATTTGCATTTTCTTAACGATACATTCACCAAGCTATTTCAGGACATGCCACTCGACCGAACTACTATTCAAGCAACCGGTGAAACATACCCGAGGAAGGCACCGCAAGCTGCCGCAAACATCGACCAACTTCGACCCCGGTGGTCACGCCCGACCACTTGGCGATTGTTGGGTCTCGAATCCGATCCCTGTGGACTCGCCGGACAACAATACCCGGCCGAAGAAATATATGAACACGCCAGGAACCTCCTCACCCACTGGGAAAGGGTGCAGGAGCAAGTGGACCTCAATGTGGTCAAAGCCCGGATGTACCTCACGAACGTAGAGGAGGACATCCGCGTTGGGCGTATCGCAGAGGCATACCCACCTCGACCGGCCCGCGATACCCGACGGCCTTATACGGTGGCGGCTCTGAAGAGAAGTCTGAAGAGACAATTCCCAGAAGAATAACTATGATAACTATCAAGTTTATGTCATAATTGATCTAAGCATTAAATGTCGTTTGTGTTATTTATTCTCATAGATAAACTTGCTCCATAGATTTTGTTTAACTGAATACATTTTGATCTAATTAAGGCAATAAGAAATTCAAATGTTCTCTTTTATTGCAGTAATGTCGTCCCTACAAATTCTACAAGCAGAACTGGAGCACGCAAGGCAGTCAAACGCAGAGTTACTCGCCCAAATTATTCAATTAACCCGAGAGTCTCAACAGATAAAAGCAACATGGTTTGATCCAGCAAAAACGAGAGCTGTATACCACCGACTCACGGCGGCACAGAAAGGCTGGGCAGAGGAGCGGCAGCTCAACCAGAGCCTGCGCACTCAAATCAGGGGACTCGAAGTCGCCCTACCAGTCTGCCGCGAGGGGGAAGCGGTAACATATCCGCTCGTCTTCGCCCCATCCCAGATGCCGCAGAAAAACACCCAATCAGCGGAGCAATCCATCACTCCAGCAAACAATCGTCGAACGGGCCGCAAAGAACGTGCTCGTCGTCGAGCAACCCAGCTCAAAACTCACTAACTCATAAGTGCCACGCGTGTTGTCGACTTAAATAAAGTAGTCCTGTTCGTAAATTATTTACTCCTTGGACACACTTCTATGTCAGTGTCGTCAGAAATATTTCGCATTACCTTACCAGCCCTTCGTCTCATTCTTCCATAGTCAATTAAGAACTTAATCTTGAATTCTTACAAGGGACAGAGCAAAGCGATCATAGGTCTTCTATCGACAGCTCGTGAACCCGAGGGTTGTCCGAGCAACTACAGTACTAGCAATAATACTCAATTTTTGCAGACAATCCACCACTTGAACACATTACCAACGTTGCCTAGCAACGGGTGCCAAGTGGCGGTTAGCATCATTTTGTATGGCGTTACGGGGGCAACCACCGGTTAGTTCAAACAAACGACGAAACCCTGTAACCCACCACAGTAAAACAAAATTCGACCTTGTTATTTTCTAGCAAATTCTATTCTTTAATTTTGTTATTTTTTGATTTATTTTGCGTTTTGTATTTACTTTAATTTATTTTTATGTTTGTTATTTTATTTTTTAATTCCCTTTTTTCTCATATTTTATGGGGTTTAATTGGTGTTTAATAGGTTTATTTAAATTGTATGTTATATTTGCGTGTGTGTTTCTGATCCATTAAAACATTCTCCAAGGCCGTTTACGTTCTGGCCCAACATAAAACACTCGGTAGTCCGTAAAATTGCGACCCGCAATTTCAATTGTCTTTTAAAATGATACATACATTTTCATTTTCACCATTCACATTCATGAAAATATCTACGGTAAAGTTAAATCATCAAGGTAAAGATGGACTTAAGGTCCGGCTACTGTACATAATCAAATATCAATTGTGTAGTTCAATATCAATGGAAATCAATATGAGTTAGTAAAATCAGTTCAGATCACTGTAGATTAATATGAGTTAGTAAAATCAATGTAAATCAGTTATATTTGGTTTCGAATGAATCGTTGACGGCTTGGGTTTCGCTTTCGAGCTGGGTTGATCTTGAGGGTTGGTTGATGGAAATATGCGAGAGATTTTCGTTAGTTTTATTGATTTTTCGGATTTGGGTGAATATTCTTCTGAATTTTTGAATCGGGGTATTTTGCCTTTGTTTGTTTTTCGTTAGGCCGAGAATGAGACAACATATTAAGAGTATTATGTTGGATGTTATACTAATCGGTAGTATAAGTTTGATTGATAATATTGTTGTACTGGGTTCATTTTTCTGTTTACTTTGTTTTCCTGGTTGCTTTTTGATTGATAGGACGATTTTTTGAATTTCTTGGATTAGTTTGTTATTGGGATTCGCTTTGGCTTTTCTTTGAATTTGTCTGATGATGGTTTCTAGGGTTTTCTTTATCTCCCGGTTCTCATTTTTTATATTGGCTATCTCTTCATTATTTTTCAGTAGGGTTTGTACCATTGCTTGGGTTTTCTCGATATTCTGTTTTAATTCGTCCTTGTTCTCTTTCATGGGACATTGCATACATTGCAGGTTTATCTGCTGACATTCTTCGTTGTCAGGGTTTCTGCAAATTTCTTTGAAATCGGCACAGGTACTGTCTTCTTTTCTGAAGGGTTGAGATTTCTCGCATTTTTCTAACGGGCTTTCAGTATTACACTTTCTCATCACTATCATCATCATTATCCACAGATTTGGGTTCATAACTTCTATTTTTGAGTGCATGGTCAATTTTATATTTATTTACAGGATTATTTCGTTTATTTACAGTGGAGTTTAGCCCTTTTTATTCTTTCTCTTTTTCCATAGTTGGGTGTATTTCGCACTCCTCTTTAATTTTATTTTCTGAAAATCTCATTATTAGGACTTGGGCTTTTATTAATCGCTCGGTTATTTTTGGGAGTTCTTTTAATCGTTCTTTGTTTTCTTTAATTATCCTTTGTTGATTGTAGATTTTCATTTGAAGATTTCTTTCTTTCGCTTGCTTTCTTTTGAGTTGACGTTTGCCATTCATTCGTTTAGTTGTTTGCTTTTCCAGCTTTCGTCTTGCTTCCTGGAGTTGCTCCGTTAATGTTTTAATTTCGTCCTGAGTTTGCTGATGGCTTTCTTTTATCTCTCTGGCTTCTTTACAACTGTCCTCTAGTTGTATTACATATCTCTGTTCGCTTTTTCTGCTGTCTCTCATTTTCTCTGCTTCGGTTTTCCAATAATCTTCCAGGATTACACGAGTTTTTATCTCAGCCAATTCTCGTCTCAATTGCTCATTTTCTCTCTTTTGGTCTCTGTTTTCTCCCATGCTGGAGGTTAGTTTTCGTTTTATCCTATTAACTAGCTGTTTTGACTTTATTAGTTTTTGATTTATCCGGGCGATTTCTGACTCTTGTTCCTCCACTAACTCTTGCCATTCTTTTCTTTCGGCTCTCCATCTTTTACTATAATACCTCAGTGGGTCTTGTTCGATTGGTTCTACTAATTGAATTGGGCTTAGTATGCATTCTCCGTCTTCTAGATTCATTCGGATTTCTATTTCATTCGAATTCATGCTAAATATACATCGATTACTAATTTTGTTTTTATTGTTTTTATTATTTTCATTATTTTTACACTTTTTACAATTTTCTCTTTAAATTTACACTATCGTTTCGTCCGTCTCTCCGAATCCTTCGTCGGGTTCGGCAGGTATTTGGGTTGGAATTTCAGTTGGGTATAACGGCATAAGCAGGATTGGTGGTCGGTTCTGTAAAATATTTACTTCTTCACGCAAGGCGTTTGATATTTGTATCTCTTCGTCTAAAAGATAGGCAAGATATTCTGCATTTTCGGTTAATTCCTCCACTTGTGTTTCTAATCGGTGCGTGTTTTCTAACGCTTTTAACTTTTCAATCTCTTTCCTCAAATTCTGCTCATTTCCCTCGTATCCTTGCTTCATCGTTTTTATCTCTGCTTCGACTTGTTCTTTCAACTGTTCGTTGACTTCACGTTGATGTCTCAACTGGATCTCCTTAAATACTGCAACTCCTCGGTGTCCGTTCACCTCCTGCTGGAGTTCTGTTATCCTCTCCTCTAATTGTTGTTTCTGTCGTCTCTCATCAGTTTGTTCATTCAGGGTTTCTAATATTTTTTGATTTAACTGCTCAATCCATTTTCTGAGGTCCTTTTCGGTTTTCCTGAGCCTTCTTATTGTGCTCTGTCTGATTCTTTCCCGAAAATCTAGGGTTTGGACCTGCTCGTTTAGTTCCTCGACTGTTTGTTTTTGCACTTCGACTTGTTCCCAAAGCTCCCAGTCCTCCATATTTAATATCCTTTTGGGCAACAGTCTTATTTCCTTCTTGGCTTCTTGGAAATGTTCTTTCCATTTTTTCGCCTCTCTTTTTATTGCTTTTTCCTTGATCTCCGTTTTCCATTGTTGTTTTTGTTTTTGTCGGTGAGCTTCGTCCTGCTCGATTTGCATTTCTTTTACTCTAGTTTGTTGGTACGCGATTTCCTGCTCTAATTTCACTATATTATTGAACTGTTTTACGTTGGCGTTCTCCAATATTTTGCATTCTATTCGCCATTTTCTCGCTTGATCAGTTATCTGAGTCAGTATTCTTTCTTGTCTGTCGTCTTTGGGCTCTCTAATTTTCTTTGATGGTTTTGGCCCTTGATTTCTCAGTTTATTGATCTCTATTTTCGCGTTCTCCCATTTGGCTTTGTAGGCTCTTGTTCTGTCTTCCTCTTTGGCTATTTGCTGCATAGTGTCTAATTCGTGCTTCCCAATTATTTCTTGAGTGTTCTCTGTCTTCTGTCCATTTGATTTTCCAGTATCGTGCTTGTCTTTTTGCCCATTCTTTGGCTTGTTCCATATGGGTTCTCTTTGTCTTCTCTATTCGGTATTGAGTGCTAATTTGTCCAATTTCTTCCTGCATTTGCTGTATAATTTTTGTCGTCTCCACTCCTTCTTCTTGTATTTCTGCTTCTTTATCTTTTATTACTTCTCGCAATCTTTCGATTTCACTTTGTTGGTCCTGCTTCTCTTGCTCTAAGGTTTGTATCTCTTTCCTTTGGTTTATGATTCTGGTTTGGTTCTGCATAAATTCCTTCATCATTTCCTCTTTTCGCTCTTGATACGTTTTCTCTTTTCCTTCTGGGTAAGTTATTTTTTGTTCTAGTTGTTTTTCCCACTTTTCTTTCATTATTTTCGTTTTCAGAGTCTCTTGTACTAATTCTTCTTCTGCGCTTAATAGCATTTCTTTCAATTGCAACGTTCTTTGTCTCCATAATTCTACTTCTTCACTTGTTACTTTTATTGACTCTGATTGATCTTTGATTGCTGGTTTTGACTCTTCAGCCTCTTTTGTCACAACCTCTTTTATCAATTGCTTTTCTGTCTCGTTCGGATTCATAATTGTTTTCTAAATATTAATAATCGATTATTCTCTCTTTTCAATCATATCAAAATTTTATCATAATTTACATCATCTCGTATTTTTGTGGTTTTTGAGTTTTTATAATTTTTGTTTTTTTTTTTATCTTTATTTACACTTTTTACACGTTGCTCTCATTCCCCATTTACTGATCAGCGAAACGGAATCCTTTGATCCGCCGGTTGATCGGCTTTCTACACACTGGGCATATATCGACTTTTAACCCACATGCTTCACATGTGACCATATGTCCACAAGGAATATAAATTATTTCGACATGTTTTTGCCAACATGTTACACATTGATACTGCTCCAAAATGGCTTCTTTTATCATTGATTTGTCACGATTTTCTTTAGGTTTCTCTTGATATCGCTTGATTGCTCGGATTATTGCTTGTGTCGAGTCGTACCATTCCAAATTATTAGCTAACCTTTCTTTAATTATTTTTCTCATTTTTTGAGTTTCTACTCCTGATAATAGCATTATGGTCCTCGTTTTTGGTCGATCCAAGATATCTTCCACTTGCTGGTTGGTAATTATCATTTCTATATTTTTTGACTCCTTTTCTTGTTTATACATACATTTTCCTTTATGCTTTAGCTTTTTGACATTCTGATCTGGTATTGGCTGTTGATTTTTACATCCTTCACACATTATTCCTCTGGCTGTTTGGCAATATCCCTGACTCGCAAATTCTGCTGCTCTTGGATTTCCTTTGAAAGTTTTAATTCTCTCTTCGAATGTTCTATTTATAATCTCTTTTCCCCATATTAGTTCGGCTGGATCTTCGAAACTCTTTATTATCGTTATCTTTTTCTCACCTCCCTTTTCATCTTTGTCTAATTCCGATTGTCGAAGTCCTTCCAATCTGTTTATCGCTTGATTTCCGACGTCAATGCTAATTCTAAATGGGCAGGTTGAAAATTTCCTCAGGTGTTCTCGTTTTGCTGTTTCTCCTTTCTCCCAATGCGAGAGTCTTCCTTGACAATAAATACAGGTAACTTCGTCTGGTATTTCGGGGGTTCCTGAGAAAAAGAATCCTTGTGCTGCCATCTCTTTACTTTGTCGGTCAGTAAATACTTTATTATCTTTAAATGTTAAATATCTTTGGTCCTCTTTTCTCAGCTGTTCGTATCTTACTCTTATTGTTGAGTAAATCACTTGCCTCATTTTCCAGGGTCGTCCGGTTGTGCTAAAATGGGAATAATGCTGAATTGCGCTTGCTAATGTTTTGATTTTTTCCTCTTCCTCCGGTTTTTCCATAGTCTCGTCCATATCAAATCTGGTCCTTCTCTCATCTGTACCGTTATCTCTTCGCTGATTTCGCTTGCCATCTAAATATCGTCATTATTTTTGAATTTTTGTTTTTCTGATTTTTCTGATTATTTGTAATTTTTTGATTTTTATTTGATTTTTTATTATTTTATTTACATTTATTTACACTTTCTTTTTCCCTTTACAACGTCTTGTCTGGCTTCTCTACTTCCAATTTTATATACAGATTATCTTCTCGCAAGAATCCTTCTCCTCTTAATCGTTGTTGCGCATAGAAACGTGGTGTACCGATTGCTGTATTCCAGTCGGTTGTTGGTCTTCCCATCTGTGGTTCATTTCCTGTTCTGATTGGGTTACGATAATCCTCTTGTCCTTTCATTGTTAATATCATATTTTGTTTAAAAGGCCATGTTAATAATTCATCATAATCTCCTCTTCCTACTCTGACGAAGACACTGATATGGGTGCCCGTTGCATTCCCATCCCCATTTGGATATAATCTAATGCCCAATTTGTATCCGTTCTCCCAACTGTATATTGGTGGACTATCTAGAATTTCTCTGTGTTCCATCTTTTGCTCTCTGGAGCTTTTCTGCGAATTCGGTTATTTTCCATATAAATGGTGCTGTAGGATGTTTTCTGGCCACAGAGCTGTTGGTTTCTAATTCCTTTAGGCTGTTGGTCATCTGTTGCATTTTATTTTCCATTTCGGCCATTTTCTTGAGGATATTTCCTTGGCTCTTTTCGAAGTTCTTTCTGGATTCTAGCATTTCTCTTATTAGTGTCTTTTGTGCATCGTTTTCTGTTCGTAGACTTTTTACTTCCCATGCCAACATTCCTATCGTTTTCATCATGATTTCGGTATGCTCGATACTGTTTTCCATCATATGCTTTTGCATTTCCGTAATTGGTAGTTGTGTTTGACAATTAAACAGTTCTAACGGACATTTGACTGGTTTGCCGATACATTCGTTCCAATGTTCCTTTAATTTGACTTTATCTTTCCTGTCACAGTTGTTTGTGCATATTCTTTCATATAGATCGCATATTTGTTCCTCTTTTGGATTTCGATGTTCCATTTCTATTTTTATCCATTCGTCGATGACTCCACAGAATTCGCATTTTTCCTCCCTCTTGATGCACACTTTATGGTGTTCTCTCATAGTCTTTTTTGTTGTACTGGTTTGACATTTTTCGCATAATATCTCGTTATATTCGCATTCATTCGTGTGACTTTCGGCTTCCTTCATAAGTCCTTTCCATTCGCATTCTTTTACTTGGCATTGGGCTAATAGATTATTGATCTCTTTGTTGGTGGCTTTATCCATTGTTGTAGGATCTTCATTTCTTTCAATCGTCTCGTCGCATCCAGGGCATTTTAACATTTTTGCTTCTATTACTTTTATCGTACAATCTGTACATATTCTGCATCCGCATTTCGTCTGTCTTGCTCCAATCAGTAATTCTTTGCATTTGCAACATTTTAATCTTTCTTTTATATCATTCACCACTCTAATTTTATCTTTCATTATTCGTCTCGTCGCTTCGGATGGGTTCTCGCTTCTTCTAATTCTCTCGATGATTGTCTGCATATCTACAAAAATTTTCAATTACTTGACGTTGCTTTACTTCTGTCGTTTTATTTTTACATATTTACAAGGTACGCTTTATTTTTACTCTACTGTTGAATCCGGTTCTGGGGTGAATTCTGGCATTGATGCTATCCATTCCACCCAACTTGCGGGATCTACATGTTGTTGGTTGTTACGTAGTCTTCTAATTTCTTCAGCTTGCCATCTAACTTGATCTGCTAATTGTTCATTCATTCTCTGTAATTGTAGTATTGTTCTTTGTTGCTCTTCCAGTCTTATGGCTTGTTGTAGACCTCTGTTCACACTTTCTGTTAATACTAGATGAGTGTTTGTCCACTGAGTCTGCGCATTGTTTGTTATTAATGTCATAGGTTCACATTGTCGTCTCCATGTTGTCTCGATTCCTGGATCTTGGTACATTCCATGATCCAATTCTACAATTTCTATAGGTACATTGGCAGCTGCTGGTTGTTGAATTCCTTCTACGAACGGTGGTATTCTAACTTGGTTTTGTTGATTCGCATTATTCGGATTCATCTGTTGATTATAATACATCATTAATTCATCGGCATTCTCTCTGTTTGATTATTGTCTCTAACCCATTTTGTACGATATTTACATATAGATATACCTACTATTACTACTATTATACTACATAATATTTTACACTATATGCAACGTCTTTTTCTCGTTTTACACCATCGTCTCTGGGGACTCTATACGCAATGTCCGTATATTCCCATATTTCTCATTCGTTATTTGATATATGTCGCATTCGTTTGACCATTGTTGTGCTTCGATAATGGGCGGTTCCTTTAACCAGAGTCCGCTTGTACTAGAATTTCCTATGATTTCATATTCCTCAGTTTTTTCTACATCGTATTGTCCTAATTCGATATCATAATTGAATTTTTCTACTGCTGGTCATAATCTTCTCTTCATTGGCTTCTTTCTGCATTTGGTGGTTCTCACTAGTTGAATTATTATTAGCATTACTACGCTGCTTATTACCGCTGTTGTTATCCAAATCATTTTAATCATGTAATTCTTTTCATTAGGCTGCATGGTTGTATTTTCCCTTGCATTGGTTGTTTCCATTATTCTTTCCTTTGGTTGTACATTTTTAAGTGCTTTCTGAAGTTGTAATGTTTCGTGAATTGAAAGGTGGCTGTCGTCCATGAGCATTCCTTTTTGACATGTCTCGTTACTTGTTTTTCTCTCAGATTGTTTTGTTGTAGATTGATCCGTTGTGTTTGACTTGAATGGTTTCCTTGTTATCGTTCTCCAATGTTCATGAGTTCCTTTTTGGATATTTATTACATATTTTCCAAGTTTTCTTTTGGTTGGGATGCGATACCTTTGATTCCTTATAGTTTTGCTTGTTTCACATTGGATTCTTTTGTTTACTGTTTCGTTTCCTTTAGGTTCGTATACACAGATTTTTGTGATAGGTTTTTCACCTGTATTCTCAATTAATATTTCTTCTTCATCTGCCGTGTTTGATTCTATGTTTATTATTACTGCTTTGCTTTCTCTAATTTGGCGTTGATACGGTTCCTCTTTTGTTTCTTTTTCCGGATATTTCGTCGTAGTTGATTCTAGTAACTTTCTCGTTATTGATTTCCAGTAATCATCTCTTCCTTTCTGAACGTGTACTATATACTTTCCGCGTTTTCTTTTAGTTGGGATACGGTATTTTTGATCTTTGATATCTTCATTTGATTGACATTTGATCCTTTCATTCATCGTTCCGTTCTTTTTAGTTTCGAATACACAAACTTTTGTGATGGGTTCTTTGCCCATATTTTCGACTATTATCTCTTCTCCACTCTTTGGGTTTGATTCTACTTTTATTATTATTTCTTTGTTTTCTCGTGCTCGACGTTGATAAGGCTCTTCTTTTGGTGTTGTGAATTTCTCTCCCAGAGTTTTGGCTAATGTGCATGTTATTATTATATCATTGTTGGCACATATTATATATTCTGCATTTCCTTCTAAGCTATCCCATTTGCATTTCTTTCCTGCTTTCATGTTCATTTTCCAACAATCGATAATTTTTATTTTGTATACACACTTGTTCAATGGTTTCTATTCCTCTGTTTATTATTCGCAATTTGCCTATCCCTGGCTTTACTTGGATTTTTACGTTTCTATCTTCTGTAGCATCTCTACATACATCTTTGGTGGTCTGACATGATGACGAGTTTTCGGATCGTATTTCCATTTTTCCTGGTTTTCCTATGGCGTCGAATTGACAACTTATGCTTGTATTCATCGTCAATTGTAAGCATATTCCTTTATTTGCGATTCCTTTGTCATTTATTGTTCGTATTCTGAACGATTTTATTTCTTTCGTGATATTTTCGTCGGCTTCTGTTAACTTGATGGACGTAATCAATATCATTATTTTTTGTAGCAGGGTCGGTCGGTTTTGATTTTTTCTTTGTTGTAGTAACATCATCCCTTTGTTTCGTCTTCCCTCGTTATTGCTGTTGCTCGTTTCTTGACGTTCCTCGTTGGATGGTTTCTTTTTCTCTTGTTGTTTGAATTTGTTTTCGTCTCTAGCATTTGGTTTGGTATCTTGATCATCTTGGTTTTTGCTGCTGTCATCACCTCCTTCTCCACTATTATTTCCATCCGGGGTTTCCTTTGAAATGTCGTCCTCGACATTTATTGTTTCAATTATTTCTTCGTATACTTTTATTATTCTTGCTTTTATATCGTCCATTTCTTTTATCTCTTGTTTGCTCGCTTGAAATTTTATTTGCTTTCGGTGCCATCTGTGTATTATCATCAATAACTGTTCCTTTCTATCTCCGATTCGTATTGCTTCCTTTGGATGATTGGTGAATTTCAGTCCTTCCCATTTCAACATTGCTTTTATTGTCTTTGGAAATGGATAGTGAGCGTATATTGTTTCTTTTAATAGGACGTTTCTGTTTCTTACCATATAGTTTAAATCGAATACTTTGAGTGGCGAGCCTTCATAAGTCCATTTCATCAGGTTGGCTGTTGCTTCGTCTTGTTTGGCATCGATAGCTTCCCATAATGTTTGGATTGTTTTGCCCATCATTTCTCTCTCTCTAATTGTCGCATTACTGGTTATAAATTTTATTGCATTTGCTTGTCTAGATTTCAGGGCATAATGTAGTACGTTATTTTCTCCATTGTCTTTTTCTTTGAACGATGATCCTGTTTTTAGTAGTTCTCTCAGAACTGTTGTAGAAGCATCTGCTGCAACTGCGAACATTAATGGTGTTTGTCCTTCTTCGTTTGGTATATTTGAGGCGTGTCCGCATTTCTGCATAAGTTGAATTATATCCATTATACTTTGAGTGTTTCTATGTTGTACTGCAATATGTAAAGGTACGTTTCCTTCTACATCTGCCATGGTCAAGATCATGGGTATACTTTCTTTGATGCGGTCCATTTCTGGTGGACTTCTAGCTCCTTTAGCGTAATCCATTGCGATTTTTCCCGCTTTGTTTACTATTCTCATCCATCCTTTTCCTTCGACCCATTCTGGCATTATTTCTCTGATGGCTTTTACTATTATATCCATTTTGTCTACATTATCTTGGGTCGCGTTTAGAGTTATTTTAGCTTCATCTGGTTTAGGTTCTTCCACCGTGTTATTTGCTGTCGCTTCTATTTTTCGACTCATCGTTAATCCGTTTATACTCAGTTGTTGAGTTTTTGTGATCTGGTTTGCATACCTCGATTCTCTGGTTCTCTTGTTATTGTTCTAGGTATTGCTTTACATCTGCTTACGTTTACGTAAATGGGTCTAGTGAGTGGGTTATTAACCAATTTAACTCGAGCATTGTTCTCGTTTACATACATTATCTCATAAGGTCCTTTACCCCTTCTTTGTAATTTTCTGGCTACTCCTGGGATGATTTCTGGCGTCGCGATTATTACCCAGTCTCCAACCTGAAAGTTATGTTCGCGTACGTCTCGCTTTTTATCATGTAGTTCTTTATAGCTCTCTTGATTAAATCTAATATTCATACCTGCCGTTTTCCAAATCTCTTGCATTCGCTCTTTGAATCCTGTTACTTAATCATCAATTTCCATATACTGTGATATCGGCGGTTGATATTCTAAGTCTATCGGCATGTTGCATTCTCTGCCGTACATTAATTTGAATGGACTCATTTTCATTGCTGAATGTATTGACATTCTATATGCCATAAGGCATAGATTTATATATCTATCCCAATCTTTTTGGTGTCTGCTTACATAATTTGACATCATTTCTATTAATATGCCGTTAAATCGTTCAGTTTGACCATTTGTTTGTGGATGGTATGGTGATGTTCTCAACTTTGCAATTCTGAAGTAATTCGTTACTTCCTCTATTATTTCGCTCATAAAGTTGGTTCCTTGATCAGTTAGGATCTGTTTGGGTGTTCCGTATCTACAGCATATTTCTTCTACTAGGATTCTCGCTATTGTTCTGGCTTTTTGATCTGGTATTGCGAATGCTTCCGGGAATTTTGACAAATAATCTGTCACTACCAATATGTAAATATTTCCATCGTTGGTTTCGGGTAATGGTCCTACTACATCCATTGCGATCATTGTCATTGGTTCTGGTGGAATTGGCATTGGCTTTAGCGGTGCTTTCAGTTTACTTCCTGTGCTTTTTTCTGGTTGCACATATCAGACAATTCTTTATCCATCCTTTTAAGTCCTCTCCGATATTTGGCCAATAATACTTTTGGCGCAGTCTTGCTTCTGTCTTTTTTGCTGACATGTGTCCTCCAAGTTTTCCATCGTGGTATTGCATTAGCACCTCTTTTCATCTGCTTTCTGGTAAACACATGAGTCGTTTCTCACCATCCATTAATAATAACCATCCTTTCTCTATTGTATATCGATGTCTGTGTTTTTCCATATGCTCTTTTAGTTTACTGTTGTTGTCGAAGATTTTCATATCGTTAGTTTCCATAAATTCGATTATTGTTTTTAACTCCTCGTCTTCCTTCTGCTCGTTTCTCAGTTTTGTGAAGTCGATATCTTCTGCGATGATCATGCATATTCGTCTCACATCCTGATCCATTAGTTCCTCAAATACAAATCTTGACATGCAATCTGCGTTAGCGTTGGCTTTTCCTGATTTGAACTTTATATACGGCGAGTATTCTTGCAACTGCATTGCCCATCTCATCAATCTGCTAGAGGCTTCTTTGTGTTGGCCTAACCATACCAATGGTTGGTGATCTGTAGTGATATATATTTCGTGACCCCATAACAAATATTTGAAATGTTTGATAGCTTGGATTATTGCTAATGCCTCTCTTTCAGTCACAGAGTAGTTCTTTTCATGTTTCTTGAATGTTCGACTATAGTATCCAATAACTCGTTCTCTTTTCTCATCATCCCATTGTCCTAGGACTGCTCCAGATGCATATCCGCTTGCGTCTGTTGCTAACAAAAATGGTTTCTTAAAATCTGGGTGTACGAGTATTGGTGCTGATATTAGTTTGTCTCTGGGTGTTTCGAAGGCTGTTTGTTGTTCCTTTTCCCATATAAACGGGGTATCTTTCTTGGTTAATTCTTGTATTGGCTTTGCAATAGTTGCATAACTCTCGATGAACTTGCGATAATATCCACATAAGCCTAAAAATTCTTGCACTTGTGTGACTGTTTTTGGTACTGGGCAATTCTTTATCTTTTCAACGTTTCTTGGGTCTGGTTCTTTGCCTTTCGCTGACACAATATGTCCTAAGAAGGTAACTTTTTCCTTTGCCCAATCGCATTTTGAGGGTTTCAATTTTAATTTCCATTGTCTCAGTCGAACGAATACGTTTCGGATATCTTTTAAATGTTGCTCGAAGGTGCTAGAATAGATTAATAAATCATCAATATATACCATACATTGTTTGATGCCATGAGTTACAAAGTTCATGCATCTCTGGAATGAAGCTGGTGCGTTAGTTAGTCCGAAAGGCATTTTCTTGAATTGGTATAGATCTTTTCCGATTGTAAAAGCAGTTTTCTCTCTGTCCTCCTCTTTGACTTTTATTTGCCAATAACCACTTTTTAAATCTAGCGATGTAAAATAAGCTGCTCCGTGTAACGTTTGTAACATCTCATTATATCTGGTAACGGGTATGTATCCCGTTTTGTTACCGCGTTGAGTCGTCGATAATCTATACAGAACCGTTGTGTTCCGTCTTTTTTCTTTACCATGACCACTGGGAATTGCCATGGCGAGCAACTTGGTTCGATTACTCCTGCGTCTAACATCTTTTGAACTTCTTTTTCTGCTACTGATTTTTGAGCTTCTGCCAACCGATATGGCCGTAGTGTTATTGGGGTATCATCTGTTAATGGTATCGTGTGTTGCGTCACATTGCTTGTACCGAGATCTAAGTCAGATGCTGCAAATATATCCTTAAATTCCATTAGCAGTTTTTGTAGTTGTTCTTTCTCGGTTTCGTTTAGTAGCTGACTGTCGATTGTCCATAATTCTTCCTCAGTTCCTTCAGTTTTTGCTGTTGGAAGTTCGATATCCATCATCGGTGTTAGCTTTCCCAATCTTTCGTTTTCGTAAATGACTTTATCTTCTTCGTCAAAATTTGTAATATTGATCGGAATTTCACTGTTGTCGTTTATGTACACTATCTCTCTGGCTAATGGCAGTTCTTTCTTTTTCTCAAATTTGTGATTAGGTTCGAAAATCATTTCACCTCTAGTTTCCTCGTTCACTTTCACGTACAAATCATTTGTGTGCGCCCTGGCACTACTATTTTCTCTGAGCATCTCACTTCTGATTTCAACATACATATTCGTCCGGTTTTATCTCTCAGCTCCATCGATCCTAGGTCTATTATTATTTCTTTTAATAATTCTGGCATGAGATCTGTTCCAATTATACAATCTGCGCTCAATCTCCTGATGACTGCTAAATACGTATTGATTTTTACATTTTTATATTCGATTATTGACCAGATTTTCCCGATGACTGCGACCGATTCTTTGCTGCCATAGTTATTACGTCCATCGTTGGCTTCTTCTATACAGGCCACAAGTCTCTGGTATTTATCCATATGTATTGCTGGAATGTTTGCTCCGTATCAATGCATTGGCTTTATCTTTTATCTCACCCCATTATCTCTATATGGTACCGTTAATGTTGGTCCAGGCTAATGTTTGCAAACAGTAGCTATAGTTCGGGTTCTGGTCCTTGATCTAACCTCTTGACTTTGGCTGGTTCTTGGTACTAAGTCTGCCCAATTTGGTTCGTATGGTACTGGATAAATGTTTCGTAATGTTGTTTGGTCTTGGTATCGACGGTTCATCCAACCGGTGCGTTTTCTCTCTGCTGAAGATGATGTTGTTGCTTTCTTTTAGACATTCATATACTGGTGGTGAGATGATTATAAGGTCCATGTGTCTTGTCTTTCGATTTTCCCAATTGTTTGAGTTGCTCTTGAGTTAAGCATCTGCGGTTCTCTTGATTTCATCGTTGTCGCTGTTATCACTGCTATCAATCTTTGAAGTTTATCCATGCGTTCCGTTTGCTCGTTTCTGTCGCTTCATTCCTGTTTTTCTCGGCTTCTAATTCAATATGCTTTGAATTTCGTCCCGACTTCTCATCGGACCGTTCATTTTGGGTTAGAATTCCTACTAACCTTTTTTATCTTATGGATATCTTTTGAGTGTCCATGTAACACATTGTCTTTTGCTAAAAACGGTAAAATCCAATTGCCATTTCCAGTGATTTTTCCTCCTCTCTACTTTTGTTAAATATCGAACATGCTAACATTGTGTTAGATTACTCTTACGATTTGAATATGAGTATTATCCAAAATTCCTGCCATCAATTTGTCCGAAGATTAAGAATCTTCCCCACATGGCTTCATCATGATTCGCTGTAGCATGCTGAAAATGGTCCTGTGATAACAACAGTTCTTTTAGTTAGGTTTCTCTCCATAGTTGTTACCTCCGCGTTATTTGTACGATATTGGATAGTATTGGCTTTGCCTTTGTGCTGGAATAATAAGATGTTCTCCTGGCTTCGTCTAGATTTTTGTTTGGAATTCGCGCCTGTGAATATCTAAACTCGGTTTGAAATTCTGCCTTCGCTGGCCAATTCTGTCCATTCCAAAATCTTGCGGTGCTACTATACTCGAGTTGGAAATTGTAACCAACTTTCCATCTCTTTATTTCGAATATGGTCCGTATTACGTTACTACAACTGAACATATAGGTACGAATTTTTCGGGATTTATCATCCTTGTCAACTGGCTGTGCGAATCTGATTTTTCCTTTAAGCATATTTCCAACTCGTTATGCATTTATCTCTTGGGAATTGTTTGAATCCTGGCAATTTTGCCAATTGTTTTTTCAACATTTGTATGTATAACATACTTCTCCAACAATCTTCAAATCCTTCTTGGAGTGGTAATAGCGGAATTGCGTTATCTGGATTCGTGATTGCCATGTGCAATTTTTGTTTTTAATATTCTCTGTTCAGATACAGTCATTTTTAACTAATCGTAATATATTTTTCTGTTGATCCAATTCCTTTATGATATAAGAAATCCATCTTGTTATTAATATAAATATAAGTTAACATCTTTGAGTCTATCTGTTGCTTTTGCGTTCGGTATTGCTGTTCGTGAATAAGAATATTCCTTAATAAGTGTACTAGCTACATTTCGTCGCACTTGCTCACCATCGTCCTTTTATAATTCATTCCGATTGTAGTATCAGTTGATATACTACTGTTTGGCGTGACCTCCATGATCGATGTCATGGTGACGTTGGTTTTCCGATTCTTCCGGTTCTCCGTATTCCATAGCCAGGTGCGCTTTTTTGCGGTTGGTTCTGTTTCACTGTGCCACTCGTCCTTTGCACTTCGTCAAATGATTGCGCTTTCATAGGTGGAGGTCTACAAGTTCTGGTATCGGCGTGATGTACGATCGTTGACATTCCCGTATTGCAATGATCTGTCTGGCTAACATTGAGGATACTTTTTCATTGCTTGTGTTGTCTGGATCAAATATCCTGATATTCTAACTTACTTGATAGCTTTCAATCACTACCTACTCCTTTGAACTAATTGATTCAATAGAGTGTACTCTCCTCTAACGTCCGTCTCCAGCCGTTATTCTCACCCGCAGCGTATACTCGGGTAGTTCTTTTATCTTTCCTTCCTCGCTGCTACATCTTCTCTCCAGCTATTGAGAAGGATCCTGTCTGTGAATCCTTATTCACATTCGCTCCGCCGTTATCGATCAACTGTTTTTCCCGTACCCGGCTTCTAATTGTGAATGTGAGTGCATGTGAATGAAATGCACATTTTCCTTGTTATACTACGAGCATTCTTTTTATTCCGTTTGATGAATGACTTCTTGATAACATTATCGATACTGCTGTTGCTGTTTGTCTGCAATTTACGAGGATCGCTGCTTTGGCACTCTTGCGTTTCTTTTATGAATATTTGTCACCAAAATCTTTAATTATCACAATCATTATCTACAATGGTTCTACTACTTTACGCACATCATCCATGAGAGTATTGTGGTAATTATCGTATTCATTTCCTTTTTCTGGCTGTTTTTGGATCGCTTGCAATTAATTGTTTTTCGAATTCTGTTAATAACTCTTTCAGCTTTTGTTTGCATCATCTCGTTTTGGTCCATCTTTACTTACCAAATTTATAAAAGCTTGCCTCCAACTTGAGTCAAGATGAATGGTTCGATTTACTTTTCTGATAATAATCCGTTATCTAGCAAAATTCATATCCGTTTGGTTGTTCTTGGAGTTCGCTTCCTGTATATGCACTATCATATTGTACATCATGATAGGATACATTCCTACCAGATATCTGTTTGGGTCGTCTGAAATCGTTTTGTCAAATGATTTATTATCAATAGTAAATTTCCTGGATTTCTTGGTTTAGTTCGCACTTGTTGTCCATGATTTATTATTATTGGCTTTATTGCGCTCAAAGCTGTTTCGGCTTTGTTCCGATATTGTTAAGTTCAAAATTTCTCTTTATTTCTGGATTTGCTAATCCAAGCATATCGGTTATTAATCTATTGTCCACTTTTGCGCTCTGTTCTTGGCCTTTTAATTTTCCTTTGTAACTGGTTTTTTGTCACTTGACTGAGCTGTTTATTTTGTTGTCAAATTGATCCATCTGCATTTGTTCTTTAGTTTCTTCTTGGAGCTGGTTTATCAAGGTTGGTCGTCCTCCTGATTCTTTTCCATGCTGTACCCGTTTCTTTTCGTTTAGGTGTTCATTCTGCTTTCTTGATGTTGTCAGCTTCTCGTTCTATTTATCCAGTTTGTCCACCTCATCTCCAGTCCGAGTTTCGGCGTCTCCTTTCTTTCTTTTGTTTTCCTCTTCGGTATCGTGGCTCTATAATTTCGACTGGTTGTCTTTGACCACATCATAGCGTCGTCTAGTTCATCTGTTATCACGCGTCGTTTTCGTTTTCCTGTCCATAGGAACAAATCTCTTGATTCCGGTATTTCCGGGTTTTCCTCATCTACGATAATCATTGAGACATTAATATCCTTCATCTCCTGTTGTGATGACGATACTTCATCTGCGCAGGTGATAACTTCTGGCGTATGTAGACTTTCTTGTGCCCTAATGGCTTTTCGTTTGAATTTCCCTTTTGTTAAGTTCCCTACCTTGCAATTTTTCGCTAACCGTAATACATTTTATTTACCCCGAATTGCATTTGTGAACCCCGATTTCGAGATCGTCATCTAATGATCGTCTTCGTATTGTAAATGAAAGGCAGTTCCCATACGTATTCTCTTTTTCATACTTGGGCAGTAATGTAAAATTCTCTTTCAATTGGTTTCGAAATCCTGGCGTCATAAATTTTAAAACATAACCTTTTCTATCGTTTCCGGCTGCCCATTCGTGTGTTTCCATTTCCGATAATTCTCGGATATGGTCTGGGTACCTACGCAATACATTCTCCGATATTCCCTATTTCCTTACAATATTCGGCAGATTTCTCTACTCTGTACAAGAAAAATCGATTAAATCCATTTTGCTAAATCCGTTACAATTCGTCTTGATTCTTGGCTCCGGTTCTCATATATCGCTGCTACCTCTTACATTTTGCGTTTCGTTAATCTGTTAGTCTCTTTCACAGGAATCATCTATATCTGTGGGCAAGTACTTGTTCCGGAATTCGTTTTTCGAGTATACTGATTCGTGTCTCGCTTGTTCTTGTTGGATTCGCAATTTCATTTCTCGTTCTGTTCTAACTTCGATGTAATATAGTAATTGTATCACTTTTACGAATTGAGGTGTTACTATTTTTCAAAAGAAATTGTGGTACTCCCCTGCAACATTTTCAAGTGGATTTTCGGCTTCTGACGTTATCATATGATCTTGGTCTACTCCCAATTTTCACTATGTCGCTCTCCCATTTTCGGGTTAGCGATTGAAAATTGTGACCTTCTCGATTAATGGCCATTCTAACTTTTCGTCATTCTGACTCTTGCTAAAGAAAATACATGAGCAGAGTATTTTCCTTTTCCTACCCGCATCCCGTTTGGGGTATCTCTCAAATTTCATTCGGTATCCTCGATTTCTGTATAGAATTGATGGTTTGTATACGATGATTTCCGCTTCCTCAGCCGATTTACCTTTTCAGCCATCCACCTATTTTGCCGTGTATGGGGCTAATCGAAGCTCTGTCATTTATTTCTTCGTTCCTCTGGTTGCCATTCCCATTATTCGTTTAGCATTTTCCTCTGGTAGATTTCGTATGGTCATCTTCATATAGTTCCAAGTTTTTCAAATTAGCTGCAATCCTCTGCGCTTCTTTCCTGGTATGTATTTTCTCCATTTGGTTTGGTTCTCTCTGTTTTCCATTTCCACTCTTTTGTCTTTTCCGTCATGACACCTTTTTCCCAGTGTTGATCGGCATCGTGAATCCATCTATAGGTTGCAATTTTGTGCTTAATTTCGCATCTTGTCTCCATAACTGATAGATGGTTAATATTGGTCCAATTTTCTTTCATTCCTCTTGAAATTCTTGGATTGTTGTTTCCCTTTTTGTCCGTATTCCTGCTCTGGTTCATCCATAGCTTATGATATTGATAGTTTGTCCGTCTTCCCATATACCTCTAATTCGTATATCGGGTTCGTTCTCGTGGCATTTACCGTTTGTGGTACATTATTGCCACGTCCTTCTAAACCATAGCCAGCATCGCTAACTTTCATTATCGTTGGATAATTTCTCTGGTTTATCCGTTCGGTATAATCAATGCATTGACAACGGGTCACCGATATTTCTTTTATTTCATCATTCGTAGCTTATTCTTACTTTATATTGGTTCATATCCCCTCATATATCTTTGGGGCTCTCCCGTATGTGTGGCTATCAACTCATTCTGTTCTCTCGTTGTCAAATCTCAATAATATCTGTGTCTCGCACAGCTTCTACAAATATTTTTCATTGAAAATCGGTCTCGTTAACGAATAAATCGGTTTAATTATATTTTCTGGTTTTGATCTATGCTTGCTTCTGTCATTTAATCTGGTTTGCTCATTATCTTTTGTCTCTCTTTTTCTAATCCGGGTTTTATTTCTTTGTATACAATATTTGAAATTTTCTGCCCAAAATTTCTACTGTCGTTTTCTTCGGTTTCATTTGTTTATATACCTACATTTATCCGCATTTGGCCATATTAACGAGCATCCGTGAGATGTATGTCTCTGCTTTATTTCTTCTTGGTAATATAGTATTTTTTATACGGGCCTAGCTTTTTCACTACCCAATCATACGAATCAATTTGTGCTTTCGCCTCTTGTTGCTATTATCTGTCCGGTATCTCTGAAAATCAATAATTACCTGATCTTCTCTAATCGTATTCCTTCCTTCAAGTTCTCTTGGTACTTTTTATCATATCTTGTCCATGATGCGAAACGTACCATTATCCTGTTGGTATCCTTTCCGCAAATTAGTTTCAATTATTCCTGCTGTATGCGGTTGAATCTTTGAAGGTTTAGGAACATTTGGTTCGATCTACTTACTTCACATTCGTTAATTTCTTTTAATATCTCAGTTTCA